>CAUYUJ010001525.1:446925-611925 GCA_963575745.1 Prorocentrum cordatum | reverse complement strand
CTCCGTCGTGGGGAACCCGAAAAGTCGAGGACCCTGAATAATTCAAAAACCGATGGACGATCAATGATTTTGGCCTCTCGGGGCCCTCTTGGAGCGTCGTGGAGGCCTCTTGGGCCGTCTTGGGAACATCGTGAGCGTCTTGGCGCGATCGTTCGACGATTCGGGGCCCTCTTGGACCGTCTCGGGGGTTTTTTGGGGCCCGCCTGGTTCATTTTGGGCTCCTTTGGGGCCCGAAAAAGTCACGCGAGAAAACGCGAGAAACCCCAAGGAGCACTCGGGAAGCCCAAGCAGACTGCGATTACGTCGGCAAAGGACCTCTGGACACGCCCACTCCGTGCCCAGCGGCACGGTTGCGGATTTTTCCGAGGCAAGCGTTCACCAAATTCGTTCTCTCAAACATTGCAACGCCCACACCTCAGGGATTCATGCTATCACGGTGTAACATTTGAGCGTGTAGAGTTTTTGATTTGTTGTCATAGTTGAAAGTTCCAGCGCACACACACACACACACACACACACACACACACACACACACGCACACACACACACACACACACACACACACACACACACACACACACACACACGCGCCATGCCACTGCTGCTCCCGCCCCGTGCGGCGGACAGGGCTGTCTTTCGGCGCGGCCGTACCTCTCCGACCGGCTCCCTGGATGCAGCAGGCATCCCATTTTGAGATTTGGGGCGGCAGCAGTTGCAGGGTCAGCGGCCAGCAGGGATCAAGTATAGAAGAGGGGCAGTGGGGAGCGCACGCAAGTGGTGCAGCTTCATGGTAAGCACCCGAAAGATACAGAAAGAGGCAATTCGTGATGATGCTGCCAACACCCGCAGGCGCACTGGAGTTGTGCGGCGGGGAAGAGCAGGAAGAAAACAAACGGCCCTTGAAATGTAGACCTGCCCGACACACCCCCAAAGGCACACACCCGCCCTTCGCGCGCGGTCTACATTTCAAGGTCCTTCATGTCGGGGTCTACAGTTCAGGGTGCTTGGGCCTCGCGTGGGTCGACTACGTTTCAGGGTCCGTTTGGTCGGGGTCTACATTGGAGCCCCCTTGCGTGGGTCTACATCTCGAGGCTCTCCTCGCGGGTCTGTGGCAGCAGCAAGCGCAGTAAATGTTTTTCCCTTGAGCCAACAAGAGTACGCGTGAGATCCTGACACGCACACTATATGCAAAACCTGAGACACAAATTATGCTCACCTGTTTCACAGGTAAGACTTTCTCCCAGGTTTTGCAGCCCCAAAGCGCTAGGCCCCTGTGGCCTGCGCCTTCCGCAGTACGTCTCCTGAGACGACTGCGTAACCCTCTGGAGAGAAAGGAAAACAGGAAAAACATCCTGACATTCTAGCAACAGACTTACTGAAACCTGGCATCGGATGACAGGGCAGAGGTGGAGAGAGAGAAGGAGGAGGGGGAGGGACCACCACCACCACCAACCTCCTGGACCAGGTCTTGGAATTCCTGCCACGTCACCAGCTGCTGGGCCTCTAAGGTCTTCCTGGAGGCGGCCTGGGTCCGGCTCTTGAGTCCTGGCGTCGTGCGTCGTCGCTCTACCTCCTCGGATTCGTCAACCAGGATCAGCTTTCCGCTGATCATGAGGTCGAACAATGCTGCGTTGCCCTTGGTGATGTCGTCTTTGGTGAGGGCGTCGACTGGCATACGGCCATGGGGAATCCAGCGGATTTTCCCCTTCGCTTCCTCCAGGGCAGCGCATATGATGGCCATGTCGATGGCCGTCCTCCTGTCCCGGGCGCTGGCGTTACCCTCCTTCATCATGGTGTCGTAGATGCTCTTGGCGTCTACCACGTGGACCTGACGTTCACGAGAGCCTAAGCGACAGTCGCTCCGTAGCATGGTCGTGAAGGGCCCGGAGCCGCGACGGTGGTCCTGCACGTTGACGTCCTGGAAGACTACGTCCCGGTACAGGATTTGCAGGAACTCGACCTCGGCGATAGCAGCACTGAGAGCCTGAGTCTCGCCGGCGAGAGTCGACGGCACCTTCCGGCGAAGCTTGGAGCTTCTCCAGGACAGCATCGAAGCCTTGACGGCCTGATTGCTGAGGACGTCGGCGTCGGCAGCAAGCACCATCCAGGCTCCCTGCGTCGGGTCGTCGGGTAGGCCCTTGTCGTCCAGCATGTCGTCCTTGGCGCCCACGCCGCCGGCGTCCGAGAAGGAGACGAAAGCCATCCTCTCCGGATCCAGTCTCCACACCGTCAGCCCACGAGATGCGGTGGACCGGAGGTGGCGGACGAGACGGTTGGCCAACGACACGTCTCCGGTGGTCGGCGCCTTTAGCCTACTGGCGAGGATCGAGGCCACTCCTGCTGCCTCGGGTCTGGTCTCTCGTCCTACCCAGTTGAATTTATATACCAGTGATCTGAGGGCCTTGAATTCGGAGTGTTCGAGAGGAGAGTCTTTGCGGGCCAGGCGACCTCGGGCTACTGATATGGGCTTGACTTCTTCCAGAATGTACTTTTCTTGGTCCAGCACGGCACGGGTAGGACCAATCGTCACTCTCCGGCCGGCAAAGTCGACCGGGCCCTCGTGGCAGTTCCTGTACTTCCCGAACTTGAATCGGGATTCCAGCGTCTGTCGTAGCCAGCTCCTAGTCGTCGAGTCCGCGCTGGCGATGAAGAAATCGTCGACCTCAAGAAGAACCATGTTCAAGATCTGGCCCCGGGTGCCGTACCGCACCCACCAGCAGGGTTCGAGGAGGCTCTTGATGAACCCGTGCTGCTGGAGGAACTTGATCACTGTGCGTCTCCAGGCAACTGGTGCGTCGTCCAGGCCGTAGACGTTGATCCGCAGTAGAATCAGTGATCCCTTCGGCAGTTCTATGCCCTCGCAAGGTTCGACGTAGATGTCCCCCTGCGACCGCGTCATGGGGTCTGACTGGCAGAAGGCGTTTTTGACGTCAGCTATGTCCGCCAGCATGCCCAAATTCATGAGCACCTGGACGAACAACATGATGCTGGTCGTCTGGGGAGTCGGGGCATAGACCTGGAGAGATCCTGAGTCTGGGTCACGGTGTCCGTGAACGCACCAGCGGGATTTGGCCAAGGGCTCCGATCCGGTGCCCTCCACGGGCTTCCAGCGCCGGACCATCCGACTCGAGATAATCCGCTCCGGTTGGGCCTTCCGCACGGCTTCCGCCTTGGAGGGAGGTATGACCTCCACCGCTCCGGTGGCCATCATCGCCTCCCATTCTTTCTTGTCCGCAGCTCGAAACTTCTGTCGTTCATCGGGCGTAAGCTGCTTGAGGCTGACCTCGCCTCCACGGCTGGCCGCGAAGGAGCCGTTCCCCGGGGCAATCAGTCCAGTCCAGTCGTCGCTGTGGTCACCCAAGACCTGGCTGGCCAGGACCGCCTGGACCCCCTGGGTACCACCACTACCACCGGGGAGGAGGAGGAACTCTTCCCTCTCCTGCTCCGCTCCCGCCTGTCCCTCCTGCCGGTCGCGAGGCGACCGGCTCCGGCCTCGGACACGGCCCGTCTCGAAGTCCTGGATGATGTCCGAAACTGGCCTCCTACCCTCGGCCCGAGAGATTGCCGGGCGCTCCTCCCCTTCTTCGCCGCCCGGGGAGGGAGGAGGAGCAGAGGCGGAGGACGGAGCCGGCGGGACGGGAGCAGAGGCCGAAGGTGGGAGACCCGGAGGAGGAGAGGGAGAGGAGGGCCCTGAATCTCCGTCGAGGAGTCGAGCTCTCTTGACCTCCGGCGGGCTGCTCGCAGCCCTCGACCTTCGGATACACATAGGCACGTCCTCTGGCTGCCTCAGCCTCGTTCTGGGAGTGGGACGGCTCGCCTCCGGAGGAGCAGGAGGAGGAGGAGGAGAGGTAGGGGAACCCTCTGGCTCAGCCTCACCCCCGACAGGTCCCGTCTCGGAATCGGGATCCGTCACTTGCCTGGAGCCTCCGCCCGATGGTCCAAGATCCTCCCCGGACTCCTCCGCGATGGAGGGAAGCCTGGTCCTCTCACTACCGGCTTGAGCGTCCACCGACCCCGCCTCCGAGGGGGGCCTCGGTCTTCCCATGGCCTGAGACACGGGCTCCCTTGGGTGGAGCGGAGGCCCGACGACCGAAGGAGGAGAGGGAGGAGACAGCACTCCGACACTCTCGGGATCCTGAGTCGACGGAGGGACGGGTCCGGAGGTGCTCGGCACCTGGGGCCCTGGATCAACGTCGGGCCGGGCTGGTTCGTCCCAGGCCTCGTCTGGAGGTGGTCCCTCCCTCTGCACGTCCACAGCAGCCGCTCTCCGGGTGTGAACCTGGGCCAGGAGCTCCTGCCACTGTGGACTCTGGGCCAGCTGAAGACCGTACTCCTCCTCGGGACTCGCAAGCCTGACTTGCTCGACGGAGCACTTCCAGAGCCTAGCCCGAACGGCCACCCAGACCGTTCCCCTCTCACACAGCACGACCACCCCGGGACCGGTCCAGCAGGCTCTCCTTCGACCCAGGGCGTCCGCCCTTGACGACGTCCTGCTGAGATTTCGCCACACGAACACCCACTGGCCGGGAGTAAACTCCTTGAACGCGGGTCCCCGGGCCCTCGAGGCACGGCTTATCTTCTCCCGAGCCGTGGTCTCCATGGCCAGCCTGCGGGCCACGGCTCGGACCTCCGGAGCTCGCGCAAACTCGGCCCCTGCTGAGTCCTGCTCAGAGGCCGGACAGGTGATGTCGTGCCATCCTGGGAGACCGCGAGCGTCGTCGGACAGAAGCTCGTGAGGCATGCGGGGGTTACGACCAAAGACTAACTGCTGAGGGGAGAACCCTCCTCGGTGCCAAAAACAGTTTTTATGGGCGACAAGCTCGTGGGTCAAATCATCAAGCTCCTCGACGCTGCTGGGGAGGGACACTCCAGCGTCGATTTCGGCCTTCAGGCGGTCCTTGACCCAGGCACCGTGGCGTTCAACCCTCCCGTTCTGCCACGGACTGTCGGCGTCACACACGTGATGACAGACGCCCCACTGTTCAAGGCCTCGAGCGAATCGCTCTCCGAACTCCGCCCCCCCATCGGATATCAGGAAGTCGGGAGCCCCGAAGGGCCTGACCCAGCTCGTGGAGAAAGCCCTCCACACGGTGACTGCCTTGGCGTCAGCCAGGCGGGCGCAGACCTGCAAGTTAGAGCCGTGGTCGACTATATTCATAAACGGATAGGTCGTCCCAAGAAACTCCAGGTAGAACAGATCAATCCCCACAATGTGGTTGAACCTGAAGGTCCTGGGCATGGCGACCTTCCGGTGGTTGCTCGAGCGCTGCCGTTCCTCACATTCGGAGCACCGAAACTTACATCGAGCCCACCGCACTAAGTGTCTTTTAACCCCTCCAGCCCTCAACACGCGACAGAACTTCCGAGAGTCCGGATGACCCATATTCACGTGCAATTTGAAAATGAGCCGCTTCTCTTCCTCGCTGGGATCGGGGTCGCTTGGCACTTCGGCCTTGCGCCGGTCAACTCGGGTCTCTGGCTCATCTCCGCTGCTCTCGGAACCTTCCGCCTCGGCTTCCTGCTCTTGGCCCAGAGGCTCGCTTCCGTCGTCTGCCGCCGGGAAGGCCTCGGAGAGCTCGGCCCACGTGGGTCGGGCTCGAACTGAGGCGCCACTCCACTGGTCTGTCACCGCTCGGGCAATCTTCTTGACAAACTTGGGGGTGTATTTCGCAGCCCTGGAGGTCTGCCGACTGCCTTCTAACACCGCATGGCGATGTCCCCCCACGCAGAGGTGTCCCGAGAGCTCCCGAATGATGCCCGGGTGATTCGTGAGGATCCCCGTCGGCTTTTTGTTCAGACCCCTCGCGTCGACCTGGAGGCCGAACTGACACATGTCTACCCTGACCCTCTGAACTCCCGGGAGAGAAGCCACATAGGACACGACATGGGAAGCCCAGGAGCTAGCGAACAGTGGGTGCTCAAAAGCGAAGTACCGGCCCTTAGCATGTCTCTGAGCGGCGATCTCCATGCACAAGATCAGGTCTCTCAGACCGCAGCGGACCTCCTGTTGCCAATCGCTTGGATCTCTCCGGTTCTTATTCAGACGATTGATCGCTGAGAAAACCTTGCACTCGGAGCTAAGCCAGACGACCTCAGGGTCCTCGATCTCTATCTGTCGCCAGAGGGCCTGCACGTGGAGCCTATTAGAGGAGTCCCAGCCCGTGAGGAGGTCCTTGCTGGGGTCCTTGCCGAGGGGCCCTCCTAATCTCCCAACTTCTGGGGCAATGCGAGGAGGAGAGAAGACTTCGAGGAAGGCGGTCTTGGCTCGAGACCGGCTAGTGTAGCACCCGTCAGCTGCCTCCTCGCCGAGGAACGCTTGCCCTGAGGTCCCTAAGTGTGAGGTGGCTTGTCGCTCCAGGGCCTTCGACACTTGTCCTGGACAGGCCACCTCATGATCGTCGTTGGTGACGTCACCGTCCAGGTAAAAGGATTCGGGCGCCCCCGGACTCGCAACGCTCCGAGGCTTCTCGCCCGAGACTCCCGGACTGCTCGCAGCGAACGTCGGGAAACAGAAGGTGGGTTGGCCCTGGGGGAGGGGGCCCAAAGAGGAGCTCTGGAGGGAGGATGAGAGCCCTTGTCCGTGCGCCTCGTGGTCATGGCAGGCGCAGTCACTGGAAAAATCTGCTGCCAACTGCAGCGCCAGAGCTGGGGCCTCTTGGGCCCTCGATCGTGTATGCAAGCCTCGCGTCGGCTCGCTCAGATGAGGTCCTTCTCCGTGTACGTACCCGTGGTCGTCGTGGTCTGTGTAGTCCACGGGTCTCCGCTGCTGCTCTGTGCTCCGCCTCCGCCCTGGGCGCCGGAGCTCATGTTCGGTGCCATGTGCCAGTCCTGCGGGGCGTCGAGGTCGAAGTGCTGAGGCCCCGCACTGCTCGCTGCTGTAGCCGAGGCCTCCTGCCGCAACCAGCGGTTCTGGTTCTCGACCAGGCCCTGCACGGCGGTGCCGATGGACACCATCATCATCACCATCTGGTTGGTGGCCTGCTCGATGTTCCCGGTGCGGGACACCAAATTGTCCAGCGTGGTCTGTATGAAGTCGAGGTTCTCTCCGAATGACTCCATGGACCCCAGCACCCTCTGTATCGTGATCAGGGCCTGGTGAATCTGGAGGAGGCCCTCCTCCACTTGGCTCGGATGACTCTGCACGCTCTGAGCCACCTGGATCATCTGGTTGAGCGTCTCCTGCACGTTGCCGAGGGCTCTCAGACCCTCCGGAATGTTGTGCAGCTGCCACTGCAACGCCTGCAGGTGGCTCGCGAGCTGGTTGACCATGGTGAGAGCTGCTGCACCCTGCTGGAAACCGTCCGCCTCTTGAAGGATATCCACAGCCCTCTGGGCCGACCTGGCCGCCGCACGGGCTGCTTGAGCTGCCGACTCCGGACGATCGTCTGGCCCTCCAGGTCCATGTCCGGCCGCACCTGCAGCTCCCCTCGGTATCCATGCAATTCTGGTGCCGCATGCTCGACACTTGGAGCCGCTTCCCCACTGGTTCCCGTAGTACTGGACCTGATCGGCTGGATGGGAGCACTCCGCAGCTGGAGTCGAGCGATCGTTCGAAGGCGGTGCCGTCTGCTGGCTCCCGACCGGGATGGGAGCTGGACCGCCCTGCTGAGGAGGAAGCCTGCCCGTCCGCGGAAATGGCTTCGGGAGCGGCTTCAAGGGCAGTGGCGGTGGTGCTGGCTTCGTGAGCACGGGCGCCGGCTTCACGGGAATGGTCGGTATGCCCGCGGTCTGAGGAGGCACTTGTGTGGCCGCTGGGGACCCCTGCAGTCCGCTGCCCGCTGAAGGCTGCTGCTGCAGTGGCGTAGTCGTTGTCCCTGGCTGGGGCTGCGCCCGACCCTGACCTGCCACCACCTCGGGAGGGGGGTAAGGCGGCGGTGGCGGCTGGTGCCCGAGCCCCTGGGGAGCGAGGCTCACCGGCGCTGGCTGGGGTGGCAACTGCCCCGCTGCCTCCTGATTCGGAGTCGGTACCGCCTGAGCCGCTGCTTGCTGATTCTGCGGAGCGAGACCCTGCTCGCCTGCCGCGTCGGTGTCGGAGTCCGTCTGCACCAGTGGACTCTGCTCTCCGCCGTCGCCTCCAACGCCCGCCATGTACTGCTGGTGGAGCTCCTGCAGCGCCCGCTGAGTCGCGTGGTAGGCGCCTGGGAGCTGGCGAGGAGCTGGGGAGGGCGCCGCTGCCGCCCCGGCGAGGAAAAGGAGCCAAGCCCAGAGCCTCTGGGCCATTGCTGGATGCTGACTGGGGCTCTGATTGCTCGATAATCGAGTCGGTGGAGTCTGGCTGATGGCTCGAGCCAAGATGGGCTACTGACTCGCTCTCTGCCGGAGGTGCCTCGGATCGTCGGGACTGGGTCCTTGTCGCAGCCCTTGCTGGCCATATCGCCTTAGTTGCCCCAATGGATCTGACGCTAAGCTCCTGAGACGCTAGCTGAGCCCCAGACTGGAGGAGCCCGAAGGGCTCGCACTTGATCCCCTTCTGGTGCGAGGCCATCACGAGGCCGATCCCCACGACAAAGGCACTGATCCCCGAGACAACCCTCTCGTGGGCCCTCTCGAGGCTCATCATCCGGGCGCCCATTGTCACGAACAGGATGACAGCAAGAGTGATGATGACCAGGATGATGTAAGCCCTCAGGACTCCCGACTCGAGCATCTCTGGCGCGTCGCCAGTGTTCAACTGAAACGAATTCTGTGAAAGAAAAGGGTACTTTCGCAGTGCAGACTCCGGCACACCCAGCGGCATCTCGAGCGCCTGTACAATCGTGGCCATCCGGTGGCCCGATCCGAGACGAGTCAGCTGGATGTCCGTCTCTAGGGTGGCGGAGGTCATCTTGTTCTGGGGCAGGTCGATGACGCAGCCCAGAAACTCCAGGAGGTTGACCGACAAAATGTGCGGTACCTCCTCCAGCAGCACCGTCGTCTCAATGATGCCGAGCACTCCTCCCATGCACAGCGGGAAGAGTACCGAGGTCACCACCTTCGCGGCACCTCCCACGCCGTGAGCAGCGCGGGGCCGCTGATGCTGTCGAGGAATCAGCTCGTACTTCATGCCGACTGCGGCGAGAGCCCTTGACTCCCGGTTCAGGGCCGCGAGCCCGACCAGGTCTGAACCCGCTCCTGGGTCCACCAGCCCCTGGGTCGCCCTGGCCACGAGGTACACGCAGCCGTTGTCCAGCAGCTCCTGGCCGACCTCCTTCCAGTCCTGCAGGGTCTCCGGGGACACCGCCCACGAGCCTGCTGGGTCCGACGCAACGCCGTCGAAAGTGTACGCGGCCAGGCCCCGCTTCTTGAACTTGGGATCGTCCTTGTTGGGGCACTCGCGGTGCCAGTGCCCCTTCTCCTTGCATATCCCGCACCGGGTGATCTTCATCAGCTGCTCGGGAGAAAGCCTGGGGCGGCGTCCCTTGCCACGGCCCTTGCCGCGGTCTGGCCGCCCGCGGCCGCCGCCCCCCGGTCGTGGGGGAGGCGGGTGCGCCGATCCTGTCTTCTTGGAGCCGAAGTATTCTCTGTCGCGCTTCGCAGCGCGCTTGATCTCCTTATTCTCCTTCCAGGTGCGGCTCGAAGGTCGAGACTCGATCATTGCCAGAGCCTCCTCCACCTGCGTCTCGTCCAGGTCGAGGTCCTCGAGCTCTGCCATGAGTGCGGCCTCGTCGTCCAGCTCGGTGTCGTCGCCCTCCTCCTCGTCGTCTTCCTGGTCGTCGGAACCTTCTGAACCACCGACCGGGAAGGAGGAAGGAGGGAGATAATTCTGATCGCCGGGGCCCTCGCCCTCAGCGTAGTTGCTCGACACCCTACCTGGCAGGAGCCGCTCAGAACCTGATGCGTCCATCTGCCTCAGGGCCCAGCTCACGTCGCTGTACTCGAGCTTTCCTCGAGTGAGCGTCCTGAGATTCTGCATGCCTTGGGCCGTCAGATTGGCCCCTTCCTCCAGCATGAGCCCCTTCATCTTGGAGGAGATCCAGAGGTCGTTCGTCTCGGCCTCCTGGAATTGAGCTTCACGACGACTCACGTACTGAATGAGTGTCTCTTTATTCTCGCGAGACGCCTCGAAGAGAGCTCGGCGGCCTGCCCGCCGAAGTTCGTCTCCCTCGCGTTCTCCTATCATCAGGTCCATGCGGCCCAGCACCACTTCGATCCAGTCGCGGCCCGTGATCTGGGCCTCCGGAATGTCATCGAACTTCGCCTGCATAGTATAATCGAAAAGCTTCAAGAACTTTTCTCCTCGTCGCCAATGGGGAACATCCGTATTCGTGTTCCAGCGCCGTAGTGCACGGCGCCAGGGTCTATACTGTGCCCATCCGGGCCACGCTGGCGGGTCGGAGTAGTCTCCCTTTCCCCAGCTCGAGCTGGAGCTCGCCCACCAGCCGTCCTGCCACTTGTCACTCTGGCCGGAGTTCTTCCAGCCGTCGTCCTGCCACTTGTCGTCCTTGTCGCCTGGCTTGCGCCAGGACTGCGACGGGTCCGTGCCGGAGTTCCAGGGATCCGATGTTGCTGCTGCCTCCCACCATGGATCCTTCGGCTTCCCGTCGATGTCGTCATTGTCTGTTGCTGTCTTCCGAGAGGAGGAGCCGGCCGCGCCCGCCGTCTCGGCAGCTGTGCCAGACGGTCTTGTGGCGCCCATAGTCTCACGGACAGTGCCGGCCACGATCTCTCGGAGCTGGTCCATGGAAATCGTCACGATATTGCCTGCGGCCAGCGTCGCCTCCGCCGCTGCCTGCCCGCTGGGGCGGGCTGGGTCGAAGGTCGCGCCAGCGAATCCGTCGTCTTCCTCCGCGGGCATCTCCGCGGCCGCGCCGCCCGGGCGGCGCGAGCCTGGCCCTGGCCGGGAGCGCGAGAGCGGCCTCCGGGCGCAGCCCTCAGAGCTGCTGCCCCTCGCCGCCCATTGGCCCGCCAGCCTGGAACCAGGCTCCGCTACCAACTGTGGCAGCAGCAAGCGCAGTAAATGTTTTTCCCTTGAGCCAACAAGAGTACGCGTGAGATCCTGACACGCACACTATATGCAAAACCTGAGACACAAATTATGCTCACCTGTTTCAGGTCTACACTTGGGGGGCCATTAGCGGTTCGCCGAAGGAGGGCGGGAGGAGTAGCAGGAGGAGGAGGAGCAGAAGGACGAGGAAGACCAGTGTAAACCAAAGAGTCATCAACGATGATGGTAAACCCTCCCTTCAAGCTCCCCTTTCACAAGCCCCTACAACGGTTCATTTCCGTCGAGGGAACTGCCTCGTTGGAAGACACCCTTGAAGACCCTGAAGCATGCCAACACATTGCTCTCGGCATTTGAACGCCACGGATCAACCTGACTGCTGCGTCTTGACGATCAGGAATCGTGCAGAACGTCATGTTCTGACTTCAACGCCGCGAATCAACATAACCGTTGCACCCGCATAATCCAGAATCTATATATAAACACCATCTCTGGAACGCTGATCATAGGAACCCGTGAAACTCCTTCAAATCTTATGAACGAATGTGCGCGGCGCTAAGGGGAGAGCCACATTTCGAAAACCACCCGCCCTCAATTCATCAAACTCTTGCAACTATTTAAGACGAATATGCGCGGCGCCTTGGCGAGAGCCGCATGTTGAAAACCATCCGCTCCCAATCCGTGAACCTCTTGCACATGTTTGAAGCGAATGCACGCGACGCTAAGGCGAGAGTCACATGTTGAAAACCACCCGCCCTCAATCCGTGTAACTCTTGCAAATGTTTAAAACGAATGTGAGCGGCGCTAAGACGAGAGCTACATTTTGAAAACCACCCGCCCTCCATCTGTGAAACTGTTGTCATTGTTTGAAATTTGGATTCATAAATGGTCAGGACATCTCAGGCGAAACGCCTGGCCCGCCCTAAAAACTGGCCTCGGGGTGCGACAGGGAGAAATTGTTCGTAAGGGAAACGAATGAAGGAGGAGCAGGAGGAGGAGGAGGAGGAGGAGGAGGAGGAGGAGGAGGAGGAGGAGAGGGATGATCTTGCAGCAGGGTCTCGCTCTGGCGCCGTGGTACGCCCTTAGAACGCCACCCTGGGGCGGGCGCTAGTTTCACCCCGAGCTGCTCTCTTTGACGGTCCCGGGGGGGGAACCAGAAACAGCCCGACGAGGGGGAGGAGGGAAAGAAAAAACAGCACAACGGGGGGTGGGGGGGGGGACAAAAAGCAACACGACGCAGGGGCCAGGGCACAAGAAGCAGCACGACGCCGGGGGGGGGGGGGGGCACAAAATAACACGACGCGCGGGAGGGGGGGGCAGGGCACTGCCTGCCCCTGCCCTGGCGTGACCCGTCCCTCCCCGCGCCCTGTCGCTGCACGGCGCCGCAGGGGTGCGGCCACGCCTCCCGCGACCTCGCACGCGCGCGGTGGCGACCTGGTGGCCCTGAGCCAGTCGATATCGAAGGATCTGCGCCACAGTCAAGACGCTGAAGCACGGACCACTTGGGACTAAAGTTCAGTCGGGCGTGTCCCTCTACAGGAGGAATATTCAAAGATAGTCAGAAAATAGTCTGGGGACGATTTGTCAACCATTTTCTAATTGTCTTGAATATGTTTTGGGGTATTATTTATTCTTCGTCCAAGATCCGCCTGTAGGGGGACATGTCCGACCTAAGGCTAAAGAGGTCACCTTCTCTTAATTCACTGTTTCGCCGATCGGCGCGGGCCCCCGCCCCGCCCCCTCCCCATACACCAGATCGTGTTTGCTTTTGGCGGCTGCTCCTGGCGGCTGGTCAGGATCCTTCTCCCCAGTGGTGGCGCGACTGGCAACCGCAGATCGCCCAAGCACCAGCCCAGACTCAGGAGGCGAACAAAAACACACAGACATAATTAATCGTCTACCCCCAGGGAAGTATATGAAAATATGGGAAGTGGGGGGGAAGACGAGAACCTTGAAAATGTGGGAACATGCGGGGGATCCGGGGATTTGTATATATTTATGTGTGTATCCTGGGGCCCCTTTACAGACCCCCCCCCGTTTCGCCGTTCGGCGCGGGCCCCCGCCCCGCCCCTTCCCCACAGACCAGATCGTGTTTGCTTTTGGAGGAGGAGGAGGAGGAGGAGGAGGAGGAGGATCCTTCTCCCCAGTCTGCTGGCGCGACCTGGCAGACGCAGATCGACGAAGCACCGGCCCAGACCCAGCCCCCCCCCCTCTCCCAACCCAACCCATCGGCCAAACGTCGAAACCGGGAAGGAGCCAGTGCCCACGAGGGGCTCTGGCGTTCGGGCCACTCCTCGAATCTAGGTCGGGGAGCCTCGTCGTGGCCACGGCTAGCCTCCGAGGTTGATAGACCTCCTACCCTGACACGTCGATTAGCGGATTGGCTGTTTTCGGTTCGCGAGAGGGCGTCGCGGCCGCCATTTTTGTGGTTCCAGGTCCGTCGGTTTAGGTCCGAGGCCGTTTCCACTAAAGCGAGGTTTACTAAAGGGAGGTTTGTCCGCCGCCGAATTGTAGTGGCCTCTGGCCGGTGCCGCCGATCCGTGGAAATGGAGGAATTCGGGAGGATATTCGGAATCTGTCCTGGGGAGTCTTTTGGAATCCTGCGGGGAACTCGGGGAATCGCGGGCATCCGGAGGAATCCTAAAAATAATGTTGGAATTGGGAGAATCTTGTGGGGTCCTGGGGAGTCCCGATGTTGGCTCGTTGGTGGATGGTTGGGCGTTGCGCGGGTCCTGGCGTGAATTCGTATCACCCCGCCGCAGAGAAAGCTGCCATCTGGGAGGGGGCGTCGCTCCTCCTTGTGGACGGGGGGACCGGCCCGGGGAGGGGGGGGGGCTCCGCCCCTGTGGACGGGGAGCGGCGGACGAGGGCGGGGGGGGGCGCCCCTCCCCGTGTTAACAGGGGGAATCAGGAACGCAGGAGGGAGGAGGAGGAGGAGGAGGAGGAGGTGGAGAGGGGGGGGGGCTCTCCCCCCCAGGTTCTAGGGGGGTCTCTGGGGCCGCCCCCCACATTCGGGATCGGTACATCAATAACAAAGATGGGTCCCACAGGGGAGGGCCTGGAAACCGTGGAAACCTCGCCCCTCCCGGGCCCAACAGCGCCAGCCCAGCATCCCCCCCCCCAGTAAAGGTGAAGGTCTCCCAGGGGGAGCCGATTCCCCCCCTTCCCCGGCAGAGCCACCGCGGCACCCACCCCCAGCAGAGTTGAAGCTCAATCTTTGGTGCTTTCGAACTCAGACGCCAGGTCGTCGGATTTGGCTGCTCTTTGGTAAGCACGATGGCTGCATCGGAAAGCCGAGGTCGCTCAGGGCTGAACGATCCACGCGTTGTCATAAGCCAGCCTGTTTTCGTCAGGCCGACCAGACCCGACATTGAAAATCGCCACGGCACCGCCGAGGCGAATCCAGCCGTGGCGACGAGAAGTCTCTCGGAGGGTTCAAACAGGGAGCAATATTCAACAGTATCGGATTTCGACATGTTGTTCCATGACGTCGGGTCCTCGACAGCTGGCACGAGATTTGGGAGCAGCCCTGGCTGTGGACCAGCACCCTTATTCCCCACCGGAAAGGTTGGGGTCGCTAGATTCCAAGAACAGACCTCCCAGCCACTCCCACCCTGCATACTGCGGCCGCCAAACCCCAAGTTGTCCCGAGTGTGCGAGTCGTCCCGCCTCGCGCCCTCGACAAACACAGAACACACCCTGCATACCGCGGCCGCCAGACGCCAAGTTGTCCCGAGTGTCCCGTTTATCCCGTCTCGCGCCCTCGACAAGCACAACAGAACACACCCTGCATACCGCGGCCGCTAGACCCCAAGTTGTCCCGAGAGTCCAGGTTATCCCGCCTCGCGCCCTCGACAAACACAACAGAACCCACCTTGCATACTGCGGCCGCCAGGCTCCAAGTTGTCCCGAGTGTCCCGGTTATCCCGTCTCGCGCCCCTGACAAACACGACAGAACACACCCTGCATACCGCGGCCGCCAGACCTCAAGTTGTCCCGAGAATCCCAGGTATCCCGCCTCGCGCCCTCGACAAACACGACAGAACATAATATGGCACAACAGAACATGACAGAACAGATCAAGAGCATGACAGAACATGGCAGAGCAGAACCTATAAACCTCATGACGAAATAGAGGACACCAGCATATCACTGAACATACCAGATCAGAACATGACATAACAGAACACGACATAGCACAGTATAATACAATACCATAAGACACATCGACAGAACAAATCATATCATGACACAGCGGTACCAACCATATCATAAGACGACAGCAGAGCATACTGGCGACCACGCCGGAACACAACATGTCACACCAGAAGATAGCATGACATAACGCGAGCATGGTATAACGTGGCATAGCATAACATAGCAATATCATGACACAAAAAGAGCATGTTATCACATCACATAACATATCATCGACTAGCATTGTATAGCATAAGGCGGTACAACACAACATAACACATCATAACCGAGGAACACATAAGACACCGTCGCAGATATTCCCATATCATTGCACTTCATTGCAGAACATATCATAATACAACAGTCTAGCATATCGCCGCATACTAGCATAGCAGGTCATAGTATATTACACTGTGCCGAACCGTCCACAAACACAGCATCACATAACGTACCAGAGCATAGCATGATATAAAAGAAGACATATCACAACATAACACAATAGAGCCGAGCATAACACAACACAATATGGCAGGACACATCAGATCATGACACAGCATCACAGATCATATCATAGCACAGCATCATAGCATTGCGAAACATACTAGCAGAGCAGATCATAACATAATATACTGAGCCGAGCCGTCAACAGCATCATGGAACAGAGCATACTTTAACATATTCTGTCAGAGTGCCATGCAATAGTTTAGTACCGCAACACAGATCACACCATAATATGTCCAATCATATGGTGGCATATATGAGCATAACATCGCATAGTCAACCAGAAGAGAAGCATATAGGTGAAGAGGGGCATCACAGCAGACGACGCATCTAACGTCACAGGCGGCACGACGTCACGCCAGCCCGTCGACATCAGAAGAGGACATCATAGAGCATAACAGGAAAGATCGTTACGACATGAAACACGATTGAACCGTTTTTGAAGACAAAATCGGCAGTAATACAGTTGAGGAGCGGAGTACCACGACAGAACATGACATAGCATGTCATATCAGACTTTACTATATTGGGCCGAGCCGGCAACACCATGACGGAACATATCACATTATAACATAAAGTGGGAGAACATCTCATGCCCCAACATGGTGCCAAAGGGTATGGTACAACAGAACGTACCAAAGCGCATTGAGGCAGAAGCGTGCATGACAGAGCATAGTTTCACGAATGAGATAATGGGAGGGCAAGGGGACATCGTAACATAATACACCGTACGTGCACCTTGGCCAGCGTCGCCAAAGGAATCAAGAGCCACATCAATGAGCGATACGACGATGTCTCTAGCGCGATAGGCGTCACAACGTCACGCCGGCCTGTCGATATCATAACATCAGAGAAGACAGCGTCACATTCTACATCAGGGCTGAATCCTACCACACACACACACACACTTTAGCACAACATCGCGTACCGTATGCAGTAGCCACAACTCGACGGTGTCGCCCAGGCGTCACGACGTCACGCCGGCCCGTCGAGAACACAACTGGACATAATAGAGCATGACATGTTAGAGATACTCCATGGAATATTGTCCAACGCTTTTGAATACAGCAACGGCGGTAGTGGAGACCAGTACCACGGCAGAACAGGGCCCATCATATGACACAGTAGTGCAGGACATATCATAACACGACAGCAGAGCATATCGACATTAGGACAGGATCGAATCTAACATAACATAACACAATATTACGTACACGCCACCTACCACTGCACAGCGTCTTCCTGTTTCTCGCCCTGCTCGTCAGCCGTGCCGAGGTACTTTCATTGGAAGGTCCACTTCGTTGTCTGTCCAGCTTCACCCCGCAGCCATCGCCGCGCCACTCCACCCCCTCATCTTCTTCCTCTTCTTCGGGGCGAAAAACTGCGTCGGAGGGGCTCCTGGAGGGGTCCAGGGACGGATTTTGAACGCATTTCTTTTAACCCACTTCTTGACCGATTTTCTGGGGGCCCACTCAACGTATAGCCGCCCCCAACTCCGAGGTTCGGGTCGCCGGGATCGGCTGGAGGGGGGCGAGGACTCCCCCCCCCTTTTGTCCGGTCCGAGGTTCGGGGGGATTTGCTGGCTTTTTCTGGTCCCAGAGGCCCTGCTCGAGCCCCAGGACAGACAAACATCTAGAGCACTTTTGTTTGGTTCCCCGGCTAGTTCACTTGCGTGGCAGCCTCCCCCTTTGTTTCATGCAGCGCCGGGCCGAGGGCTCGCCGGTGCGCTAGGCCCTGTCAAGTCGCGCTGCGCCCGCGGGTTGGCGAAGGGGGCGCGGGGGGCGCCGCTGGGACCGAAAGCCGATGTTTTCGGCGGGGATCGCTCGGATCAAAATAATAATAATAATAATAAGAATAATATTAATAATAATAATATTAATAATCATATTAATAATAATAATAATAATCATAATAATGATTATTATTATTATTATTCGCGCCTGGGCTCCTCGCTCTGCGACGCTCCCGGTGTTCTCCAAGGGGAGGCCCTGAGCCTGCGGCCTCTTGAGTCGCGCTCGCGTGCCCGGTGCGGCACTGCGCCCAACGCTGCCCCCCGCCCTCCCTGACCAAAATTGATCAGAGAAGGAAAAGGTACCCATGCCTCTTCCTCCTCACCCGTTATCCCCTTTAGGGGCCTCCTTGGAGGCCCTCGTCGACACCGCTGGATTCGCCACGAAATCATGGTCAGAACGCACCCGGGGGGTACCAGTATCGGTGCCGCTTGGTTTCCCCAGTTGAGGCGTTCCAAAAAGGGCATTTAGTCTTCGAGGGTCGAAGGACTTGCCGTGTCTTCCTCGGCGCGGAAGTAGAACGAGGCCGCCTCCGCCAGCGGAAGCCAGCGGAAGGCTGGCGGAAGGCGGCGGAAGCAACACATGCGCCCCCAAAAGATGGAAACGTTTTTGGGTTCAGGGTTTCCGAAATCGTTCAAGTGGCACTCGCTGTTCAATCTGCGGGCCCCACGGGTCTCGACCCTTTCCACAGGGACAGCTGTTTTGCCCCAGGTTCACTTCTGATGGACCTGGGGCCCGCAAGCGGCCCCCGGAGGCCGAACTGAAGCACAATCGTTGGTATATGTTATTGGTCCGACAGGGATGCGCCCTTCTCCTGCTGCTGCCCTTCCGTGAGCGCAGCACGCTGGAGCACGGCCGTCGTTTTGCGAGACGCGACTTCCCGCCCAGTCCCTCCGTTGGCCATGGGGTGCGCAGGTGGATCGAAGAACAACAAATGTTTCAGCATCAAATGTCGGAGGTCCGCGCGGGTTTTCGATTTCGACCTCCTGGCAAGCCCCTCCGTCGGCCGTTCGGGGTGCGCACGTGGATCGACGAAGAAAAAGTTGGGTCACCATTAATTTTCGGACATCCGCGCGAGTATCGGTTTCGACCTCCCGCCCAGCCCTTCCGTCGGCCGCTCGGGATGCTCACGTGGTTCGACGAAGGAAAAATTAGATCGCCATACGTTTTCGGAAGTATACGCGGGCATCGATTTCGACTTCCCGCCCAGCCTTTCCGTCCGCCGCTCGGGGCGTGCACGTGGCCCAGAGAACATTACACTTAAGTCGGGCATGTCCCTCTACAGGAGGGATATTCAAGAATAGTACAACAAATAATCGGGTGACGATTTTGAAGTATGTTTGACTTTTCCCAATATATTTTGACTATTTCTGTCTTCTCGTCCAAAATATGCTTGTAGGGGGATATGCCCGACCTAAGAATACACCGATTCGACATGAATGTTCAGAGGTTCGCGCGAATCTCGACTTTGACCTTCCGCCCAGCCCCTCCGTCGGCCGCTCGGGGCGGGGGGGAAGGTGTTTTCTCTTTTCCCCCGACCTTGCGGAGGGGTGCCCCCCCCGAGATCGGGTCTTGGCCACCGGCGGAACGTCGGCAGAAGCTGGCGGAAAATGGCAAAATTTCGGCAGACGCGTTTGCGGGCAGCACGGGCGGCCCCAAAATAGTCCGCAAGATGGGCCAAGAGGGCCACGAGTCATACACTCCAAGAGGCATTCCAAGAGGGCCCCGAGGGGCAAAATTAACTAATGTCCCGAAGGAGTTTGAAGGTTTTTCGCATTTCCGCCTCTTTGGCTTCCCGGCGCTCCAAGACGGCACAGGAGGTCCCAAAGATCGCCCCAAGACGGCTCAAGATGCCCCCAATAGGGTGCCCAGACAGCTCAACAGGCTCCCAGACGGCCCAAGACGCGCCCAAGATGGCCCAAAAAGGCCCCTCCGTAGCCATTTTGGCCCAAGCCCTGGCTTCAAGGTGCTACCATGGCTGCGCCGAGTAGCCGTCTTCTGCCTGGTTTCGCACGTGGTCTCTTCCAGATCCCTGCCGATGTTTGCTATCTCAACGCTGCGTTTTTGGGCCCTCAGCTGAAATCTTCCACCGTGGCCGCCGATGCGGCTGTGCGTCGCAAGGCCACTCCGTGGGAGCTGGGCAAGGCCGATTTCTACTCTGACGCGGAGCGCGCGCGTGAGCTTTTCGCATCGCTCGTAGGCGCTCGGCCTTGTGACATTGCTTTGGTGCCCAGCGCGTCGTATGGCGCAGCGACAGCAGCAGCCAACCTGCTTCCCCATGTGAGTCGCACTCAGAACCTTGTTACCTTGGCGCGAGAGCATACGTCGAACCGCTTTGTCTGGCAGTGCGCGTCTGTGCGAGACTGCGGCCCAGAACTGCGAGTGGTGCCCGCCCCGCACGAGCTTCCAGCAGGGAGAGAGTGGACCGAGGCAGTGCTCTCGGCGATAGACGTCGCCACCGCCGTGGTCGCTGTCGCTCCAACTTTTTGGGCTGACGGGGCCCGGCTTGACCTCACCAGGATCGGCCGGCGGTGTCGCGAGGTGGGCGCAGCATTGGTGGTCGACGGCACGCAGAGCATAGGCGTCGTGCCCTTTGATGTCAGAGAGGTTCAGCCAGACTGGCTCGTCTGTGCTGGGTACAAGTGGCTGCTGTGCCCATACGGCATCTCGTTCTTGTACGCCGCTCCGCGCTTCTACGAGAGCGAGGTGGGGCCACGGGGCCTGGAGGAGAACGGATGGGACAGCGCCAGTTCCGGGAGGGCGAATGCCATGTGGGGACTCCCGGGCGGCGAGGACGACGACGGACGATTGGATTTACGCCAAGTTTGCCGGGCGTCTCGCTTCGACGCAGGTCAGAGATGTGGTAGTTGGTCGACGCTGCCTGCTGCCATCGCAGCCTTGGAGCAGCTGATGGAGTGGACGCCCGTGGCCGTTTCCGAAGCACTCGAGCGCCTTACTGCCAAGGCGATCTACATGGGCAATCGCCGTGGCTTGATCGCCCCGGACAGTCGGCTGCCCCACATGGTCGGATTGCGAACTGCCGACGGGGATTGGGGCTTGGGCTTGGTTTCGCGGCTTTGGGAGCGTCATCGGGTGCATGTGTCTATGCGCCTCGGGTCGCTTCGCATATCGCCACACGTATACAACACTGGCGAGGACCTCGAAAGGTTGTTCACCGCCTTGGACAGAGAGACTGGATCTGACGAGTAGCATCGTTTGTTCGACTTCTGGGCTGGTATGGGCATGTCACGAGTTCACACAGTTCTTGTACGACTCACTGCCTCAGCGAAAAAAAAGATGGCCCAAAAGGGCCCCAGGAACGCCCCCCGAGAGATCCCAGAGGGGGAACACGAGCCGACATGCCTAGTTCTCCGCCCGCAGAAACCCCTGGGAGACCCCAAGAAGCTTACAAGAGGCCCCCACGAGGCTCCCAGGAAGCCCCGCGGATCCCCGAGAGGGCCTTGAGATTGCCCGACTGCGAAATCGGCCGACGACGCCACCGACAACCCTTGAGCGACCCGAGAGAGCCCCACGAGCCCCGAAAACGACGCCAACAGACGGAGAGAACCCAAGCCGCCCGTCGCAGCTTCAAGACAACCTCATAACCGACACAAGACGGCCACAACTTTCAGTTGCGGCTTCGGGCGCACCAAGGTGACCCCAAGACGGCCCAAGACGTCCAAGAGGCCTCTTAGACGCCAGAGGGATACAGGAGGCCAAAATATTGGTTTGTGTGTCCAAAGGTGATTCAGTGATGTTAGCGTGCTCGCCTTTTCGGGAGTCCAACGCTCCAGTACAGCCACATAGGCCCCCAAGATGGCCCCAAGGCGGCCCAAGATGCCGCCAAGAGGCCCGCAAGACGGTCCAAGAGGGCCTCAAGACAGCCCGAGAGGCCCCAAAGACGGCCCCAGAGACTTCCAAGGCGGCCCTCAAGCGCCCAAATAGGGCTTCATGATTGCCCAGGGAGGGTCCTAGCGGCCTGCGAAGGCCAAGATGCCCCCAAGCTGTCCCCAAGAGAGTCCAAGCTGTCCCCCATCGCCGATGCATCGGCGATGCGGCGCAATCCTCCAGCCCCAACGACTCGGACCCCGTCTAGGAGGCTTCTAACTCTCCTCGGGGGCCCCCAAATGGGGTGGTGACCACACCGTGTGGTGAGTCGGTGGGGATCCGGGGTCACCGCACGGTTTTGGGACTCGAGTCACTCTCCGAGGATGTCTCGGGCGACAGGGGCCTCCGAGGTCCCAAAACCGTGCGTTGACGGACCGTGCGGTGAGGACTTGGGGGATTTTGAGGTCACCGCACGGTCTGTCACCGCACCGTTTCGGGACTCCAAATCTCCCCTTCTCGGCGTCCCGCCGCTCGTCGACGCCCAGCGCCGGGAGCGCCGCGGCGCTTTCCCGCAGGCAGCGCCACGCCCTCCGCGGCGGGCACCGCCACGCCGTCGGCGGCCTCGGCGTCGCCGGCGGGCCCCGCCGCCGCGCCAGCGAGGCACGGCACGCCGGCGGCGCCCGGAGGCCGGCCGTGGGATCGAGCGGAGGGTTTCTCCGAAGGGCTTAGGCGACCCGTCCTCCTCCTCCTCCTCCTCGTCCTCCTCCTCCTCCTCCTCTTCGTCCTCCTCCTCCTCCTCCTCCTCCTCCTCCTCCTCCTCCCCTCCTCCCTGCTCCCTGCTCCCTCCTCCCTCCTCCTCCTCCCTCCTCCCCCTCCTCCCTCCTCCTCCTCCTCCTCCTCATTTCTCCTCACTCCTCCTCCTCACTCCCACTCCTCACTCCTCTTCGTCCTCCTCCTCCCTCCTCCTCCTTCCTCCTCCTCCTCCTCCTCCTCCTCCTCCTCCTCCCTCCTCCCTCCTCCTCCTCCTCCTCCTCCTCCTCCTCCTCGTCCTCGTGTCGCCGACGGCTCCGGGGGAAACCGTGCAGGATCGAGCAGCGCCAAGGTCTAAGTCGGGCATGTCCCTCTACAGGAGGAAGATAAAAGAATGGTCCAAAATCAGTCTGGGGGCGACTGCGCGTGCTCTTTTGACTCTGTTTGATAATTGTTTGACTACTTTTGGGTTGTCTTTCAACATCCGCTTGTGGGAGGACATGCCCGATCTGATGCCAAGGTCCAGGCCTCCCGGATGGGGTCCGAGCAGATGGCTGCTTTTGCTATGTTCGGCCTCTGGGGGGGCCCTTGCTGGGACTCGGGGCCGTTGGGAAGCTGGGGCGTCGCGTAAGGAGGGGGCGATGAAAGGCGGAGCGGCGAGGGCTGCAGAAAAGGGGTAATTTACAGCCCCCAAGGGGGCCTGTTCAGGGCCCGAAAAGGGCACCTTTCTTCCCCCCCATGTATCGCCCCCCCATGACTTCGCGCCCAACCGAAAACCAAGGGGACAACGATAGGGGATACTCGCGCAGGCCCAGCCAGGCGGAGGCGTACCGGTGTTTGCCTGCACGGTCACAGCGTTGAGGTAAGGTTCCCTTTGACATAGAGAGGGGCTCGACGTCCCTCGGGTCCTTCCGTGGGCCTTTCCCCTGGCGCTCCCCCGGTTATCGCCCCCCCATGAAGCGTCGCCCAAGAATCTATCTAGTCAGATGAAAAACTGGTCCCGAGGATTGGGTCGAGATCTCTGGGGTCGACGCCATGCAAAAAATCATGGCGGCGGGGGCCCTGGCGCTCGGCCTCCCAGGTGGGGTCCGAGCACATGGGGCTGGAGGATCGCGCCGCATCGCCGATGCACGGCGCATTGCCGGCGCGGCTCGATGTGGAGCCCGAGTTCATCCAAGCCGACGGCGCCGATGCCTCGCCGACGTCGTCGATGCATCGCCGATGTATCGTCGATGCCTTGGCGATGCGGCGCGATCCTCCGACCCCACCTGCTCGGACCCCATCAAGGAGACCCCACAGAGATCGGGCAGTGCCAAGAGGGGGTCGCCACCAAAGTCGAGGCGCCAAAACAAGGGCCACTTTCAGCAGCTCAGGAGGGGCTCTGGCTTCCCAGCCGGTCCTCATATCTAGGTCGACGAACCTGTGCGTGGTTGAGGCTCGCCGTTGCCAGACATGCCCCGGCGCACCTTGGGAGCCCTTGGGAGCTCCTTGGGAGCTTCCTGGGAGCCCCTGGGAGCTCCCGGGGGAGCCCTGGGAGCACCTGGGGAGCCCTTGGGAGATCCCAGGGGAGCCCGAGCACCTGGGGAGCCCCTGGGAGCTCCCAGGGAACCCTGGGCGCACTTGGGAAGCCCCAGGGAGCTCCTGGGGAGCCCTGGGAGCATCTGGAGAGCCCCTCGTTTATTGCTCGGCGTTCCGTGGGGCAACACGATCGCTGTGCGTGTCGCCACCGCCTCCTGGCACGGCGGCGGCGGCGCTTGGTGGGCCGGCCGGCTGGCGAAGGCAGGGGCAATGTGAGGGGGGATGGGCTCAAGCATTGGCGAAGCGTCTTGGCTTGCCTGTAGGACCACCAAAGAATGTTTCGGTATCGTTTAACCAATCCCCATCCCCATCCCCATCCCCTTCAAGACCCTCACCAAATTACCCTCCCAGTTGGGGATACACCCCTATCCCCGTCTGGGGGGGGGATAATCGGCTAAGTAGTGGGGCTCAGGCCACGCCGCTGGGGATGGGGATCGGCTAACGATTCCTTTCGCTTCACGGGGTGCACGTCCGGAGTACGTACAGTGAGGTCGTACAGTGAGGCGTTTGGAGGGCCTCTTTGGGCCGGCTTGAGCCCTCTTCGGCCGCCTGCGGGCCCTCTTGAGTGCTCTCTTGAGGGCTTATTGGGCCGTCTTGGAGCCATTTCGGAGGCTTCTTGGGCCGTCCTGGGGCTCGGGGAGTCGACAAAGGCGAGAACGCCAAAATCTGTCAAAACTCAATGGGAAATTGTTGTCGCTTCGCGAATCCCCACCAGCCCATCCAGAAACGATGCCCAGAGGAATTGCCTCGATCAGAGAAGTGGGCAGCACACAGAGGAAGCCATTATGAGACATCTTGGGATATCTTGAGCCATCTTGGAGGTCATTTTGGGCTCTCCCAGACGCTCTTGGAGTCATCTTAATCCGTGCCCCCCCCCAAGAGGCCTCCATGTGGCTAAAACCTGTGTAGAATCAATGATTAGGCATTCTCGCCGAGGCCTCTTGGAGCATCTTGGGTGCATCTGGGGGGGCTCTTGGGGCCTCTTGGGGGTCTCTTGGGGGCCTCCGGGGGGCCTCTTGGGGGCCTCTTGGGGCCATTTTGGGGCCATCTTGGGACCTCTTGGGGCTTCCTGGGCGCTTCTTGGGGCCATCTTGGAGGAGATCGATCAAACAAGAGGGGGGGTTTAATTAGCGTCCCCCCTCGGAAGCCCCTAAAATCGCCTCTTGGACCCCTCTTGGAACGCTCTTGGAGTGCTCTTGGGCGCTCTTGGGGCCGTCTTGGGGCTCTTTTGGGGCTCTCTTGGGGCCCTCTTGGGCCATCTTGGAACCATCTCCAGGCCTCGGATGGCCATCGGAAGCGAAAAGGCGAGAAAGCAAAAATCATTGATTTTCCTTAGGTTTTGGGACGATTTTGGCCTCTTCGGGGCCTCCTTGGGGAGCTGTTTGGCCACTTGGAGTTATCTTGGGGCCGTCTTTGGGCTTCTTGGAACCATCTTAGGAGCCATCTCGAGCGATCTTGCGCTATCTTGAGCCATCTTGGAGCTCATCTTGGGTTCTCTGAGGCGCTCTTGGAGCCGTCTTGGGCCATCTGGGACGCTCTAACTACCCGCGGCCCCCCCCGTCCAGGTCCAGGGGAGGGGGTAGGGGGAGGGGTAAACCCCTCCCCAAGGGGGAAGAGGGAGGGGTGGAAGAGGATCTGCTCTAGACCACCTACGCCCAGAGGGCTGGTGGGATTAATGATGTTTGTTTCTGGAAGCGCTCTTGGAGGTCCTCTTGGCGCCCTCTTGGGGCGTCTGGGTTTTTTGGGGGGCCCTCTTGGGGCCATCCTGTACCGTCTTGGTCACGTCGTCGCGGGGCCTCTTGGGAGCCTTTTGGGGGCTTCCTGGAGGCCTCTTGGGAGCTTCTTTGAGCCTCTTGGGGGCGTATTTGGGGCCTCTCCCCCCCCCCTCCTTTTCGTACTCCCTCCCCATATCCCCTTCCAGCGCCAGCTCTAATCATGGGCGCCACCGGGACCAACTTCCACCTGGCTGGCGCTGCGCCGCAATTCGCCCAGGGGGAAGAATGACAGTACACTCCAGTCGCTGTGTGGGTTTGGGAGGGCTTCTATGGGGCCTGTTGGATGCTTCTTGGAGACTTCTTGGAGGCCTCTTGGGGGCTTCTTGGGGCCCCTTGGGGGCCTCTTGGGGGCCTCTTGGGGCCTCTTGGGGGCGTCCTGGGCCGTCTTGGGGCGTTTTTCTGCTGTGTCGCCCCTTTCGGAGGCCGTCTTGGGGGCCTCTCGCGGCCGCCTTGTGGCCCTCTTGGGGTCCTCTTGGGCCGTCTTAGGGGCCTCTTGGACCGTCTTGGGGGCCTCTTTGGGCCGCCTTGGGGCCCTCTTGGGCCGTCTTGGGGCCCTCTTGGGGATATTTTGGGCTGTTCTGGGGCGATTTGGGATGTGGGTCGCAAAGGCGAGAACGCTGGAACATCGCCAAAACCATCGGAAAATCAATGATCTTGGCCTCTGGAGGCGCAGTTGTGGGCGCTCTTGGGGCCCTCTTGGGCCGTCATTTGGGTTTTGTGGGCCCTCTTGGGCCCATGTTGAACCGTCTTGGCGCCCTCGTGGCCCCCCAAGAGGCCCAAAAGGTCGAAATCATCGATTTTACATAGGTTTGTTACGTTTTTGAATTCCAAATGGGGTCTCCATCTTGGGCCCACGGATGTGACGTAGCTCCTGGGGGGGGTAGGGGGGGAGACATAATAATGTAATGCAATACAACATGTGGCAATTATGCAACAAGTGGATACATTGGGTACGTTGCATTATCGCCTCCGCAGAAAACGCTGCCGCTCAGCACGTCACTTCCGGACGTGGATTCTATAGGTTTACGCCACATCCGCCGACCCCTATATAAATTGTTGCGCCTCTGGGGCTGCATTTCACGAGGCTTGTCCGAATCATGACACGGCGCTCCACATCGTTCCGGTTGCTTCGTTGTTGTCATCGTACCTTTTGGTGTTGTTTTCTGGCCTTTTGGTGGCATCTTGGCTTGTCTGCAGGCCATATCCGGCCGCCTCGAGGCATCTGGGGCAAAGTTTTGGGGCCTCTTGGGGGTTTCCTTGGGGTTTCTTGGAGGCCCTTGAGGTTCTCTTGGGGGTCCCTCAGGGCCTCTTCGGCCGTTCTTGGGGCAGGCTGGCACTCAATGTTTTACGAACCTCTTCTGGTCTGCACGAGATGTTTTTTTACAGCATTTCTGACCGAGGTTGGCTTACTTAGACACATTGAGGGTTCATGTCCTAAGGACATGGTTTTGTTATCAGAACGTGTAAGGGGCCCAAGAGCATGTCGTGGTAGGCCTGTGGGAATGCAGGAACGGTCGGTCCCTGCTCAAGGATAGGCTCAGAGGTTCGAGGATCGAGGTCCGCTTTGTCTAAGGGTTTTCGATCGTCCTGGGTCGCCATCGTGGTCACGAGCGGGAACCGCCTCGACATCCCGGTCAAAACGCACCCCAGGAGAGGTCCAGGGATCGACTCCTTGTGCGGGCTCGCTATCGGGGGCCAGTCGCCGATCGATCGGCGGTGCATGGCCGATTCCAGGGGGCCTCCTTCGGCGCCTCCTGTAAATACTTCCTCCTTCTCGATCTATCGGCGAAATGTTCCTCGACGCTTCCTGGAAATCAAGGATCGATCGGCGGCGAGCGAGGGGGGGAAGTGATAAAGAGAAGGCCTTCTTCAAAGGCGGCGGGGCTTCTCAGAAACTCTCGGGCCGTCTGAGAAGTTTCCTGTGTCTGCGGGGGGAGGGCTCAGGAACTTTCCAGAAGGCTGGGGAACTCTCGAGCCTTCTGAAAAGGCCCGCCCCTTCTCACTTCTCACTTCCCCCAGGCTCGCCGCCAATTATCTATGGATGCAGGGCCGGCGCATTTCAGAATCAGCCTCCTAAGAAGCCTTCCCCCCTCCCCCATACTCCCTTTACACGCCGCCAAGCCCAGGGTCGAGGCTGTGGGTGGCGTTTTTGGTGGTTTCTGGGCCTCCACGTCGCCACGGCTGGATCCGCTTCGAGTGTCTGGGCGGAACTTGTAGGTTGTCCCGTTAGAATTGTGCAAGTCGGAGTTCTCATGGATTTGCAACTTGTAAGTAGGCAAATCGACATTGAAATGCGATTGCAGTCGAAATCCGAATTGCGAATCGAACGGCAAGTGATAGTTCAATCGGATTGCGCATTTCAATACAGATCGAATTTCAATCACCACTGATATTGCAAATCGAACCACGTATAACATCGCACGTCGACATTAAAGTGGAATGCACGTCGAAATATCGATCTACGTGCAAGCTAATTGCGGTTTCGAATTTAAACCAAAGTGCACGTTGAACTTCAGACCGAGATGCAGGTAAGTTCGAGTCGAAATGAATAAGAAGTAAGGGTTGGAAGGTCCTGGACCTCGGCGCCACAGACCTCGTAACCGATGAGGCCCTGCCCCGGGCGAAAAAACGAGAGGTTGCGAAACTTCGCACGTCCTGAGTAAATCCCGAATGACAAGCATGTCGAGACATACCTGACTGCTGCGGGCGGTCCCTTGCCTTCCGAGAGCCTCGGCATCGCAGGCCGACCCGCGCAGGTTCCGAAGTCAGGGATAAGACTCATGGCGCACCATGGAGGGTTTCTCCGAAGGGCATAGGCGACCCGTCCTCATCCTCTCTCCTCCTCCCCCTCCTCCCCCTCCCACTCCTCCTCCTCCTCCTCCTCCTCCTCCCCCATCCTCCTTCTCCTCCTCCCCCTCCTCCACAATTACTCAATATGAATACTACTCTCCCTCTTCCCCTGATTACGGCCTGGGAGTGTCCGACCCCCCCCCGCGTATTGTTTTTTACACAGGTTTCCCCCGAGTTGGGTTTTCGCCTGCATTTGTTTTCAAAATGCTGCTCTCGCTGAGGCGCCGGCCTCATTTTCGGGCCCCACTCGTTCCGAATCGTGCTCCCGCTGCAGCGCTGGCCTCATTTCCGTGCTTCCGCTCGTTCCGAATCGTGCTCCCGCTGCAGCGCTGGCCTCATTTCCGCGCTTCCGCTCGTTTCGACTCGTGCTCCCGCTGCAGCGCTGGCGTCATTTCCCGTGCCATGCCACGGCATGCAATGCAATGCTAGGTTGATACTACGCTTTGCGGTGCTCTTCTACGCCATGCCATGCCGTGCTCTACAATGCATCGCGTACCCTTTCGGGATCATTGCCCTGCTCGACATCCGACTGTGCGAGTAGAGAGGGGATCTGCGCCATGGTAAGGGATGGGAGGGAGGGGTAGGATGTCAGATATGACGCGAGCGCACCTAGCTTGTCCTCCTCCCCCTCCTCCTCCTCCTCCTCCTCCCCCTCCCCCTCCTCCTCTTCCTCCTCCTCCTCCTCCTCCTCCTCCTCCTCCTCCTCCTCCCCCTCCTCGCCCTCCCCTCCTCGGGTCGCCTACGGCCCCGGGGGAAACCGTCCAGGCGAGCCTCCCATCCTCCTCATGACCCATACTGGCCCGCCATCCGTTTGCTCGCTCTTGTTGTTCTCGGTTGTCCCGCCACCTTGTCGCTCTCGCCTGCCCCTGGGCGCCCGTCCTGGGCGCTCCCGCCGCGCCGCGGCGGCCGCGGGGGCCACGACGTGCGGACGCCCGATCGGGCGCGGAATGCAGGAGTGCAGGGTCCACCAGGTCCCGAGCCTTCTTCCGTATCACCCTCCTTGTAAATCTCTCCGAGCCGCGGGCCGGAGACCGCAGAGGCCACTTGATAACACGAGAGCGACGCAACAGAACAGGTCCATTTACGCGGCGTGAGTTGCCCGCGTACGGTCGCGCGTAGGCGCCCCCGTTTCCAATGCAGCGTGCCGCGCTGGCGGCCCGCGTAAGCCACCGCGTAAGGTCGCTGTGTTTTCTCGCGTAAGACCCGTTTGTTTTCGTCGAGCATGTGGAATTTGGTCAGATGTGTCCAGCAGCGAGCGGTTGAACTCCATCGACGTGTTACAGAATTCGATGCGCAGCATGTTTTGGCCTTGATTCTGCATCAAACCGTTTCGAATATATAAATAGTGCATATATCCGAAGTGTTATACGGTCAGGATGTTTGGCTTAGCGCGTTTCTTGGGCGCGACCACTACAGCCGGGCCGCTGAAGAAGGAACCTTTTTCGTTGGGGGGGGCCAGTGTTCCTTAATCGCTTTACATTTGTCGTATAGGTGTTCCTAAGGTTCTCCGTGGGAATGCGAAGTTCAGCTCATGGGAAAGGGCCTCATTCCTTACATAGGGGTCCTCATGACAGCGTTTCGACTGTATCCACGTCCTGGTCCCCAAGCGTCAACGTCCCGATCCTGTCCCAGCCTCCCGTCCCGAGGAGCGGAGCGGCACGCTATCAGCTCCAAATGCGTTGCGTATCGCCAGGGCCGCCGCCGCGACACGCTAGACAACAGTTCTCGAGCGTAACGATTTCCGTCCGGAACCGTATGTCCCATTGGGAGTGCGCATTAGGTTCGTCAGTGGTGCGAATATTTTCAGAAGCTATTCTTCACGCTCTGCCGCTCCGCGTATCTCCACTAGGCCATTCAGAAACCCTGCTCGTGAGAGCCGACGAAACAAGGAGGAAGAGATACACATAGTGAAGCAGAGCGGGCAACCAGGGCGGACAGAGAGATCTGGGAGCAAGGGGGTGGATTTGGAGGGCCTCTTCGGGCCATCCCTGGGGCCCGCGTGGAGGCGAGGGAAGGAGGAGGAGGAGGAGGAGGAGGAAGAAGAAGAAGAAGATGACGTCGATGACGACGACGACGACGACGAAGAGGAGCGAAAGGAAAAGGAACACGATGAGGGCAAGGACGAGGAGGAGGACAACGAGGACGAGGACAGAGCCCTCAAGTCGCCCCTTGGAGCCCTCTTGGGACTCTTTTGGCGGATCTTAGGGTCCTCTTGGTGCTCTCTCGGTCTCTCTTGGGGCCCCCTTGGGGGCCTTGGAGGGCCTCTTGGAGGCATCTTGGAGGCTATCGATCAAAGGAGGGGGGGTCCAAATTTGCCCCCCCCCCCCCCCCCCCTGAGGCCATCAAAATCACCTCTTGGGCCCCATTGAGCCGATCCTGGGGCGCTCGTGGACCCGTTTGGGGGTCTCTGGGGCCTCGCCTAGCCATCTTGAGGTTTCAGAATTGGATCGGAAGCGAAAAGGCGAGAAGTCAACAATCATTGATTTCCCACAGGTTGTTGAAAGATGTCGGCCTCTTGGGGACTTCCTGAGGGGGCTCCGAGAGCACTTAGATCAGTCTTGTGGCCCTCGTCGGGCCTCTTGGAGGTATGTCGTCAGCTGTATTGAACCATCCTGAGCTATCTTGTGACGCCTTGGAGGCCATCTTAGGCGCCCTAACCGGTCGCGACCCCTCCCCAAAACACCTCAGGGAGGGGTGGGGGAGGGTACCCTTGCCCGAAGGGAAGAGGGTTCTTGGAGGAGGAAAGAGAAAGAACTCGCTAGACCACCTTGACCTCAAGGGCTGCCGGGATTATTGTTAGTCTTGGCAGACCCCTACGTGGAACGATCGCACAATACGACTACACTGCTACAACGCACACCCTCTTGGGATCGGCGGTCAAGGTGGCGGGGATGGGTGTCTGTGTACGGTTCGTTCGAAAGTCTCCACGGTGGCCCTTGCGGCGTCTCTGGCAGTCGTGGAGGGGTTGTCCAGGTCTTGATCGGCGGCGGGCGAGGGGGGAAGTGAGAAGGAGAAATGCCTTCTCAGAAGGCTCGGTAGTCCCGCGGCCTTCTGAGAAGCTCTCTACGCTTTTCCCGAAGACACAAACAAATCCTCAGAAGGCGCGAGGGCTTCGGAGAAATCCTGCCGCCCGAGAAGGCCTTCTCCTTCTCGTTTCCCCCCCTCGATCGCCGCCGACGTGCAGGGTTTGGGGGCGATTTGGAGAGGCTAGTGTCAGCCACGCGCAGAGTGGGGTGGGGGGAGGGGGGAGGGCTTTTTAGAAGTACCCCTGCTTCTTAGAAGGCGCGGGCCTTATCTATAGATGTAGGCCGCACCTTCTAAGAAGCAGTCTCTTTCTAAGAAGCCCTCCCCCTCCCTCCCCCCCCTTGTGTTCACCGCCCATACTGAGCGAGTGATCTGAGGCGTCTTCGGGCGGTCTTGGGGAGGGGCGGATCTGGCAAGTTTGGCACCCGCTGGGGCCCAAGCTCAGCGGGCCGTGGAGGCCCAGCATCTTGAAGATGCGAGGACCCTGTAGGACCCGAACAAGTCGTGGCAGATTCCCCAAGTTGAGTGTTTTATATTCATTGTTTTGCTGATCGGCGCGGGCCTTCGCACTCCCCCCCCTCCCCCCTTCCCCGTGGAGTGGATCTCGGCAGTTTTTGGCGCCTGTTTCGAGCGGGTGAAGGCCTGCCCCATGAAGGGCGCACGGTTCCAAACAGTCGCATGAAGCAGAGGTCCGGAGCCAGACACCCCCTTTCCCCATTTTCGGCCCAACGTCGAAACGCCGAATAAAGAAAAGGCTCACCTTCCCGACGGCCCTTGACACCAGAAAGGGTTGGAGGCTTGAGTAACCATAGTCGAGGCTCCTTCTGCAATCGTGGAGGCTTTCGGGACGCCTCTACGAGGCTTCAGGGAGTGTCCTGGAAGTGTGTTTAGGTGGCCTTCTGGCGAAGCGGTGGAGGTCCCACCAAGCATGGACGTTGGAATCGCAACGAATTGGACGCTCGGGTACCAGATTGGTAAATAACACCTATTGGACCTTGGCGACTGGATTACGGAAGGCTCGCAGACATCCAGAGGTTTTGGACCATTTTCCATGGGGTAGGTCTCCGTCTGGATTCCATGTGGGTTGTCCCAGGGCCAGGAGGCAGCCCCCGTGGGCCGAATCTGGCAAAATCACTAGGACTGAATATAATCCGCCCGAGACCTGGGCCTCTTAGCGTTGCAAGGTCTGCTCAGGCCACGGCATGGTGCGCAAAACCTCGCTCGGGAATGTTCTGGTTCCCCCTCGAGGGCTGGAGCCCGTTTTGCCTGGTAGCGGACTTCCTGTGGGTTCCACCCGAGGCTCCAGGGCGAGTCCGTGCAGGCTGGTCCCTTGAGGTTGGTCCCCGGTCCCAGGACACCAGGACACCAAACCAAGCCTGCCCGAGGCATTTGGCTCGAGAGGCGGCAGGCCCTCGATGCCGCTTCGTCGCTGTTTCTGCCGTGAATGGCCTCGCGGAGGATAACCTCATGCCCGTGAGAATAAACACTAGGGGATAATAAAGTTCGGGGTTCAGGGAGAGATAATAAAAGTAGCCCAGCAGACCTCAGCATAATCTCGAAGTAAGAGATGATCAAGAGGAGACCAAGCCGAGCACGTTTTGAGACATCCTTGGCGTTTAGTTTTCATAGAAATATCCTCAACAATGGCTTATCTCTCATGAAAATTGTTGTTTGTAAGTGCTCGTGTAGGGTAGCTCATGTGCCTCAATTTCCATGGATAATCAACCCCAGAGATAAAAAAGTTCAGGCGAGCGTGCGGACAGAGAGAAATATAAAAGAAGAATAATACAGTAGAAGAATAATAAGAAAGAAGAAGAAGAAAAAGAGGAGAATAAGAAGAGGACGAAGAAAGGAAAAATCCAAAGTTCCAAATATATCAATGTTAATTTACAAACGCTTTATGAAAATTGATTTTTTAAGTGCTAGTGTAGGGTAGCTCATGTGCTTCATTTTCCATGGATAATCAACCCCAGGGATAAAAAAGTTCAGGCGAGCGTGAGGACATATAGAAATATAAAAGAAGAAGAGGAAAGTATAATAATAATAAGAACATTGCTCGTTTCGTTTGAGTCTGCCTCCCAAAATTATTGGTTTCGCTTGACACATCCTGAAAAAGTGTGATCGCTTCGCTTGATGTTGCTATATCAACATCGCTTGATGTTGCTATCTCAACATAGCGTTTCGAGGTGATAATGAAGTTCGGCCTCAGCGCTCGCCGCCCAATTTGAATTTTGTATAGGGCGACGATAATCAACTCTAAACACTGAAGGGGGGGGGTCCCTTTATTATCATCGGCATGCGGTTAACACATCTGCCGTTGCTCGCCTCCCTCCCCACCCCTGGGGCTGCTCCGCGCTTGCGGTGGGTACGCGGGTGCTCCAGGAGGGCCTCCCGTCGGGGCCGGTTGCGACTCGAGCGGAGGCCCCCAGCGGCGCTGGGCAGGCGGGGGCAGATCGGAGTGGTCCGGCGAACGGAGCTCGTCACCTATTCTTTCGAGCCCTCTTCGCCCCCTTCCCCCCGAAGAAGAGACGGGAGAGACTGCACGCGCATGGCCTGGATCTCCCGGGGGACCGCCCGCCCCGCCAGCAGCGGCGATGGGGCCAGCGCCCCAGGGGGGGCGAGGGGGGGCGATTCGCAGCTTGGCCCTGCTGACCTGGGAAGTGACGCGGGGTGCGCGCCCCTCGAGAGGTCCAGCTGGGACACGAGCGGCGCAGATGGCTCTCCAATCGCCCTACTGGCGCCACACTCCGACCGAGCGCGTCCGCAGTTTGGGGGATGATCATACGTACCGCCGCCGCGACTGGAGCGACCCCCACGACAGCCTCTACAAGGCGCCTCGATGCGACATTCGCTGGACGCCGCAGTTCAGGACGGAGCCTACCAACCGTCCAAAAAGGCACCTGCGGGGCATTATTTGTGAAGGGCTGGGCTGGAACCAGGCTTGTGACGCGAGGGATGGCAAGGGACGGGGCAAGGGATGCTGCAACCCTGGCGGCTACGACGGATTCTGCAGGCAGTTCCTGGACGACCCATCCGCCTCCTGCTATGACATTGGGGCCTTCTGCTGCTGCTGGCGCATCGACGTCGACTGCGACGACGTGTGGCGGCAGCAGCAGGACCAGCAAGCGCAGGCAGGTGGAGGGAAAGGCCAAGGACGCAAGAGGGCCAGCGGCGCTTCCTGGCCAGCTGGGGACCACCCACGCACGCGGGGGATCCAGCCTCCACGTCTGTCCCGCCGCCAAGGGTGCCGTCGGCCCGCGACGAGTTCTCGGACCTGCCCCCTGGGACGCCCGGCACTTGCTGAGCCCTCGGGTACAAGGTACAACTGTCGACTACACGTAAGAGTGACCCTTCGCCGGAGTGACATTTGGTGCGGGCTCATCGGGCTCCCCCCGATCGCCGAGCGCGATGCGATATAAGCGGCCCGCGCCCTTGGGTTCGGCCCCCTCGCGCCCCCAAAAGCTGCGCACCAAAGGTCACTCTTACCCATGGTCACTCTTGCGTCTAGCCGAACCTGGCAGCAATGGCACTCTGCACGGCGCTCACCCCCCCCCCAGTAAGCACCTGGCCTCTTTTCCATGTACGTGCACAGACCGGGCGTTTCTCCCAAGGGCGCGCTACCCCTCAGGTGGCGCGCCCTCCCTCCCCCTCTTCCACTCGGGTGCGTCCACCCCCTAGGTTTAGGTCGGGCCTATTCTTCTACAGGGGGAAAATTCAAAAATAGTAAACGAATACTCTGGGGACGATTTGTTGACCATTTTTTTTTGGGGGGGGGCATGTTTGCGGTATGTTTCATTTTTCGTCCAAAATCGGCCTGTAGGGGGACACGCTTGGCTTAACCCTAGGTGGATTCTCCCCCTCCTCCCTTTGGAGCGCCTGCCCCCCGCGCGGCGGGTCCCCACGCCCTCGTGCGAAGCGACCGCAGCGCTCCCCCCAGGCGGGCGCCTCGATATCTGCACGTGCACCGACCAGGCGCGACGTGGCGTGGCGAAGAAGTGGGCGATCCTAGACACGCCCGCCGTGATCCCTGGCGATGCGGCTCCGAGTCCGAGGGGGTCTTGGGTGTGGCCTCTGCTCCGCCCCTTGCTGGCTCTGGCATCGAGGCCCCTGGGTGTCACCTGCGGGGAGGTTCCCTCTCTGGCCGCCGCCTCCTGCCTCTCTTCCCCAGCTGCACCCCGCGCCTGCTGGCTTCGATGCGCGGCGGCCCGGCGGCCTCCCCAGTGCGTTGCTTGCGCCAGCCGGGAGGGCGCCCTCCGCCGCCCCGCCCCGGCTGCTGCGGGGCCCCCCGCCTCGCCAGCCCTGCGGGGTGTTGGCTGTGATGCGTGCACAGGCTGGTTTCGGTTCCCTTCTCCTCCCCGCGCCCGCCGCCGCTGGGGCGTCCCCGCGGTGACTTGCGGCACCACGGTGCCCGCTGGCGGTGCCCAGCACAGCAGCTGCTGCCGGCAATGCAGCCATAGACCTACAGTTCGGTTCTCAGCAGCTCCGCATGGCTTGATTGCAGCATCTCGCCGCCGCGAGCTGATCGCGGCCCAGACATTGTGGGGCCTCACTGCATCCGCCGGGCCGTGCTGCAGCAAAGCCTGTCACCCACGGCCTTTGAGGAACACCCGGATGCCCCCGCTTGCGCGGGCTTGCTCGCCGCTCTTCCTACGGTATTGGTACGACTTGGTCTACGCTTCTGCGCGTGCAGGCTGGCCGCCCCGGCCGGCCACTCCAGTCGAGGATTTTCATGTTGTGAGTGTCCTCCCTCCTATTCCCGTCCTCCGCGACCGCTCTCCGCCTTGGTCCCGTCTTGCCTCCAGACAGTTAGTGCGTGCCCGAGCCCAACCCAGTAGAGCCCGCGCGGGGATTGCCCCTGACGCGCTGCGACGGGACAAGTTGTTTTGCAGGTTTCTCTTATTCGAAAGAGCGTGTTCTACCGCTGCTGGCGGAAAACCGGGGGGGGGTCACTACCGGTTCGAACCCCTCCCCCCCCCCTCCAGAAAACCGGGGGGGGTCATTACCGGTTCGAACCCCTCCCCCCCCCCAGTTCATCATGAAAAGGGGTGGGGGGTCACTACCGGTTCGAACCCCCCCCGCCCCGAACTCGAAAACCGGGGGGGGTCACTACCGGTTCGAACCCCCCCCCCCCCTTCTCGAAAACCGAGGGGGGGGCGGACAATGGTGGGGACGGTGGTGGTGGGGACAGTGGTGAGGGGACAGCGGGACAGTGGTGGGGACAGTGGGACAGTGGTGGGGACGGTAGTGGTGGGGACAATGGTGAGGACAATGGTGGGAACAGTGGGGACAGTGGGACAGTGGTGGGGACGGTGGTGGTGGGGACAGTGGTGTGGGGACAGTGGGAATGTGGTGGAAACAGTGGGACAGTGGAGGGTACAGTGGTGGTGGGGACAGTGGTGAAGGCGGTGGCGAGGACGGCGGTGGGAAATGGGACAGAGGTACAGTGGGGACAGTGGTGGGGACAGTGGGGACAGTGGTGGGAACAGTGGGACAGCTCAGTGGGACAGCGGAGGAGTCAGTGGGACAGTGGGGACAGTGGGGATAGTCGGGCAGTGGTTGGGGCCGTGGAGAAAGTTGGGAGAGTGGAACCGTGGTGGGAACAGTGGTGGGGACAGTGGGGACAGTGCGACAGTGGTGGTGGCACTGGTGGGGACAGTAGGGGCGGTGGTGGAACCAGTGGGGACAGTGGTGGTGAGGACAGTGGTGCTGGGAACAACAGTGGGGGATGTGGTGAGGACGGTGGTAGGGACCGGGAGTCGTTTGCTGGCGGTGAGAGGGGGGGTGGGGAGGGGTTCGAACCGGTAGTGACCCCCCCTCCGGTTTTCGAGGGGGGGGGGGGGGTTCGAACCGGTAGTGACCCCCCCCGGTTCTCGGAGGGGGGGGGGGGGGGGTTAGGGGAGGGGGGGGTTTTGCCGGGGGAGAAGGGGGGGGGGCCAGCAGGGGGGGGGGGGGGATTTTCGGAGGGGGGGGGGGGGTTTGGAGGAAGTTTGGATACAGTAAAGCCGCGGTGGATCACGCTCTCTCTCTCATTCGTTTCCCCCCCCCTCCCCCTTTGACCGCTTCCCAACAGTCCCCAGAGACCCAAGCACGTCCAGAACCCGATCCTCGAACCTCGCTCGACAACGACGACGACGACGACGACGACGACGGCGGCGGCGGCGGCGGCGGCGATGACGACGACGACGACGACGACGACCACCACGACGACGACCACGACCACGACCACGACCACGATCACGACCAAGACCGCAACCACGACCACGACCACGACCACCACCACCACCACCACCACCACCACCACCACCACCACCAGGACCACGACGACGATGACGACGACCGTGATAACGACGACGACGACGACGACGACGACGACGACGACGACGACGCGCCGAGCGGTTCTTCGGGGCAGGGCCCGGCGAGAGGGGGCGCGCCCGCGCCAGGGGGCAGGTTGTTCAGGCACCGCATCAGGGAGCTGCACGCCACGGCCGCGGGCTCGGGGGCCCCAGGTGCGGCCCGGGGCCCTGGGCCGCGAGGCCACGGCGGCCACGGGCACATCCGAGGCCGCAGCCGCGGCCATGAAAAATCACGGCGGGAGGTTTCTCGCGGCCCAAAAGAAGGCGGCGCAGTGCGACACCCCACCCGGCATCCTCAGCGCGTGGCCCCCTTCCTCGGGGCGGCGCGCTACGATGGCCCCCACGCGTGGTGGCCAGACCCCCTGTGCCGACGAACCACGGCATCTCCCCAGACCAGTCAAACGGTGTTTGGGCACATTCGTGGGCCGCGTTCGTTTTGATTTCGCGTTGTCGCGTTGCAGCAAAAGTGGAACGAAGACAGAACGAGGGATAGCGAAAACACAACGAAAACGGAAAGCACTGTTTAGCTTGAGTTTTGCCCCAGATATCCTTGAGTTTTTCTTTATTGTCGGCCTCTGGGGGTCTTTACCCGACCTCGAGAAGGTCAATACATTACTCAGGATGAGAAACGGGTCCTAGGGGAATGGATCGAGGCGTTTGGGGATCGACGTTATGAAAAAGGCATGATTTCGGGGGTCTGGCGGTACAGCCGCGGCCACAGCCATGGCCATGCTCACGCAGAGGCCCATCAGGAGCAGCGTGAACGGGTGGTGATGGGCTCAGGGCTGGATGCATCGACCCCCCCGATAACCTTCAGTCGGGCATGTCCCTCTACAGGAGGAAAACTCAAAATACTCAAAAATTAGTCTGGGTATGAGTTTATGGCTATTTTTTATATATTTTGTTGACTAGTTTCTATGGTTCGCCCAAAACCCGACTGTAGGGGGGGATGCCCGACCTAACGATAGCCTGCGCCGCCCAGGACGGTGCGGGCTCGCTGTCGGGGCCCTATCGCCGATCTCTCGACGATGCATCGCCGATTCCAGGTCGATGTCTCCCCCCCTGAGCCTGCCCCCCCCCCAGCATTCGATCGGGTATGTCGCCCTACACGCGGATTTTGGACGAACAATCCAAAATAGCCCAAACAAATAATCAACAGCTACTTAAACATAGTCGAACAAACTGTCCCCTGATTATTTTTTGACCATTTGGAAAGTTCCTCCTGTAGAGGGACACGCCAGACCTAACCCCAGCGTTCCCCCGCAGCCATGGCCATGGCCACGCAGGGGCCCAGGGCCGAAGGCTCAGGCTCAAGATCAAGAGCGCGGGCTCGCGGTCCAGGGCAGAGCTGGCGCCGCGCTGGCGCGGCGGCGGCGACGGCGCGGCCTTCCAATCGGAGAAACGTAAGACTCGAGTAAGCCGGAACTCGGGTTTGCGGACGTTTTTTGACGAGCGCGCCCTGGATTTTGACGGTCCAGTTTTCGTGGGATGTCTGCAGCGGGAGCCCGCGTCAAATTTCAGGCTGGGTCGCGTCATTTTTATGGTGGCCCCGTCGGGCCAACCCGAGTCCCTCTAACCCGAATCTTACGTCTCCCCGATCCACGTTTGAGCTTCACCGGCCGCCTGGACTCGGCCGGCAAGGAGCGCACTCCGACCACCTGGAAGCGGCGATCATCCGCATTCGGTTCGGCGATCCACGGGGCGTCAGGAGCCAGCGACGTCATCGCGGCGCAAACTTGCCGCAGGTTTCTGGACGTGATTGGCCTCTGTCTGGGCCTCCCAGATGGGGTCCGAGTAGATGGAGTTTGAGGATCGCGCGGCATCGCCGATCTTCTCCACGCCGACGTCGCAAACGCGTCGCCGACGTCGCCGATGCATCGACAATTCGGCGCGATCCTCCGACCCAGCCTGCCCAAACCACATCTGAGAAACCTTTACTCTGAGGGGCCTCTGACAGGGCCTCGGAGGACATCTGGAGGCGTCCAGAGGCTTCCGTGAGACTGCGGGGACCTCAGGTGGAGGTCGCCAGAGGTCGTGTTCGACATCGTTGCCGTCAACGAACACAGTCCGAAGCGAAGATATCTCCGTCGTCGGCACCATCGTCGTCCGTCGTCGTCCTCGCGTGCGCCCGGCGAGGAGGAGGAACAGGACGCCTTTTGAAACCGTCATGTGGCTTCCTGTCGGCTTCCTGGAAACATTTTGGAGGCATCTGACGGGCCTCTTGGGGCCTCCTAGGGCCTCTTGGGGGGCTTTTGGGACGTTAAGATGCAGGTGTCAGAGCCCAGAGAGCACCAAGCCGAAGTACAGTCAAAGCTGATAGTAAGGATGCGAGTCCCCTGGACGCCCATGACGAAGCTTTTCGAGCGGGGCTCGCCATCGAAAGTAGTCGAGGACGGACCGAAGAGGCAAGGATGCAAGGGTACCCTCGGGAATAGTACCCATCTTTACCATCGGTGTCGACTGTACGTGGCTGAGCAGTATTATATACAAGGCTTAGAAGCCTTGATTCAGGCTGCGCTGAAGCGAGGCGCGGGACCGTCGGCGGGGAGAAGCAACATGCCTCTAATTGACCTCTTGGCTTTCAGAGGCCGTCTTTGGGGCCTCTCTGGGCAGTCGTCGGTCCCTCGTCGGGCGCTTGAGGGCCGTCTTGAAGGTCTTGAAGGTCTTGGGGCTGTCTCGGGGCCCTCTTGGGACGTTCCGCGGAGCTTTTGGGGGCCTCTGGGGCCGCCTTGGGGCGATCTTAGGGGCCTATGGGGCCGTCTTGGAGCGTCGGGAGCCCGAAAACGCGAGAACTTTAAAATTATTAGCACACATTCAAACCACTCAAAAACAATAGTAATAGCAATTGTTTTAGTTTGCTGGAGTTCCTCTTGAGGCATCGTGGGCCGGTTTGAAGACCTCCTGGGACCATCATGGTTTGGGAGGCGTTTTGGGACCGTTTTGGAGGCTGTCTTGGATGGCGTCTTGAAGGCGGAGGCAGGTGCTTGATGGTTCGCTCGGGTCTTGCCTGGTGGACCGCTCCGTGGGCCGAAGGCTATTGGGAAAAGTTCGGAAAGGAACAACATAGTAAAAAGGTCCGCACGCCAAGCACCCTCGTGACATGCACAGGGGGCAGTGGATCGAAGACGTCTACGGCGAATCACCGCCGCCCCCTTGCCTTTTGGAATCGCCCATGTGGCCGAGCATTGTGGGTCGAGCTCTGCCAAGTTATGTATCGGGCCATGTGTTCCCCCAACCGTTGTAGAACCCCTTCGGGGAACACTGGGGAGGATAGCGGGAAAGATGAGGAGGAGGAGGAGGAGGAGGAGGATGAGGAGGGGAAGGAGGAGGAGGAGGAGGAGGAGGAGGAGGAGGAGGAGGAGGAGGAGGAGGAGGAGGAGGAGGAGGAGAGGGCATCGTGGGAGCCTTTGGGAGCACGCTGGGGACCTCCTGGGAGCTTCCTGGGAACCTCTTAGAGACATCTTAGGGGGCCTTTGGGGGCTTCTCGGGAGCCCCTTTGGCAGATTTAGGGCATTCCTGGCCCGCCTGACGCCGTCCGTCGGAAGCCGTCTTGGGGGCCTCTGTGGGCCCCATAGGGCCATCTTGGGGTGCTCCAGGGCCGTTGGATGCCTCTTGGGCCGTCTTGGGGCCATCTTGGGGCAGTCGTGGGGGGCCCTTGGCCCATTCTTGGGCCATCTTGGAGGCCTCTTTGGCGATCCTGAGGCGATCCTTTGGGCTCTTGGGCCGTCTCGGGCCGTCGGAAGACCAAAAAGAAGCAGATGCCAACATTCGTTCAGCACCTAAGGGACATACATGATCTTGGCCTCGGACCTTCCTGGAAGCCCTCTTGGGGGCCTCTTGGGCCGTTTTGGAGACCTCTTGGTGGCCTATTGGGCCGTCTTGGTTCATCTTCGAGCCATTTTGGGCAGTCTTGATGGCCTCCTGGCCCGCCTGATGCTGTCGAAAGCCGTCGTGAGGGCCTCTCTGGGCCGCCTTGGGGCCTTCTTGGGTTGCTCCAGGGCCGTTTTGGATGCCATATTGGAAGTATTCGAGGCCTCTTGGGCCGTCTCGGGGCCCTCTTGGGGCCGTCTTGGGGGCCTTTGGGCCCGTTCTGGGGCAATCGTGGAGGCCTCTTGGTCGCAATTGGGACGATCTTTGGTGGCTCTTGGGCCGTCTCGGGCCGTCGGGAGTCCGAACAGAAGCAAACGCCAAAAACCTTCAAACACCTAAGGAATATTAATTATTCTGGGGTGCTCCCTATGGGGCCACGAGTCGCTGTACTGGGCGGGTGAACGCAGGGGGGAGGGAGGAGGGGGCCACGAAACGCTGTACTGGGTGCGGGGGACGCATGCAAACGGTAGCACTGAGACCTTCGGTGTGGCTCCCTATGGGGCCACGAAGCGTTGGATTGGATGGGTGAAACGCAGGGAGGAGGGAGGATGGGGCCACGAAACGCTGTACTGAGTGCGGGGGACGCATGCGGACGGTAGCACTGGGACCTTCGGTGGGGCTCCCTATGGGACCACGAAGCGTTATATTGGGTGGGTGAAACGCAGGGAGGAGGGAGGAGGGGGGCACGAAACGCTGTACTGGGTGCAGGGGACGCATGCGGACGGTAGCACTGGGACCTTCGGTGGGGCTCCCTATGGGACCACGAAGCGTTATATTGGGTGGGTGAAACGAGGAGGGGGCCACGAAACGCTGTACTGAGTGCGGGGGACGCATGCAAACGGTAGCAGTGGGACCTTCGGTGGGGCTCCCTATGGGGCCACGAAACAATGTATTGGATGGGTGAAACGCAGGAAGGAGGGAGGATGGGGCCACGAAACGCTGTACTGGGACGGGGGACGCATGCGGACGGTAGCAGTTGGATCTCCAGTGGGGCTCCCTATGGGGCCACGAAACGTTGTAGTGGGCGGGTGAAACGCAGGGAGGAGGGAGGATGGGGCCACGAAACGCTGTACTGAGTGCGGGGGACGCATGCGGACGGTAGCACTGGGACCTTCGGTGGGGCTCCCTATGGGGCCACGAAACGTTGTACTGGGCGGAAGACGCAGGGAGGAGGGAGGATGGAGCCACGAAACGCTGTATTGAGTGCGGGGGAGACATGCGGACGGTAGCACTGGGACCTTCGGTGGGGCTCCTTTTGGGGCTACGAAGCGTTGTATTGGATGGGTGAAACGCAGGGAGGAGGGAGGAGGGGGCCACGAAACGCTGTACTAGCTGAGGGGGACGCACGCGGACGGTAGCATTGGGACCTCCGATGGGGCTTCCGATGGGGCCACGAAACGTGCGAGGGGTGTGCTGAAACGGTGATGATGATGATGATGATGATGATGATGATGATGATGATGATGATGATGATGATGATGATGATGATGATGATGCTGATGCTGATGCTGATGCTGATGCTGATGATGATGATGCTGATGCTGATGCTGATGCTGATGCTGATGATGCTGATGCTGATGCTGATGCTGATGCTGATGCTGATGCTGATGCTGATGCTGATGCTGATGATGATGGACGATGATGATGACGACGATGGCGATGACGATGACGATGACGATGACGATGACGATGACGATGACGATGACGATGACGATGACGATGATGATGATGATGATGATGATGATGATGATGATGATGATGATGATGATGATGATGATGATGATGATGATGATGATGATGATGATGATGATGATGATGATGGTGATGATGATGATGATGATGGTGATGGTGGTGATGGTGATGGTGATGGTGATGGAGATGGTGATGGTGATGGTGATGGTGATGGTGATGGTGATGGTGATGGTGATGGTGATGGTGATGGTGATGGTGATGTTGGAAAGAGCGTGTTCTACCGCTGCTGGCGGAAAACCGGGGGGGGTCACTACCGGTTCGAACCCCTCCCCCCCCCCCCTCCGGAAAACCGGGGGGGGTCACTACCGGTTCGAACCCCTCCCCCCCCCCCCCAGCTCATCATGAAAAGGGGGGGGGGGTCACTACCGGTTCGAACCCCCCCCCCCCCCCCCTCGAAAACCGAGTGGGGGTGCGGACAGAGGTGGGGACGGTGTTGGTGGGACAGTGGTGAGGGGACAGCGGGACAGTGGTGGGGACAGTGGGACAGTAGAGGGCCGGTAGTGGTGGGGACAGTGGTGGGGACAATGGTGGGAACAGGGGGGACAGTGGACAGTGGTGGGGACGGTGGTGGTGGGGACAGTGGTGTGGGCACAGTGGGAATGAGGTGGAAACAGTGGGACAGTGGAGGGTACAATGGTGGTGGGGACAGTGGTGAAGGCGGTGGCGAGGACGGCGGTGGGACAATGGGACAGAGGTACAGTGGGGACAGTGGTGGGGACAGTGGGGACAGTGGTGGGAACAGTGGGACAGCTCAGTGGGACAGCGGCGGAGTCAGTGGGACAGTGGGGACAGTGGGGATAGTCGGGCAGTGGTTGGGGCCGTGGAGACAGTGGGGAGAGTGGAACCGTGGTGGGAACAGTGGTGGGGACAGTGGGGACAGTGCGACAGTGGTGGGGGCACTGGTGGGGACACAGTGGGGACAGCGGTGGTGAGGACAGTGGTGCTGGGAACAACAGTGGAGGATGTGATGCGGACGGTGGTAGGGACCGGGAGTCGTTTGCTGGCGGTGAGTGGGGGGGTGGGGAGGGGTTCGAACCGGTAGTGATCCCCCTCCGGTTTTCGAGGAGGGGGGGGGGGGGCTCGAACCGGTAGTGACCCCCCCCGGTTTTCCGGATCCGGAGGGGGGGGGGGGAGGGGTTCGAACCGGTAGTGACCCCCCCCGGTTTTCGAGGGGGAGGGGGGGGGGAGGGGTTAGGGGAGGGGGGGGGTTTTGCCGGGGGAGGGGGGGGGGGGGGGGGGGGTTCCAGCGGGGGGGGGGATTTTCGGAGAGGGGGGGGGGCGACCCCCGGGCTCCGGAGGAAAAGGTTGGCAATTTTCCACAGTAAAGCGGCGGTGGATCACGCTCTCTCTGATGTTGAGGAAGGAGGCAGGAACGGGGAGGAGGAGGACGAGAAGGTCAAAACGAGGACCCAACACCACAAGATGGTTGGGAATGATGTCGGCCTCTTCGAGACTTTGGAGGGCCTCTTGGAGGCCTCTTGGGCCGTCTTGGACACCTCTTGGGGGCCGTCTTGGGCCATGTTGGAGCCACCCTGGGCCTCCTTGATGACCCCCTGGCCCGTCTGACGCCGTCAGAAGCCGCCTTGGAAGCCTCTCTGGGCCATCTTGGGAACCTCTGGAGCCGCCTCGTGGGCCGTCTTGGAGGCCATTTTGGGCGTCTTGGAGGCCTCTTGGGCCGTCTTGGGGCCCTCTTGGGGCCGTCTTGAAAGCCGTCATGGGGCCGTCTTGGAGGCCGTAAGGGCCATCTTGGGCCGTTGAAAAAACTGATAAGAAGCAAATGCCCAGAAACTTTGAAACACCATAGGCAAATCAATGATGTTGGCCTCTTCGGTGACGTTTTGGAGCCTCTGGGCTGTCTTGGAGGCCTCTTGAGCACCTCGTGGGCTCTGTTGGACCATGTTGGAGACTTCTCGGGCGGACTTGGAGGCATCTTGGCCCCTCTTGGGCCGATTTGGGGGCCATAAGTGTCCATCCTGGACGAACTTAGACACCATCTCGGGCCATCTGGGCCGTCTTAGAAGCCATCTTGGACCACCTTGGAACGGGAAAGGCATTGACAGACACATTTGCTGTCCTTTCCGGGCGGCCGGCGGGACGGGCCGAAGCCCCAGGGGGAGTTTCTGGGGGGTAGAACCCAAACCAAACCGTGTAGGATCTATAGCACGCCGGGCATCCCTGTGGCAAGACCACAGGGCGCGGGCGGATCGAAGACGCCTACGGCGAATCACCGCCGCCCCCTGCCTTTTTCGAAACGCCTATGTGGCCGAGCTAGAGCTTGGCCAAGCTATCGGACCACGTGTTCCGCGAGTCGGTCTGGAATTTTCGGGGAACACGTGGGGAATCAAAAAGGAAGTGGAGGAGAGGGAGGAACAAGGAGGAGGAGGAGGAGGAGGAGGAGGAGGAGGAGGCGTCTTGGAAGCCTCTTGGGGCACTGTTCGGGCCTCCTGGGAGCTTCCGGGGGGCCTCTTGGAGGCCTCTTGGAAGCCTCCTTGGGCTTCTCGGGCGCCTTTGGGACTTTTTGGAAGCGCCTATGTGGCCGAACGTTGAGGCCAGACCTGCCAAGCCATCGGACCATGTGTTCCCCGAATCGGTTTGGAAAGCCTTTGGGGAACACGTGGGCATATTGAAGGTCATCTTGGCCGTCTTGGAGGCTTCTTGGGCGATTTTTCGGTGATCTTTGGGGGCTCTTGGGCCGTCTCGGGCCGTCGGAAGGCCGAAAAGAAGGAAATGCCAAAATCCGTCGAAAATCTTAGGGCACTTATAATGTTTAAGATGTGTGTTCTTGGCCCTCGTTCTCAGCGTACCGTTTATGTTCACAGCACAGATGCGACCGTATCTGTTCTGGCTCAAGATTCTGAGGGCATGCTCCCAGTGGGTCTCTTGGGGCTTGCTCGCGATTTCCTCCCAGCAGCCCTCCACTTTCGCACGTCGTGGTTGGCTGCGAGTTGCCCCGCGTGCCCCTCAGTCTCCTGCCCGTCAGTGACATTGCCGAGCTGCCCAGGCTTGCAGCGCGGCGACTGCAACTGCCCCGAGGGGCAGGCCACCTCGCTGCTCTGGGCCAGTGCGGCGGTGGCCTTGTGCTCGGCGGGGGCTGGGCTAGCCGTGGGCTGCGCGGGCGCCAGCCTGCTGGGGTGTGCGCGCCAGGCCGCGGGGGCGGCTTGGGGGTGCCCGAGCGGCACCAGCGGCGGCCGCGGAGAGCCAGCCTCATCGGCCCGAGGGGCGGGAGGCCGCTCCGCCAGGGCCGCAGCGCTCCCAGGGCCAGGTGTGCCCGCGGGGCCAGCCGTGACGGCCGCGGCGACGACGCCCAGCTCGCTGGCTCAGCGTCGGGATGGCTGCTAGGACGCTCGACATCCGTGAGGCCCAGGTGTTGGTGCACTACCCCGACGAGGATCTGGAGTGGCACCACCGAGTGTTGCTGCACCGGGTCGAGGGCGCCCTGTGGCTGGGCCTCACGCCGGATCACGAGATTGTTAGAGTGGACCTCGGCACCTTGCGTCATCATGTGCTGGATCGGTCGTCGGCCTTCCCCGCCCAGTTCGCGCCGCTGGCATATGCCTTCGACCCAGTCGACGGGCAGACGCTGCGAAGCGGCAGGCCCAGCGACGGGCTGCCCTCCTGGGCGGGGGGGAGGTCGAGGATGCCGAGGAGCACGCGCGGTTGCTGGCGAGTGCCGCGGACGCTCGCTTTGGCGAAGCTGCGCCTGCCGACGTCATCGAGGATGGCGACAGGTGCGTCTCGCTCGGCGACCGAGGAGTGTGCATGATCGATGGGGGGCCGCGCTTCGTGGAGCGGGTCCCTCGTGGAGAGCGAGATAGTCGGGTGCAATCGTGCCGCGAGGACGTCGAGGATATTCGAGTGCTGGGGGACCACCGCTCGCGAGTGGGCCGACGGGGCCTGGACTTCAGGGGCGCCGTCGAGTCCATGAGAGAGGTGCCGTCGCAGACTGGCCTGATCAAGGGCCGCGGGCGTGCCTCGAGTACCTCAAGAGCATCGCGCTGGGGGCCGGCAACCTGCTCACCTACCAAGCTGAGTGGCAGCGGCTCAGCGGCGTGGCGGAGGGCGGCGCTCAGGGACATGAGCGTCGTTGCCATCTCGAGACGCTGCGCGGGGCGATCTGCCACGACCAGCTGAATGTGGTCAACCTGACGTGCTTCGAGCACATCGTGCGGCGCGTCATCCAGGTCGAGATGCTGTTGAGAAGAACCCGCGGCGCCCTGACTTCAGCGGGCTGGGGGGCGCGCTGGCTGGGCCGCGGTCGGCGAGCGGCTCAGCTCATGCGCCGCGGCACCTCGAACATGTCACAAACCGCCAAAGGGACCGCGCCCAGATCCTCAAGCAGCAGAGGCTCTACCAGGAGGAGGCGTCGAAGCGGCGGAGCGTGAAGGGCGACGGCAAGGGCGAGACTGGGGACGGCTCACGGGCCAAGCAGAAGGCGAAGGCGAAGAGAGGGCCCCCCTCGGCGGGCGCCGAGGGGGAGGGGGGATGATTCCCCACAGAGGCGGCGCCTGCGCAGTGGGCTTGGCCGAGCCTGCGCCTGCCGCTCTGGAGTCAGCGAGCTGCCAAAGAAGTATTGGTGGCCGGACTGCCACTGGCTCCACAATGACCCGTTCCCGCTCCCCGCACAGCACGAGGAGGAGCGGCCGACGGGAGCGGCCAGGCCCACGGTGCGCAGATGGCACCACAGGGCCAAGAAGCAAGAGCGGGTTAGAGAGACGGTTGAGGCCCTCAACCACTTCGCTGCTTCCAAGACGAATTCGATTGATGGCAGGGTTCGTCGCGCGCGTCCACGGGGGGGGCCGCCGACTGCGGTCCAAAGGAGTGCTCTGGCCCACGTGGTTGCGGGGGTCAGCGGCTATGGCGAGCCCCCTCGTGAAGCGACGGATGGTGAGTGGCCCCTCTGGGCGATCGTTAAGTCCGCCGACCAGCACGAGTTGGGGCCGCGGCACCTGGCGAGCTACGACCCCGACAAGCCGCACATCGCGCCCGGCGCGCTGCGGCCTGTCCCTGCGTCGGCCTTGCCCCCAGAGGCTGCGGCTGGGTACTTGAGACACTTCGAGAGCCAGGTGGGGCTGACCGCGCCGGAGCTGGAGGCTCGGCTACAGACCGCGGGAGGGCTCCCAACACCTTACTGGGGCCCCGCCCCCCGCGGAGATCGGTCAGCTCGCCATGATTGTTCCGCCGGCTGGCGGCGGCAGGTGCTGCGGGGTTCCGCAGGGCGATCAAGAGCCGCTGTGGAGCTTTTTTCGTGCACAAGAAAGATGGTCGCATTCGTTTCATTTGTGATGCTCGTCAGGCGAACCTTTGCCACCGACGGCCTCCACGGACCGTGCTTGGCGGCCCCGCCTCCCTGGGCGAGCTGGGCCTCAGCCCCCTCGCCGAGGCCCTCGGCGGCCACGGCGGGGCGCTGGAGCTGCCCCTCGACCTCCACGCGTCGAGCGCGGATGTGAAGGACTGCATCTACCAGCTTGAGGTGGGGGGCATCGCGAGCTGGTTCGGCTTCGACTGCCCGCTGACCGTGGAGGAGTGGGGCCTGGAGATCTCCCATGTCTACGACGACGACCTCAAGGGGCCCACCCCAGTGCAGGCGGGCGAGTTGCTCTACCCCGCGATGCGGGCGCTGCCCATGGGGTGGTCGTGGGCCCTCCACTTTGCGCAGGAGGCCGTGACCACGCTGGCCGAGCGTGGATGCCCAGGGGGCAGCGAGCAGCTGCTCCAGGACAAGCGCCCCGCTCCCCTTCTTCGGCCTGGACGTCCAGTCTGCGCCGTGCACGTGGACGACTTCGCGGGCCTGGGCGGCTGCAAGGAGGACGCCGCCTGCGGGGTGAGGGGCTTCGAGACAGCGAGGCTGAAGCTCCACGTGCCCGAGGTCGCGCTCGCCGAGCTCGAGTCGCATGGGCTCGTGATCCACAGGTCCGACAAGACGCTCAAGCACACGCCGCATCGAGCGTGGCGGTTCCACTTCGGGGCCAAGGGGCTCCTCCGGCGCGGGCGTTGCACGCCCGCCGAGCTGCTGGCTTGGGCGGGGCACGCTGTCCACCTCTTCTCGCTGCAGCCGCTGCTGCTGTCCATCTTGCAGGACACGTACACCTTCATCGGGAACGGCCTCGGTGCTCGGCGACCTCTGCCTCGCGGAGTTCGGCTCGAGCTGCGCCTGGCCGCCGCGCTGGTCTTCTCGGGGGGCGTTAACCTCGCGGCCCCCTACGACGACGAGGCGCACGTCTCCGACTCGCCGACGGGCGGCTACTGCCTGATGTACGGGCGGAAGCCGACTCGGGCGGTCCGGGACGCCTGGCGCTGGCGGGAGCGGTGGCGCTCCGTGGAGGTTGAGGCGGAGTGTGACGACGCCCACTACACCAGCGCCTACCTGGCGCAGCTACGGGGCCTCCCGGCAGACGACGAGCTGGAGATCCCCAAGATCGCTGACGTGCAGCTGCGTGCGGGACGGTCGACGGGCGCTTGGTCTTCGACCGAGCTGGGCCAGCTTGCCTTTCGCAAGGTTGGCCAGGCTCGGCGTCGGCAAGGCTGCAGCGCGGTGGGCGGCCGGCACCGCCTAGAGGTCGAGCTCCTGAACGTGGCCCCGAAGCTACCCGTGGCGCTGGCGCGTGACGAGGGTTGGCGACGGGCGGCGGCTGGGCGGCGGCAGCACACTGAGGAGCACATCAATATCAAGGAGGCGAGGGCGTGTGTCATGGGGTTGCGCAGGAGCTGTCGGGACCCTCGGCATCACGGTCATCGGATCTTCTCGCTGTGCGACAACACGGTGACGTGCTGCTGCCTCGACAAGGGGCGGTCGACCTCCAGGGCGCTGAACACACAGTGCAGGCGGGCCGCCGGCTACGCGCTGGGTTGCGGGATTCGGCGGCGAGTCCGCCACGTCCCGACCGATCTCTGCGCGGCCGACTACGGCCTCCAGAATAGGCTTGCTTTGCCCGGTCGTCGTACTAGTAGGCCTACTTCGTCCTACTAGTACGACCGCGGGGCGTACTAGTAGCCGTACGTAGCCGTACTCGTACGCTCGGCCGTGCATGCCGCAGGCGTACTAGTAGCCGTACGTAGCCGTACTCGTACGCTCGGCCGTGCATGCGGCAGGCGTACTAGTACCCGTACGTAGCCGTACTCGTACGCTCGGCCGTGCACGCCGCAGGCGTACTAGTACCCGTACGTAGCCGTACTCGTACGCTCGGCCGTGCATGCCGCAGGCGTACTAGTAGCCATACGTAGCCGTACTCGTACGCTCGGCCGTGCACGCCGCAGGCGTACTAGTAGGCCTACGTAGCCGTACTCGTACGCTCGGCCGTGCACGCCACAGGCGTACTAGTAGCCGTACGTAGCCGTACTCGTACGCTCGGCCGTGCACGCCGCAGGCGTACTAGTAGGGCTACGTAGCCGTACTAGTACGCCCGCTCCGGTCGTACTAGTACGCGTACGTGGCCCTACTCGTACGCTCGGCCGGGCACGTCGCAGTCGTCCTCGTAGCCGTACGTAGCCGTACTCGTACGCCCGACCTGGCACACCGCCGCCGTATTAGTAGGCGTACGTAGCTGTACTAGTACGGCCGTCCTTGCATTCTGCTGCCGTACTAGTAGGCCCACGTCGCCGAACTCGTACGCCCCCTCCAGTCGTACTCGTACCGGTACGTAGCCGTACTCGTACGCTCGGCCGTGCACGTCGCAGTCGTACTAATAGCCGTACGCAGCCCCACTCGTACGCCCGAGCCGCGCACCGCCGCCGTATTCGTAGGGTCACGTCTTGGAAGCATCTTTGGCCGTCTGGAGGCCATCCTGGGCGTCTTGAAACGATGTTTCGGCGACTCGGGGCTTCTTGGACCGGCTCGGGAGCCTCTTGGGGCCTTTTTGGCTCGTCGTGGAGCTCTGTGTTGTCTCATGGCGCGTGTACGCCGGCTGGCCGGGCGCTTCCCCTCCTGATCGACCAGACGAGGCCCTCAGGGAGGGGTTTGGGGAGAGGGGGAGCATCTGACACGCCGATGAGACCCAACGGGTCGGCGGATTTGTCTAGTACATCGGTTTTCGCAATTGTCGGCCTTCGTGAGCCTTGTCGGCGTGGCCACTAGTAGGGCTACTCTGGCGTACTCGTACGGCCCAGGAGAGCTGGCGGGGGCGTACTAGTAGGGCTACTTTGGCCTACTAGTACGACCGGCGGAAGGCTCCCCGCTCGAAACATGCTCGAAAGTCCCCTCCGGCGGGGCTACTAGTAGGGACGAAGTAGCCCTACTAGTACGGGCCCCGGGGGGCTGGCGGGGGCGTACTAGTAGGGCTACTTTGGCCTACTAGTACGACCGGCGGAGAGGCCCCCCGCTCGAGACATCCTCGAAAGTCCGCCCCAGCGGGGCTACTAGTAGGGCTACTCTGGCGTACTCGTACGGCCCAGGAGAGCTGGCGGGGGCGTACTAGTAGAGCTACTTTGGCCTAGTAGTACGACCGGCGGAGGGGGCTCCCGCTCGAGACATGCTCGAAAGTCCTCCCCGGCGGGGCTACTAGTAGGGTCGAAGTAGCCCTACTAGTACGGGCTTCGGGGGGCTGGCGGGGGCGTACTAGTAGGGCTACTTTGGCCTACTAGTACGACCGGCGGAGAGGCTCCCCGCTCGAGACATCCTCGAAAGTCCGCCCCGCCGGGGCTACTAGTAGGGCTACTTTGGCCTACTAGTACGGGCCCCGGGGGGCTGGCGGGGGCGTATTAGTAGGGCTACTTTGGCCTACTAGTACGACCGGCGGAGAGGCTCCCCGCTCGAGACATCCTCGAAAGTCCGCCCCGCCGGGGCTATTAGTAGGGCTACTTTGCCCTACTAGTACGGGCCCCGGGGGCCTGGCGGGGGCGTACTAGTAGGGCTACTTTGGCCTACTAGTACGACCGGCGGAGAGGCCCCCCGCTCGAGACATCCTCGAATGTCCGCCCCGGCGGGGCTACTAGTAGGGCTACTCTGGCCTACTAGTACGGCCCGGGGGGCCGGCGGGGGCGTACTAGTAGGGCTACTTTGGCCTACTAGTACGACCGGCGGAGAGGCTCCCCGCTCGAGACATCCTCGAAAGTCCGCCCCGGCGGGGCTACTAGTAGGGCTACTTTGGCCTACTAGTACGGCCCCGGGGGGCTGGCGGGGGCGTACTAGTAGGGCTACTTTGGCCTACTGGTACGACCGGCGGAGAGGCCCCCCGCTCGAGACATCCTCGAAAGTCCGCCCCGGCGGGGGCTAATAGTAGGGCTACTTTGGCCTACTAGTACGGCCCCCGGGGGCTGGCGGGGGCGTACTAGTAGGCCTACTTCGGGCCTACTAGTACGACAGTAGGCTACTTTGGCCTACTAGTACGACAAGCGGAGAGGCTTTCCGCTCGAGACTTCCTCGAATGGGCGCCCCGCCGGGGCTACTAGTAGGGCTACTTTGGCCTACTAGTACGGCTCCGGGGGGCCGGCGGGGGCGTACTAGTAGGGCTACTTTGGCCTACTAGTACGACCGGCGGAGAGGCTCCCCGCTCGAGACATCCTCGAAAGTCCGCCCCGGCGGGGCTATTAGTAGGGCTACTTTGCCCTACTAGTACGGGCCCCGGGGGCCTGGCGGGGGCGTACTAGTAGGGCTACTTTGGCCTACTAGTACGACCGGCGGAGAGGCCCCCCGCTCGAGACATCCTCGAATGTCCGCCCCGGCGGGGCTACTAGTAGGGCTACTCTGGCGTACTCGTACGGCCCAGGAGAGCTGGCGGGGGCGTACTAGTAGGGCTACTTTGGCCTACTAGTACGACCGGCGGAGGGGGCCCCCGCTCGAGACATGCTCGAAAGTCTCCCCCGGCGGGGCTACTAGTAGGGTCGAAGTAGCCCTACTAGTACGGGCCCCGGGGGGCTGGCGGGGGCGTACTAGTAGGGCTACTTTGGCCTACTAGTACGACCGGCGGAGAGGCTCCCCGCTCGAGACATCCTCGAAAGTCCGCCCCGCCGGGGCTATTAGTAGGGCTACTTTGGCCTACTAGTACAGGCCTCGAGGGGCTGGCGGGGGCGTACTAGTAGGGCTACTTTGGCCTACTGGTACGACCGGCGGAGAGGCCCCCCGCTCGAGACATCCTCGAAAGTCCGCCCCGGCGGGGCTAATAGTAGGGCTACTTTGGCTTACTAGTGCGGGCCCCGGGGGCCTGGCGGGGGCGTACTAGTAGGGCTACTTTGGCCTACTAGTACGACAAGCGGAGAGGCTTTCCGCTCGAGACTTCCTCGAATGGGCGCCCCGCCGGGGCTACTAGTAGGGCTACTTTGGCCTACTCCGGGGAGCCGGCGGGGGCGTACTAGTAGGGCTACTTTGGCCTACTAGTACGACCGGCGGAGAAGCTCCCCGCTCGAGACATCCTCGAATGTCCGCTCCGCCGGGGCTACCCCGCCGTGGCTACTAGTAGGGCTACTTTGGTCTACTAGTACGGCCCCGAGGAGCTGGCGGCGGGGTACTAGTAGGGCTACTTTGGCCTACTAGCACGTCCGGCGGAGAGGCCCCCCGCTCGAGACATGCTCGAAAGTCCGCCCCGGCGAGGGCTACTAGAAGGGCTACTTTGGCCTACTAGTACGGCCCCGGGGGGTTGGCGGGGGCGTACTAGTAGGGCTACTTTGGCCTGCTTAGCCGTACTAGTAGGCGTACTTTGGCCCTACGGGTTCGCCCCCCGAGCGCCGCGGGTCGTACTAGTAGGCGTACTTAGCCGTACTAGTACGACCCGCGGAGTCGTACTAGTAGGCGTACTTCGGCCCTACGAGTACGCCTCCCGATCGCAGCGGGTCGTACTAATAGGCGTACTTAGCCGTACTAGTACGACCCGCCGGGGCGTACTAGTAGGCGTACTTCGGCCCTACGAGTACGCCTCCCGACCGCAGCGGGTCGTACTAGTAGGCGTACTTAGCCGTACTAGTACGACCCGCCGGGTCGTACTAGTAGGCGTACTTCGGCCCTACGAGTACGCCTCCCGACCGCAGCGGACTAGTACTAATAGGCGTACTTAGCCGTACTAGTACGACCCGCCGGGGCGTACTAGTAGGCGTACTTCGGCGTACTAGTACGACTCGCCGGGTCGTACTAGTAGGCGTACTTCGGCGTACTAGTACGGCCAGCCGGGAAAACCAAGCACTCTCTCACGGCCTCGAACCGCCCGAGCCCCAGTGGCTGTGCGCGGCGAAGGCCCACCGCCAGGTGGTGGCGCCCGGGGAGTCTGCACGCCCCTCTCCAGCTCCCTCGACTCCCCCGAGAACGACCTCAGAGCCTACAGAGCACAAGCACGAGACCTCCCACATCCCCTCCTCCGCGTCTTCCAGACGTTCTAGTCCAGTTTGCATTGTTCACGAGCGAGGTGGTCCGTACTTGTCCGAGGTGCAACGTCCTGTGGTCCATCGAGAATCCTGCGTCGTCGGGGTTGCGGAGCTTCCCTCGGGTCGGGGGCCTGGCTGGGCTGGCTGGGGCTCGCTGGGTGAAGTCCCCGATGTGCGCCTACGGGGTCCCGCACCGAAGCGGGCGGCGCTGCTGACCAACTCGCCCACGCTGGCTGGCATCGCTGGCGGCGGAGTGCACACGCACCTCCCATCCTCACCTCTCGGGACGAGTCAGAGTCGCAGATGATCGGGGAAAGGTCAGATGGGTTCGCCTGACGGAGCTGGCGGGCGCATATCCGTCGGCTCTCAGCTCGAGCTGGGCTGCGTGCCTGGCCAAGGCGGCCCACACCACGGCTTTCGGCGCCTCTCCGCCGCTTGTGGAGGCGTGGGCTGGCGAGCTGGAGGCCCTGGTACCGCGACGGCGTCGCGGCGCCGCTGAGGGCGATGCTCGGCCGGCTGACACGGCTGCGGGCGGCGACGCGAGCTGTGCCCGGGCCGACCGCTACCTCGCGGAGCACGGTGTCCTCTTCGGGAACACCAGTGCGGTCGAGCGGGCGGCCCTCCGTGCTCGCGGAGACGCTCTCGACCCGCCGAGCTGGTAGCAGCCGGGCGCCGGCCGCCCGACGGCGGCACACGCCTGTCGCCAAGGCCGCCGCCCGGGCCCGCCACGCAGCCGCCGCAGGTCGCTCGCGGGCAGACTACCTCAAGCTGAAGGGCGTGTCGGAGGCCACCCTCGCACTGCACAGGAAAGGAGTTGATGAATTTGAGTCACGGTGCCGACTGAACGGGCGCCAGAACAACAAGTTGGTCAATGTAGACGCCAACCTCGTTGGCTGGATGACGGAGCTGTACTTCGCCGGGCTGGGGCCGGCTTCTGGCCGCAACGGGCTCTCCGGGTACCTGCTGCTGCGCGGGGGCAACCACGAGTCTGGAGTCGGCCAGGTGCGGCTCCCGCGAGCCCGTGGGCATGCCCTACCCGCTCTCAGTGCGCTGGCAGCTCGCACAGGCTTTCCTTGCCGACGGCGAGCCGAGGCCGGCGGCGCTCGTGGTGATCCAGACGGACTGCTACCTCCGGCCCTCGGAAGCGCTGGCGCTCAGGCCCGAAGACGTGCTGGTCGGCTGCGCCGACGCTGGGGCTGAGTACGCCGGGGAGGTCGTGCTCCACCTCGCCCCAGGCGACCGCGGGCGCCCGACCAAGACGGGCATCTTTGACGACGCCGTGGAGGTCGGCGTGGCCGGACGGGGCTGGGTCAAGGACGCGGCCGCAACGCTGGCCCGATGCACTGAGCCCAGCTGCCGCCTTCTCCTTTTCACCCTGTCTCAATATGAAAAGAGTTTCGGCCGCGTCCTGACACGCCTCGGTCTTTCTTCTTTGGGCGGATCGCCCCGCTGGCTGCGTCGCTCTGGCCCTTCCAACGATCGTTTCAATAAGGCCCTGGACCTCCTTGCCATTTAGAAGAGAGGCCGCTGGGCGGCCTTCAGATCTGTCACCAGATACGAGAAGTCAGCTGACCAGCTCAAACAGTTGTCTAAGATGAGCCGAGGTCAGCAGCAGAGCGCGAAGCGTGCGGCCTCTTCCCTACATCAGGCCCTTTCGCACTCGCCCCGCCAGTTGCGGAAGCCAGCGTCTTGCAAATTCTTGCCAGCAGCCGCAGCTCCCAGACCCAAAAGGGGTTTCGGGGGCACGGGTGAGTGATATCGCACCGTTGGCGCTCGAGGCGCCTCTCGAGTTTCCAGAGTCTGCGAGGAGCGCGGATCGATCCAGCTGCATCCTTGACCTTTGAAGTCGACGTCGCAGAGAAGGTCACTGTCGGCCGCGAGGCGGCCGCTCCTCTTGCATGAGCAAAAGAGAAGGCCCAGGGCTCTGGTAAAGCGGCTTCAGAGGGCTCCAGAATTGTAGTAGTTAAGATGCGTGTGCTTGGCCCTCGTTCTCAGCGTGCCGTTCTATGTTCACAGCACAGATGCGACCGTATCTATTATGGCTCAAGCTTCTCCTGCCTGCGCCCCTTCCACCTCCCTTGTTATATGCTATGTGTGAGTAATCTCGCACCGTTGGCGCTCGAGGCGCCTCCTGAGTTTACAGAGTCTGCGAGGCGCGCGGATCGATCCAGCTGCATCCTTGACCTCTGAAGTCGACGTCGCAGAGAGAGTCGCTGTCGGCCGCGAGGCGGCCGCTCTTCTTGCATGAGCAAAAGAGAAGGCCCAGAGCTCTGGTAAAGCGGCTTCAGAGGGCTCCTGAGTCAGGCTCCAGAGTCAATGTTTTGTGCCTCTTCTGGCCTTCCTGGAGGCCCTCTTGGGGGCCTCTTTGGCCGTCTTGGGCCAGCTTCGAGCCAACTTCGGCCATCTTGGTGGGTTCCTGGCACGTCCGACGCCGTCGGGAGCCGTCTTGGGGGCCTTGTCTGGGCCGACGGGGGACCCTCTTGGGGCGCTTCGGGGCCGTTTTGGAGGCCGTATTGGGCGTCTTGGAGGCCATCTTGGGCGTGTTGGAGGCCTCTGGGGCCGTCTTGGGGTCCTCTTGGGGCCATCTTGGAGCCCATTTGGGCCGTCATGGGGCCTTCTTGGGGGCTTCTTGGGCGATCTCGGGGGCCTCTTGGGCAGTCTTGAGCCGTCGGAATGCCGAGAAGAAGCAAATTCCAAAATCCGTTTAAAAAACTACGGGAAATCAATGATGTTGGCCTCTTCGGGCCCTCCTGGAGGACCTCTTGGAGGCCTCTTGGGCCGTCTGGGAGGCCTCTGGGGGGCCTCTTGGGCAGTATTGGACTCTTGGGCCGTCTTGGAGCAGTCTTGGACCATCTTGGGCGGACTTGGAGGCCATCTTAGGCCATCTTCGCGATGTTTTGAGGATGTCCCGAGCGAAACGGCCGTTTCATGGAGGATTTCTCGTGGAGTTTGCGCTCCTGGGCAATCCCCCGGGTGCCCCGGCGGGACGGGCCGAAACCCACTGGGAGAGTTCTTTTGGAAAACGAACCAAAACCAAAACCGTAATAGTCTGGCGCGCCAGGTACCCCTGCGATGAATCGACAGGGGGCGGCGGATCGAAGACGCCTACGGCGAATCACCGCCGCCCCCTGCCTTTTTGGAAGCGCCGACGTGGCCGAACGTTGAGGCCAGACCTGCCAAGCCATCGGACCATGTGTTCCCCGAGTCGGTTTGGAAAGCCTTCGGGGAACACGTGGGCATCTTGGAGGTCACCTTGGCCGTCTCGGAGGCCTCTTGGGCGATCTGTGGGAGCTCTTGGGCCGTATCGGGCCGCCGGCATGCCGAAACGAAGCAAATGTCAAAATCCTTCAAAAACCAACGGGAAATCAAGGTTATGTATTTTTTTCTGGCCTTCCTGGAGGCCCTCTTGGGGGCCTCTTGGGCCGTCTTGGGCCAGCTTCGAGCCAACTTCGACCATCTTGGTGGGTTCCTGGCACGTCTGACGCCGTCGGGAGCCCTCTTGGGAGCCTTTTTCTGGGCCAAGGGGGGACCCTCTTGGGGCGCTTCGGGGCCGTCTTGGAGGCCATGTTGGGCGTCTTGGAGGCCATCTTGGGCGATCTTGGGGGCCTCTGGGCCGTCTTGAGCCGTCTTGAGCCGTCGAGGACCTCTTGGAGGCCTCTTGGGCCGTCTGGGAGGCCTCTGGGGGGCGTTTTGGGCCGTCTTGGACTCTCTTGGGCCGTCTTGGAGGCATCTTAAAGCCATCCTGGCCGTCTTGGAGGCATCTTGGAGGCCATCTCGGAGCCGTCTCGGGCAGGAAAGTAGGGAATTGTGCTCCTTGGCAATCCTCCCGGTACCCCGGCGGGACGGGCCGAAACCCACTGGGAGAGTTCTTTTGGAAAAAGAACCAAAACCAAAACCGTAATAGTCTGGCACACCAGGCACCCCTGCGATGAATCGACAGGGGGCGGCGGATCGAAGACGCCTACGGCGAATCACCGCCGCCCCCTGCCTTTTTGGAAGCGCCGACGTGGCCGAACGTTGAGGCCAGACCTGCCAAGCCATCGGACCATGTGTTCCCCGAGTCGGTTTGGAAAGCCTTCGGGGAACACGTGGGCATCTTGAAGGTCATCTTGGCCGTCTTGGAGGCCTCTTGGGCGATCTTTCGGCGATCTGTGGGGGCTCTTGGGCCGTCTCGGGCCGTCGGAAGGCCGAAAAGAAGGAAATGTCAAAATCCGTCGAAAACCTTGAGAACATCATTGTTTTTGGCGTTTTTTCTGGCCTTCCTGGAGGCCCTCTCGGAGGCCTCTTGGGCCGTCTTGGGCCAGCTTCGAGCCATTTTCGGCCATCTTGGTGGGTTCCTGGCACGTCCGACGCCGTCGGGAGCCGTCTTGGGGGCCTTCCTAGGCCAACGGGGGACCCTCTTGGGGCGCTTCGGGGCCGTCTTGGAGGCCATCTTGGGCGTCTTGGAGGCCATCTTGGGCGTGTTGAAGGCCTCTTGGGCCGTCTTGGGGCCCTCTTGGGGCCATGTTGGAGGCCCTTTGGGCCGTCATGGGGCCTTCTTGGGGGCCACTTGGGCGATCTTGGTGGCCTCTTGGGCAGTCTTGAGCCGTCGGAATGCCGAGAAGAAGCAAATTCCAAAATCCTTCAAAACCTAAGGAAAATCAATGATTTCGGCCTCTTCGGGCCCTCCTCGAGGACCTCTTGGAGGCCTCTTGGGCCGTCTGGGAGGCCTCTGGGGGGCCTCTTGGGCCTTCTTGGGCCGTCTTGGACTCTCTTGGGCCGTCTTGGAGGCCGTCTTGGACCATCTTGGGCGGACTTGGAGGCCATCTTGGGCCATCTTCGCGATTTTTTGAGGATGTCCCGAGCGAAACGGCCGTTCCAGGCATTGACTGATGCAGTTTCTGGGTGGCCGGCGGGACGTGCCGGAGCCCCAGGGGGAGTTCTTTTGGAAAAAGAGCCGAAACCAAGACCGAGAGGGTTCAGCACGCCAGGCTCCCCTGCGATGAATCGACAGGGGGCGGCGGATCGAAGACGCCTACGGCGAATCACCGCCGCCCCCTGCCTTTTTGGAAGCGCCGACGTGGCCGAACGTTGAGGCCAGACCTGCCAAGCTATCGGACCATGTGTTCCCGAAATCGGTTTGGAAAGCCTTCGGGGAACACGTGGGCATCTTGAAGGTCATCTTGGCCGTCTGGAGGCCATTTTGACCCTTTCTGGCCTTCTTGGAGGACGTCTTGGAGGGCTCTTGGACCGTCTTGGAGGCCATATTGAGCGTCTTGGAGACCTCTTGGGCCGTCTTGTGGGCCTCTTGGGGCCGTGTCTTGGGCCTCTTGGGCGATCTTTGGGGGCACTTGGGCCGTCTCGGGCCGTCGGAAGGCAGAAAAAAAACAAATGCCACAATCCTTCAAAAACCAATGGGAAATCAATGATTTGGGCCTTTTCGGGCCTTCCTGGAGACCCTTTTGGAGGCCTCTTGGGCCGTCTGGGGCCAACTTAGGGCCATGTTCGGCCGTCTTGGTGGGCTCCTGGTCCGTCTGACGCCGTCGGAAGCCGTTTGGGGGGCCTCTATGGGCCGACTTGGGACCCTCTTGGAATGCTCCAGGGCCGTCTTGGAGACCATCTTGGGCGTCTTAAAGGCCTCCTGTGCCGTCTTGGGGGCCTCTTGGGGCCGTCGTGGGGCCCTCTTGGGCCGTTCTGGGGCCATCTTGGAGGCCTCTTGGGCGATCTTTCGGCGATCTGTGGGAGCTCTTGGGCCGTCTCGGGCCGTCGGAAGGCCGACAAAAAAGGAAATGTCAAATTCCGTCAAAAACCTTAAGAACATCAAGGTGTTTGGCCTCTTCGGGCCTTCCTGGAGGCCCTCTTGGGGGCCTCTTGGTGGGCCGACTGGGGGCCCTCTTGGGTCACTTCGGGGCCGTCTTGGAGGCCATCTTGGGCGTCTTGGAGGCCATCTTGGGCGTGTTGAAGGCCTCTTGGGCCATCTTGGGGCCCTCGTGGAGCCGTCTTGGAGGCCACTTGGGCCGTCATGGGCCTTCTTGGGGGCCTCTTGGGCGATCTTGGGGGCCTCTTGGGCAGTCTTGAGCCGTTGGAATGCCGAGAAGAAGCAAATTCCAAAACCCTTCAAAAACATAGGAAAATCAATGATTTTTGTCTCTTCGGGCCTTCCTGGAGGACCTCTTGGGGGCCTCTTGGGCCGTCTGGGAGGCCTCTGGGGGGCCTCTTGGGCCGTCTTGGAGGCCGTCTTGGACCATCTTGGGCGAACTTGGAGGCCATCTTGGGCCATCTTCGCGATTTGTTGAGGATGTCCCGAGCGAAACGGCCGTTTCAGGCATTGACTGATGCAGTTTCCGGGTGGCCGGCGGGACGTGCCGGAGCCCTAGGGGGAGTTCTTTTGAAAAAAAAACCAAAACCAAAAGCCATATCGTTCGGGACGCCAGGCACCCTTGCGATGAATCGACAGGGGGCGGCGGATCGAAGACGCCTACGGCGAATCACCGCCGCCCCCTGCCTTTTTGGAAGCGCCTATGTGGCCGAACGTTGAGGCCAGACCTGCCAAGCTATCGGACCACGTGTTCCCCGAATCGGTTTGGAAAGCCTTCGGGGAACACGTGGGCATCTTGAAGGTCATCTTGGCCGTCTTGGAGGCCTCTTGGGCAAGCTTTGGGCGATCTTTGGGGCTTTTTGGGCCGTCTCGGGCCAGCTTCGAGCCAACTTCGGCCATCTTGGTGGGTTCCTGGCACGTCTGAAGCCGTCGGAAGCCGTTTGGGGGGCCTCTATGGGCCGACTTGGGGCCCGCTTGGAATGCTCCAGGGCCGTCTTGGAGGCCATCTTGGGCGTCTTGGAGGCCATCTTGGGCGTGTTGGAGGCCTCTTGGGCCCTCTTGGGGCCCTCTAGGGGCCATCTTGGAGGCCACTTGGGCCATCATGGGGCTCTCTTGGGGGCCTCTTGGGCGATCTTGGGGGCTTCTTGGGCCGTCTTGAGCCGTCGGAGAGCCGAAAAGGCGCAAATGCCAAAATCCTTCAAAAACCAAAGGAAAATCAATGATTTTGGCCTCTTCGGACTCTCCTGGAGGACCTCTTGGAGGCCTCTTGGGCCGTCTGGGAGGCCTCTGGGGGGCCTCTTGGGCCGTCTTGGGCCGTCTTGGACTCTCTTGGGCCGTTTTGGAGGCCGTCTTGGACCATCTCGGGCGGACTTGGAGGCCATCTTGGGCCATCTTCGCGATTTTTTGAGGATGTCCCGAGCGAAACGGCCGTTCTTGGAGGATTTTTTGCGGTCGTTGAGCACGTTTGGGGAAATTCCGGGTGGCCGGCGGGTTCTGCCGGAGCCCACTGGGAAGTTCTTTTGGAAAAAGAACCAAAACCAAAACCTGACAGCTCATCCAGCACGCCGTGCACCCCTGCAAGCAGGGGGCGGCGGATCGAAGACGCCTACGGCGAATCACCGCCGCCCCCTGCCTTTGTGGAAGCGCCTATGTGGCCGAACGTTGAGGCCAGACCTGCCAAGCCATCGGACCATGTGTTCCCCGAATCGGTTTGGAAAGCCTTCGGGGAACACGTGGGCGTCTTGATGGTCATCGTCGTCGTCTTGGAGGCCTCTTGGGCGATCTTTCGGCGATCTTTGGGGGCTCTTGGGCCGTCTCGGGCCGTCGGAAGGCCGAAAGAAGGGAAATGCCCAAATCCATCAAAAACCTTGGGAAAATCAGTGATTTGGGCATCTTTTGGCCTTCCTGGAGGCCCTCTTGGGGGCCTCTTGGGCCCTTTTGGGCCAGCTTCGAGCCAACTTCGGCCATCTTGGTGGGTTCCTGGCACGTCTGACGCCGTCGGGAGCCGTTTTGGGGGCCTTTCTGGGCCAACGGGGGACCCTCTTGGGGCGCTCCAGGGCCGTCTTGGAGGCCATCTTGGGCGTCTTGGAGGCCATCTTGGGCGTGTTGGAGGCCTCTTGGGCCGTCTTGGGGCCCTCTAGGGGCCATCTTGGAGGCCACTTGGGCCATCAGGGGGCTCTCTTGGGGGCCTCTTGGGCGATCTTGGGGGCTTCTTGGGCCGTCTTGAGCCGTCGGAGAGCCGAAAAGGCGCAAATGCCAAAATCCTTCAAAAACCAAGGAAAAATCAATGATTTTGCCCTCTTCGGACTCTCCTGGAGGACCTCTTGGAGGCCTCTTGGGCCGTCTGGGAGGCCTCTGGGGGGCCTCTTGGGCCGTCTTGGGCCGTCTTGGACTCTCTTGGGCCGTTTTGGAGGCCGTCTTGGACCATCTCGGGCGGACTTGGAGGCCATCTTGGGCCATCTTCGCGATTTTTTGAGGATGTCCCGAGCGAAACGGCCGTTTTTGCGCACGGTGGCGGGTTCTGCCGGAGCCCACTGGGGAGTTCTTTTGGAAAAAGAACCAAAACCAAAACCTAACAGCTCGTCCAGCACGCCGTGCACCCCTGCAAGCAGGGAGCGGCGGATCTAGAGGCTTTCGGCTCATCCCGCCACCGTGCCTGGATTGTGGGTCGGAGGCTTGGATGCATGTCAGGGTCTCTTGGGCTGCCTCTCGCGGGCCTTTTGGAGGCAGTTGCGGGCATCCTGGGGTCTCGTTGGTGCCTTTCGAAGCCTCTTGCGGGCTTGCTGGCAGTCTGGGGGATCATCTCGGGGTGGAGGGTTCGAAATGTTCACTTCACGTTCACCTCCTTAGGCCCTTTTCTTCGAGCCCTCGTGGGCCGTCTTGGGGGCTTATTGGGGCGATCTTGGAGGCCTCTTGTGGCGATCTTTGGGACCTCTTGGGCCGTCTTAGAGCGCTGGAAGCCCGAAAAGGCCAGAGCACTGAAATCCGTCGAAACCTACGGGAAATCAATGGTGTTTGCCTATTGGGGGTCACCTTGGAGCCCGCTTGGGGCGTCTGGGGGGCCTGTTGGGTCATCCTGAAGCCATCTGTGGCGTCTTGGAGCGCTCTTGGGTCGTCTTGGCGCCCTCCTGGACCGTCTTCGGGCTTTCTGGTATCTCTTTTGGACTGCCTTGGATATCCATCTTCGGAAAGACTCCCGCGACACACGCCAGGAGCGCCTAAGATCGCTCGAGGATGCTGGATATCCCAAGGCTTTGGGTCCTTACGAATGTTGAAAATTGTCAAACACGTGAGCCTTGAAGCACTCCATTACGTGGTGAATGCACGTTGGCGGAATTATGAGTTTGAATTCCGGAGGCTTCAGAGTTGTTTCAGGTTTTTTAGTTCAAGTTACAGCAGGTCGATTCATTTGTTGATGTTGGTATCGTTGTTTGGCGAGCGTCTCGGTCGTTTCTGAACGATTATCGGTTGTTGTTTTACCGCGCGCAGCAGTGCATGTATTGTGCGAGTTGGTCGCATGATGTGTCGGGCCAAGCTGCCAGCAGCAGGAACAGCAATAGTTTCAGCAACGCCAAGACAGTTGAGATTCGTGCGTAGGCAATAATAGTGGCGTGTCACACTGTGTTGTCAGCCCCGCGGAATTGTTCCAGTGCGTGGAGCAAAGCAGTCGTAGTACATGCATGCGTGCATGTCATTGACACCGTCAAACGTGGCACAGTCCGATGCAGTGGGACACTCTAGAATAAGAAGGTACGTGGGCCGCATGGTGCCATCGCTTTGTGGGGACGGGGTGAAGTGGGCGAATGTCAAAGGACATACCCCGGCTCGAGCTAAAGGTGTTTCTGCGATTTCATGTAGCGTTTTCGTTTTGATGTCGTTTTGTAGCAAAGGCCGAACGAAGACAGAACAAAGGAAAACGAAAGCATAACGAAATCGAAAAAGTGTTATTCAACACTGTTTAGCCCGAGCCCTGACAGACCCTGTCGTGCCCCGTAGATATACCGATCATTTGTTGATGCATTTTTTGTAGGTCCGACGAACAAATCAATTGTGAGGCAAACCGATTATGTAAGCGACCCCGTCCTCGAATTGTCACCCTGCTCTGGGCTCATTTTCCCGTGCGTGGCTCCCCCCTCCGAGGCCAGGAGCCTCCGGTGCGAGCTCCGGCAGGCCGTCTCCAGCGAGGCCGCGCTGCGCAGGTCGGTCCAGGCGCGCCTCGCGCTCCGCAGCAGGGTCTCGGCAAGAGCGCCCCCGAGGGCGCGAAGTTATTCGCGCTTCGCGGTAGCGCGTGTCACATCCACCGCACCAGCATAGGCAGCATCATCATCGCCGTGTTGTTCGTTGCCGCATGCCGTCGTCGGATGCCCGTTGTCGCATCATCATCATCATCATCATCATCATCATCATCATCATCATCATCATCGTCATCGTCATCGTCATCATCATCATCAGCAGCAGCATCATCATCAGCATCATCATTGTCAGCATCATTGTCATCATCATCAGCATCACCACCATCACCATCATAATCATCATCAGCATCATCATCAACATCATCAATACCATTATCAGTATCAGTATCAGTATCAGTATCATCATCAGCATCAGAATCATCATCATCATCATCATCATCATCATCATCATCATCATCATCATCATCATCATCAGCATCAGCATCAGCATCAGCATCAGCATCAGCATCAGCATCAGCATCACCAGCATCATCAGCCGTAACCATTTTGGCTCATGCCTTTGCCGTAGGCCCCCTGCTCCTGGACCTTGCCCCTCTGAGGGCCTTGGGGGGGCAGGGCTCTTGGCTCACGGAGCGATGGTGGCACGGGATGGCGCGGAGTGCGCGCCAAGGCGATCGGCGTCCCAGCGCAGGGCAGGCCGAGAGTGGGCGAAGTGGTCCGCCGACAATGCCGTCAGGCGGCTCTCGGACGAGCTGGCCAAGACCCGATTTCGCCTGGAGGCCGCGGAGGAGGCCCTGTGCGCCGTCATCGGCGACGGCGAGGTTGGGCAACGACTGCAGGCGATGCTCCCCGCGCTGCAGGCCAAGCTTGGGGGTAGGTCTCCACGTGGCTCGAGCGCCTGCGGCGTAATGTCGCCCTCCACGCTGAGGCGCAGGGCGTGGACATCATGGCGGCGGGAGCGGCGGAGCTGCGCTGTGCCCAGCGGGGGCCCCGGCTGGAGGGGCGCGCGGCGCCCAGGCGCGAGGCCGAGGAGACTGCCGCTGGGGCGATGCGGGCGGAGGCGCCCTCCCTTTTTCCGGCCGGCCTCCTTGGCGCTGTCACGCCCGACTTCGCGCCTGAAGGAATCGACCGAGATGGGGGCGTCCGAGCTGCGCGGGCGCGGCGCCACCGCGCGGCCGGCAGTCGCCAAGGACCACGTCGACGTTATCACGGAGGACGGCAGCGAGCAGCTGGAGCCTCTGGATGGCAGGCCGCGGGCGCGGTTGCCTAGGGAGTTCAGGCGCCTGCGGGAGCGCCTCCTTCTACTGGGGCCAGCAGCGGTCCTCGGGGAGCCCAGACAGGGGCAGACCCTGAAGGAGGGCAACGGACCTTGGCGCGAGGCCGCAGACACGCGGGTGGCCGAAGCCCGTGACCAGGTCCAGCCTCCACCCTGGGCCGCGGATGCGCGGGTGGCCGAAGCCCCAGGGGTAGAGGCCCCTCGTCGGCGTCGGGGCGCGGAGACGTCGTTGGGGAGCCCGGGCAGACCCAGAATGGGAGGGGTGAGCTCCGGGGCAAGGCCGCAGACGCGCGGGCGGCCGAAGCCCTCGACCGAGCTCAGCCCCATTCCAGGGCCACGGCGGATGAGGGTCCCCTCCCAGCGGCTGGCGCCGGGACGCAGAAGCGTCCTTGGGGGGGGCCCAGACAGGGGCAGACCCTATAGGGAGGGGGAGGCGAGCTCGTGCTCGAGGCCGCAGACGTGCGGGTGGGCGTTTCCCTCGACCGAGCTCAGCCTCCGCCCAGGGCCACAGACGCGTGGGTGGGCGAGCCCCCTGAGCCGAGCGTCCCCTCCCAGGCGGTGGAGGACCACAAGGGCACGCACAAGCGCAAGTTCGGCCTGGACCTGGACGAGGACGGGGGTTTCTTCGAGGGCGGGCTGGAGGACCCGAAGGGCTAGTACAAGCGCGAGGTCGGCCTGGGCCTAGACGCGAACGTGAGCGCGCGCGAGGACTGGTCGGAGTGCGGCGGCCTTGGCGGCGGCACAGGCTTCCTGTCTGCGCTCGAGCTCCTGGAGGCGGGGGCCGCCTCTCGGACCTCCCTCGCCGCGGCCGGCATCCTCCTGGGGGTCAAACTCGAGGCCGCGTACCAGCTCGCGAGCGTCGCGGGCTGGGTCGCCGTGACTGCTCGGGTGTCGTTTTCCGCTTGCTTCGGCCGGGGCGGGGGGCGGCTTCGCGGCACTCAGGCGAATCTGCGCGCGTGCCACGGCCACGAGACCGCACGCTGCCTCCGCAGAGCCAAAGGGAAACGCTTCGGTCCGAGGGGCAGCACGAGCTAGAAGCCCCTGACTTCTTTGGACGCGTGGATCATCATCATCATCATCATCATCATCATCATCATCATCATCATCATCATCATCATCAGAATTGCCATCATCATCATCACCACCATCATATTCATCATAGTCATCAGCGCCGTCGTCATTTACATGAGCATCTTCCGCCTGGTGTCGGGGTCGGGTCCCGCCTGAGCATCCCGCCTGGGGCGGGGCGTTGCTGGGGCTGTCTGCGGGGTTGACCCCTGCGGAGTTTAGGAGTGGGCGCGCCCGCGCAAGTCCTCGGGCGGGGAGGCGAGGCCCTGGGCCGTGCTCGCCGCTGACTCCCGTCGGAAAGACTGAGGATGCGGAGGAGGGGCGGAGGAGGAGGGGGGGAGGAGGAGGAGGAGGAGGAAGAGGAGGAGGAGGAGGAGGAGGAGGAGGAGGAGGCGGTCGAGGCCGAGGAACGAGCGAGCGAAGGACGCGCGCCCAGGGACGGCGGCAGGCGGGCGCGCCGTCGCGGGCAGAGGGCGGGTGAGAGGTAAGTATGTCGATCGCACATCGCGCATCACAAGTGGTTTGCTTCTCTCCTCCTCGTCCTCCTCTTCTTCCCCCTTGTCATCATCATCAGCATCACCAGCATCATCAGCATCATCGGCATCACCGTCATCGTCACCGTCACCGTCACCGCCATCAGTATCAGCATTATTATTAGTGGCATCATCACCATGATCTACATGATCCTCTACATCATCAGCAGCATCATCGTCATCAGCATCAGCCGCATCATCACCATCAGCAGCACCTTCCGAGTCGGAATATAAATCGAAACACTTATCATCACCATCATCAGCAGCATCACCAACAGCATCAGCATTCTCATCACAAACAGCAGCACCATCATCATCATCATCATCATCAGTATAATCCTCATCTTCGTCAGCATATCATCAGCACCGGCATCATCAGCCCGAAGGCACCCAGCGCCCGTCCGCCGACCACGGCGGTGAAGGCGGTGGAGTGCGAGAGGGACTCGGCCGACGATGATGAGGCTGCAGGTGATGAGCCTCCTGGCAGCGACGCGTCGGAGCACGCTGTCAAGCACGACGGGCGCGCGCAGCCAGGTGCTGCGCAACAGGACTTCCAGGAACAGGTCGGGATCGGCTCCAGGGGGCCCACGAGGGGGGTGCACATCGAGGAGGAGTGCACGCGGGCGGGCCCCCAGCGGGTCCAGAACCAGGAGTCGGAGGCCCGTGGCAAGGTTGCATCGGAGCCCGCTCTCGCCGAGACGCCGATGCGCGTGGGCGCCCAGGCGGCCTCCGAGCAGCAGTCCGACGCCAACCAGCAGCGCGACTCCGAGCAGCCCGAGGGGCAGTTGCAGTTCCCTTCGGGGCGGGCGGGGCTCGTGGCGCTGCGGGCCAGATGCAACGGGCCGATGGCTGGGGTTCGCGCCGCCTTGGGCTCCAAGCTGCGCGCAGCCCGCGAGGCGCGCGGCAGGCGCTGACGGGCGCGATCTGCCCCGACAAATTTCTCACATTTCTTCTGCCGCGCTCTCGCGGCATCTGCCTTAATGTACTTGTGGCACCCTGCGGCTCGGGGCCCATCGGTCTGCCGAGCGCGGCGCCGCGCGCTCGCTGCGCCAGACGAGCCCGGGGATCACGAATGCCTGCGGCGAGCTTGCGAGCTTCAAGGGGACAAGGACCCCGTGGCGTAGGCAGTGCCCCTCGGGGCTCGGCACACGTCAGGGTTCACTCACTCCTGCGCCTCCTGGGCTCGCTGCTGCTCTGTCCGCGCCGTTTGGCACGTCGAGAGGCGCTTGCGTTCTGCAGCTCTGCTGCGTGCCAGCCCGCCTGTCTCGTGCATTTTTCTCGCGCCAGGGCGGAGGCCGAACCGAGGGGGTTGGTGGATTGCTACCGACTCTCTGGATCGCCTCCGAACGCCATCGCAGAGCAAGGCTGTCCAGTGGGCGGTCAGGAACCATGGGGGCTGCGTTGCTCTGCTTTGGCGCGCGCGTGCTGCAGTAGCGGGTTGAGTCGCCGTGACTGTTCGGATGCCGTACTACCGTTTGCTTCGGCTGGGGCGGTGGGCGGCCTCTTGGCCCTCAGGTGAATCTGCGGGGGTGCGCTGAAGCGCACGGGACCGAGCGTTGCCGCCGCAGGGCCAGAGGGGAACGCTTCGGTCCGAGGGGCAGTGCGAGCTAGGAGCTCCTGACCTCTTTAGACGCGTGGTACATCATCATCATCATCATCATCATCATCATCATCAGCATCATCATCGTCATCGTCATCGTCATCGTCATCGTCATCATTATCATCATCGTTGCGCTGCCCTGCCCTTCGCCTCGCGTTCCCAAGCCCGTCTTTCTTCGCGGACTCTCTCCGCCATGGCGATGGATGGCTCCTCTCGTCCTCCACGGAACAATTTCGTGCTCGTGCCCCTCGACTAATTCGGTTGGCCCGGGGGCCCGGCAACGTGCCCTGGAGGCCGAAAAATGCCGACATCGACGAACAAATGCCCGAAAACGTAAAAACAACAACCAACAAAAAAAAACGAATGAGCCCTTCGCAGGCCGACATCGACGAAGAACGAGAAATGCCCGAAAACCATACCAGAGGGCGCGATACCGGGGTGGCCCGCTCAGTGGAGCACACATCGCCGATGGATCTGCGATAGGCCCCCGATGGCGACACCGCCCGTTTCTGGGCGGGGTGGGCCAGCGGGCCCCTGTCGGCGATCGATGGGCGCTTGGGAGTCGATGCGTCCCCCCTCTAAGCGTATGCCCCTTTGCTTGGCGGCGCGCACAAGGGAGCAGGGAGAGGAGGGAAGGCTTCTTAGGAGGATGCTTCTAAGATGCCTTCCCCCCTCCCCCTCCCCCCTCCCCCTCTGCGCATGGCCCCCTTGAATCCGCGGGGGCCCCAGGGGTCCCCAGCACCCCTTCCCTGGAGGCAGTTCTCCGTCTCGCATTGGGCTTGATGGCCCCAGGGCCCGGAAGAGATCGGGAAGCCAAGAATCCAGCAGGGGTCTTGGGGAGATCACCGGGCGCGTTCCACTTCTCGCAAAGTGCTTACTCGCAAACGTCTCGAAACAAATGTTTGCTTTGATGTAGCGGATCGTACATCCCCCGCTGTGGATCCAAGCCATTGTGAGTAGTTCTTCTGCGAGTCGTGGAATGCGTTTGTCTAGGAAAGTGGGCGCAGATCAGGGGTCGACCTGAAGGTGTTTGGGCGGTTTCGTAGGCCGTTTTCGTTTCGACTTCGTTTGGCAAAACGAGGGAACATGAAATCGATGAGAAAACGAAAAGCACTGCTTTGGTCGAGCCCTGGCACATATCGGGGGACGTCAACTGACGCCCTCACCGATGGAGGCAGTGGCCCGCGTAAGCTGCGGCGCCAGGTCTTTGTGCCGCCGCTTCGTCATCTCGCGCAAGACCCGTTTTTGAGCGTCGCTCGTCTGGGCCTGGGCCATGCCAGGTGCACACGCCATCTTGGCTCGGCCAGAGAGGCGGAGGCACCGTTCCTGTGCCCAGGCCGGGCCCGGCCAGGCTCGGCGGAGGTGGACAGCCGACGTCCCCCCGAAGAGGGCCGTCTTCGGGCAGCCGCGTTGGAGGGAGCGCGGCCCCCCCTGCCCCGCAGGGGCTCTCGGAGCGCCCACCACGGGCGAAGGGGGGCGGAAAGAGAGCTGCCCAGGCCGTCGCGGTGAGGGGGCCACCCTGCCTTGCACCACCCACCAAAGCATTCCCACCCAACACGAAGGCCCCAATTTGCAATCCATTCCCGGTGTGGTGGGGGGGTCTGGAACATCGAAAAAACACATGGAACCCGTATCACCCCCCCCACCCAAATTTGGGGTCTTCGAGGTGGGTTGGGGTGGTCTGGTAGGTAGCCAGCCCTCAGGGCCAGGATCGGCGAGGTGGCCAGCCGACGTGCCCCGAAGAGAGGGCTGTCTTTGGGCTGTCGCGCTGGAGGGAGCGCCGCCCCCCTCCCCGCCTTGCTGGGGTCGGGGCAGGGCTCGGTTCGATTCCTCTGGCTCGATTGGACTCGACTTCGATTCGGAGAAAAAAACACTGGTTCGGTTCGATTCGACTCCGTTTCGGTTCGACTTCAAGGGCTTCCGATTCTGATGCGATTCGACTTCGGATTTCGAAGACGAAGAAACGGCATAAACATAATTTTCGGCGCTCCACACGGATCTATCTCTTGGATCTGCGCTGGGCCCCCCTGGCGGCGCCTCCGGCCCCGCCCCTAGCCCGCTCCGCGCGCCAGGGAGGGGGGGTATAGTGCGGATCCAAGAGATCCGCGCGGAGCGCCACAGGTTTGTGTGTTTGCCGTGTGTTATTATTCTATTCGGATTCCGATTAGGGTTCGGATTTCTCGCTGGAGGCAGACTAGCCTGCCGATTTCTGCCGATCCGATTCATTCCGATCGCCGATCCGACTTGTCGATTCGACTCTCTCGGTTTCTGTATTCTGTCTGTCCCCCTCCGGGATGGAAAGACTGTGCCAGGGGAAAGAGAGCAGAAACAGAAGAGCTCACAAGTTCCCGCAGGTTTCTTGGATCGGCGATGGTCAGGAGAGGAAAACCGGCACAAACCCAAACAAACATTGGCATCTGTTGGGACATGTGAGAACACGTGGGACATGGCAGGGAAGAGGGACACCCAGGAAGGAGGTGCGCAAAATTAGATGTGCAACCCGTGGATTTGTGTAGATGTGGTGTGTCCCCCTGGGTCGGGCGGGGCTGGGACGAGGATGGATCCGTTCCAGAGCGTTCCGGAACGCTCTCTGAGCGCCACGGAAAGCTCCGAGAAGGCCGAGGCGCCCGAGTTATCTTCCAGAGCCGCCAGATCTGAGAGATCCTCGATCTATCCTCACCCAAGTTGTCATGGCGCCAACATCACAGAGCGGATTTCGTTCGGAAAACGATAGGATGGGCCTGGAGTGTCCTGGAGAATTTCGTTCCAGATTTCGAGGTGAATGTCGTACGGATTTGCTTGTGGCCAGGAATGAAGACTGAATCAAACTCACGCGAAATTCACGTCGTCTTTCACTCGCCGTTTCGGGGTCCTGCATGGAGCGCCAAAATCCGCTGCAGCACGTCTGCAAGGTCGGTGCAGTGAGCGTTGATCCTCGCCCTGGCGTCGTCTTCCTGGGGCCCTCGCGATGCACCCCGCGCCCTGGCGCGCTCTCTGCCACGCGGCGCGGCCGCCCGAGGCGCGGAGCCTGGCGCTGCGGGACGTCCTCTACGTCGGCGCCACCACCGGCGCGCCGACCGCGCGCCCCCCGTCGGCCGGCGGGCACGGCGGGCTCGTGCGGCGATGGCGCGCTGGCGACGCCGGCGAAGGCGCTCGAGGAAGAGCTCCGCGCACGCCGAGCGCGCTCGAAAGTTACTCGCGGAGCGCCTGCTCGCAAGCGCTCGAGGAGCGCATGTTCGCCGCGGCATGGCGGGTCGTGGAAGCCCCGCGGTGGATCCCAGGGCTGGACCTAAACGCTGTTTTCCTGGATTCCGGCTGTGTTTCGTTTTTCGTTTTGGCAGGGAGGTATAGGAAAAGAGGTAAAGCAAAACGAAAAACATAACGAAAGCACAACGGAAAACAACGTTTAGGTCCAGCCCTAGTGGATCCAGGCCATGTGCGAGTAGTTTCTTTGCGAGTGGTGGAACGCGCTGGTCCGCGCACGATGGAGCGGCGCGGAAGCACCCGAGGGGACACGGCAACGCCACGGGACTCGGCGGGATTCGACCTTGAACGATCGGGGCCCCGATCGATTCAAGGTTTTAAGTCGGGCGTGTCCCTCTACAGGAAGAGTATTCAAAAATAGCAAAAAAATAATAATCGGGCGGACGATTTTTCCACTATGTTTGAGTCTTGTTTGAACAGCTGGGGGATATTTCTATTTTCCGTCCAAAATCCGCCTGCAGTGGGAGACGCCCGACCTAATTCAAGGTTGAACGATCGAGGCGATGTCCAAATCTTTCGCGTGCGACGACCCGCGCGAACCTACTGTTCCGGGCTTCAGAGTCGAAGGCCTGGAGGTTGACACCAACACCAGCATCGGCGGGCTGCCTTCACCGAGGCCAGATGAATTCCGATCTCGGCGATGGTGGTAAGATTCGGGTGTCTTAGGTGGGTGGTCGAAATCTTACCACCAGCTCCAGCATCCAGGATTAAGTCGGGCCTGTCCCTCGACAGGAGGAATATTCAAAAATCATAGAAAAAATGATAAGGAGACGATTGTTCATTATTTGTTTAACATTTTAGGGTATTGTTTGACTATTCTTAAGTTGTCGTCCAAAATCCGCCTGTAGGGTGGCATGCCCGACCTAAATCTAGGATAGTCTTCCCCTGGTGAAGACACCTCCGTGTGCTGGTGTTGGTGCCAAGGTGCAGGCCTCCAACGAAGGCTGTTTCCGCGAGGCCTGAGAGGGGGTCCCAGTGGCCTCCAGAGTCAGAGGAAGAAGCATTAGCATAAACATCAACCTTCGGAGGTCCAGATGGAGTTCTTGGGTCAGCGCTTGAAGCACCCCGCCCTAGGGGGTCCAGCTCTGATTTGATTGAACGGGGTTCAGCCCAAACGGGGCTCGAAACACCAGATCCTGCAGGATTCTGGAAAGCCAGACTTTGGTGGATCTGGGTTTCGGAGCCGCTCGCCGCCCTGGAGGTGGCCTTGCATGTCGGCTGAGCTGGACCTGGGAAGCCCCAAAAAGTTGCAGCGCAGTTTTTGTTTGCATTTGTTGAGCCGGGTTTGCGATGAGCCAACGCAGTCCACGCCCGACAGTCGGGAAAATTTTGGGGGATGTCAAGCAGTGGCGAAGCGTCCTGGCCTGCCTATAGGCCCACAAAATAATGTTCTAAGAACTTCTCGTGGTTTGCACGAAATGTTCTTGGAGTATTTATGGCTGGGACAGTCCTGCTTTCATACATCGGCTTTCTGTTCTAAGACTGGTTATTATTTTTGCCATTAGAACACGTGTTGGTTCTAAGAACACGTCGTGGTAGGCGTACAGCAATGCCGTGGACGGTCGGTCTCGGTCCCTGCTCGAGGATCGGCTCACGAGGGGACGAGAGGTTTCGAGGCACGAGTTTTTCCAGGCGGTTTCGTTGGCTTTTGTTGGGTTCTTGTCGGGACGCCGGCGGCTGCGCCTCGCCTGGAGCGCCCGGGGGTGGCCCTGATCGTCCCGAACGGCCGCCGTAGAGCCGAGTTATGACTTGAAAGCCAGGGGGCAACGCAAGGGGGCCATGCGCAGAGGGGGGGAGGGGGAGGGGGGAAGGCGTCTCAGAAGCAGCCTCCTTCTACGAAGCCTTCCTCCCTCTCCCTGCCCCCCTGTACGCGCCGCCAAGTAAGGGGGCATAAGCTCAGAGGGGGCACGCATCGACCCCCAAGCGCCCATCAAACGCAGGGGCCCGATGGCCCACCCCGCCCAGGAGCGGGCGGTGTCGCCATCGGGGGCCTATCGCAGATCCATCGGCGATGTATGCCCCACTGAGCCGGCCACCCCAGTATCGCGCCCTCTCCTCTCAATTGGAAAAAGCAAGAATACATATATATATATATATATATATATAAATAAAAATATATTCTGGCGCGAGCGCGCTCCTCGGATCTCCAACGGTATGGGTTTGTCAAGCCGGACATTTTTCGTCGATGTCGGCATCCTGGGCCCCCAGGCCACCTGAGTTAGATGAGGGGCGCGAAATTGTTTACGTGGAGGACGAGAGGAGCCATCCATCGCCATGGCGGAGAGGGCTCGTGAGGAGAGACGGGCCTTGGGTTTGCGGTTGTCGTTTTCGCGCTCTCGGGGGCCTCCCTGGGCCCTGGGAACGTCAAAGAACGACTCAGGATGAGAGTCTGGTCTTGGGGGCAAGCCCTAGGATACGGGACCCTGCCCGTTTCCTTCACGCCGAGGTCCAGGGTGGGGGCGAGCTTGGTGGTGGTGAGGGTGTTGAACGCTTCGCGTGCAGCTGGCGCGAGCGCCAATCCGACGGGCTCCTCATCCCCACTGAGGCGCTGATGCTGCGGAGGAAGCGGACGCACGCCTCCCGCCGGGCGGCGCCGGCTTGGGTGTGCGTCTGTGGTTCACGGCTCTGCTGCGGAGTGCTCGTGTTAAGTCGGGCCTGTCTCTCTACAGGAGGAATATTCGAATATAGTCAGAAAATACTCAGGGGATGATTTTTGTTGAGCATGTTTTGATCATTTGTTGAATCTGTTTTATTTGTCGTCAAATGCTCGTGTCGCGACGACCCCCGGGAGGCACCTGGAGGCCCCGAAGCGGCCGCCAGGAGGCCTCCAAGTTGCCCACAAAGAGGCTCTCCCCGCGAGAGGCCCCCCTGGCTCTGGGCGGGCGCGCTCTCGGTGTGCGCAGCCCTCCACGCTGCGATTTTCCTCGCCTGGGGCTTCTCCGCGGGGGCCCTGGGCTTCAGTCGGGCACGTCCCTCTATAGGGGGAGGACAAGAGGGAGGAGAAGGGAGGAAGGACAAGAGGAAGGAGAAGGGTGGAAGTTAGAGAAAAAGGGGAGGAAGAAGGAGGAGTGAGAAGGGAGGAGGGGGGAGGAGGGGATTGAGAGGAGGGAGGATGGGGGAGGAAGGAAGGATGAGGGAGGGTGGAATAGGAGGAAGATGCGAAAATAGGCAAAAATTAGCTTGGGGACGATGTTTCGACTACTCTTGAACACGCTTTCGTTTGTTTGGGATCTGTTTGATTTTTCCTCCAAAATCCGCCTGTAGGGGAACATGCCCGACCTAAGCCTGGGGCTTCTCCGCGTGGGCCCTAATTAGGCCTTCGGCGGAGGCGCTCGCGATCTTGGCCCACTCTCCTGGCCCACCGGCACGCCGACAGCGCCCCCCCAGTCCTCGAGTAGGAGATCGACTACAGACTACAGCATTGGTGCACCTCAAAATTGATTTTCTCGTCGAGTCATACGTAGAGAGTTCGTAGATCTACGGACATTCATTCTAAGCATTTCTCTTGGATTCGACGAACAATTCTGTAAAAATCAATGTTGGGGTGAATCAATCCTGTAGTCAATCCCCTACTCGAAGCCCCCCCGCGCCTACAATCATTGAGGGCGAACAGGGCGATCCAGGGGGGGTGGAAGCCAGGGCGGGTGCGCGAAGATTGTCGCGCTTCGCGCGTCGCGGTCTGAATCAGATCGCCTACCCTCCGAGCGTCCGGCGCGAGGGCGCGAGATGCGCGAAGACAGCCGCGCATCGCGGAGCGCGTTGCGCGAAGGTCGTCGCGCATCTCGGGCGGGGGGCTACGACGAGGATAAATCCGTTCCAGAACGTTCCAGAACGCTCCCAGAGCGTTCCGGAACGGTTTGACAAGGCCGCGGCGTCCGAGTCATCCTCCAGAGCCGCCAGGTCTGAGAGATTCTTGATCTATCCTCACCCGATGTTATCTTCGTCCTGGCTTCGTCTTCTTGAGCCGACGCCCGGCGCCCCCACTGCGCCCTCTTGCTTGAGTCCGTTGGAGGTCGAGGGTCCGCGGTGCTTCCCGCGCATCTTCCAGGGTCCAGGGCGCTCGGTATGCCACGCCGTCGGCACTGGTTGCACGGGCACTGCGGGTAATTTCCACGCTCGAAGCAGCTGCGCGAAGTTGGGTGGCCGAGTGACAGGGGTTGAAGTGATTGCACGGTCCCAGACCCCCTCGGGTCATAAAAAATTCAGAACGGGAGGTTTTTGTCCGTTTTCGGCCTCCGGGGGCCTTCGTTGGGTTCGGGGTCGGGGCCGTCTGAAAACGAATCGGGATGAAAACCCGGTCCCAGTGAAGGCGTCGAGATCTTTGGGGGTCGCGTCATGAAAAAATCATGACGTCGAGGGTTTGGGCGTGCACCGCAAATTGAAGAGAAACAAGGATCAAGTCTCCGCTCCCTCGTGCTACGCGGTTCCCTCGTACTCCGCGGCTTCCCGGTCGAGCTTGGAGGATCCAGTCGGCCGAAGAACAGAACACCACACGAACGTACGATTTGGAGGCCCCCGCGGGTCTTCTTGAGTCGGCATTAGCCGCGTGCGTAAGGCCGCGTGTCTTTCGTCGCTCTTTTGTTCTGTTATCCGCCTCGCTCCATCCACTACCTGATCCATCCCGAGCCCTGTCTCTGGCCTGCTCGCGCTCCCGCCTCGCGCTCGGCTCGTGCTTTCCTTGCGACCCCGAGGTGTCAGACAGGGAGTGCAGTGCGGCCCGCTGCAGATGACAGTGGGCCCAGAGGCCACAGCGATGCTCTCTGTGCCCTAGGATACTCCAGCTTTCGTAATAGAAGGGAGGGGGTCACAACCCGCCCAGACGATAAGTTTTAGACCCCCCAGACCATCCATGAAAGGGTGGCCCTTTGCCCAGACCCCCCGAAGACAGCTCAAATCAGACTTTCTCAAATGTGACCACCCCCTTTATCATGGAATACGGAGTACATGGTTTCCCAACCCTTCTGTGTTGGTGGGTCCTCACTCTGAATCCACACCACCTCTCGCACGCCTCACTCCCCACTCGTGTTGTTTCGTTTGCGCCTTCAAGGGGGCACGGTTTGCGCCTTCAGAGGGGCACGGCCTGTGCGCGCGAGTCACACCAGGATGCCATCGGCGGGATGCCAGCAGCGCGCGCGCCCCCCAGAGGCTCCGGGCCATGGCCCATGCTGCCACTGCACCGCTGCCCGTTGCCTGTCGTTCTCGCAAACGCCGATTCCGGCACGCCGGCGTTCCTTACGCGCTTCGAAATCCGCTCCGATAATCGCAGTGGGCGCGCCCGCATGCGCCCTCCCGCCCATCTCGGCAGACCCCTCCCACCCGTCGTGCCTCCATAGGCAGCTCCACCTGCGGCCCCCGCGCGCGCGCCCGCGGGCCAAGGCCGGATTCGGCGCACCCCATCACGCGGCTCGCACACAGCTCCACCTACGGCCCCAATGGAAGTCCTCGCACACTTTCCCCAGCCCGCTTCGGGACACCCCGCGCGAGGATCGTGCCCCACACGCAAGGGGCCCAGGGCGCCTCTGCGCGCCCGGCTGCTCCCCGGCCCTTCTGTCGGCATTGCGCTGAGGTCCATCCCTCCTGCGTTATGAGCCACGCCCTGCGCTACACGGAGCTGCAAGGGGTTGGGCTCCTCGCTGGGCGAACTGCCCATCCATTTTAGTATCTCCTTTTTTGGGGGGCGATGAGTCTAGTATGCACACCCTTCCCCCTGCAGCTGTCTGGAGAGATCCAGAGATGTGTCGGGGACGGGCGGAGCGCGAGAAAGCAGAAGAGCACCGGGGATGACGAGGCGAGGGGAGCAGCTTGGAAGCCCAGATATCGGGCGATCTGATTTCTAAGGTTCGGGCGTGTTTCCTCGATCTCGGCCTCCAGGGCCTGTTCTCTGGCTCCAGGACCGCAAAGATGAATCCACGACCTTACCCCGTTGAAGTTCTGTGGACGCGGATTGAGAAAATCAGATCGAAGGTCTGGGATTAAGTCGGGCGTGTTCTTCTACAGGAGGATCTTCAAAAAATAGTCAAAAATAATCAGGGGACGATTTTTGTTACTATTTTGAAGCATGTGGGTGCATTGTTTGAACATTTTCAATGTCCAAAATCCGCCTGTAAGGGGACATGCCCGACGTAAGTCTGGGATTGCTGCAGGTGCGCCCGACTCACCTGCGACGCTGGCCCCCTGGCCGCAGAGTTGCCAACAGGAGGCGCACGCAGCAGCTGCAACACCGTGAGGCGGGACCCTGCTGGCGAGACCCTGATGGACGGGACCACGGGCGATACCCTGATGTCAAGGGAGGAAATCTAGGCCTCCTAGATGAGGTCGGAGTAGATGGGGTCGGGGGATCGCGCCGCATCGCAGATGCATCGCAGATGCGGCTCGATGTGGAGCCCGATTTGCTTCACGTTGACGTCGCCGATGCACCGCCCACGTCGCCGATGTATCGCGCGTGCATCGCCGATGCCTCGGCGATGCGGCGCGATCCTCCAACCCCATCTGATCCGACCCCATCTAGGAGGCCTCTAGGAAAGACCACCCTGGCCCGCATGACTGGCGGTCGTTAGACGGCCCCAGGCGCCTACTTCACAGCCCCGTTGTGTTCCATGTTTGCATGGTGTGCGCTTGCTACACGGCTTCGCACGTCGGGGTGTTTGTTATGAGGGAGGGTTCTGCTCTCTGTGATGGGAGGGACGTTGTGAGACACGCCGGGTTTCTCCGCGCATGGGCGACGGCGACGCAGGGGGCCCCACCCGCCGGGCGGGCTGGACCTGTGGGTTGGTCTGGCGGCTATGTCGTCGCCGCCGCCCCGTCGCCGCCTCGTCGCCGCCCGTCGTCTGGGCCTGCATTGGTTTGCATTGCTGCGCCGTGCTTTTCATTGCTCTGCTTTTTGTTGGATTGCTCTGCTGTTCCTTGCATCGCTTTGCATGGTCTTCCATCGCTGGCATTACGTCGCATTGTGTTGCACTGATTTCCATTGCGCTGCATTGCGTTGCCATGCGATGCGTTGTTTTGCATTGATGTGCGTTGCAAGGCATTGTTTTGTTTTGCCTTGGGTTTCCTTTTTCTGTATCGCATTACATGAAGTCGCATTCCTTTACATCGAGTTGCATGGTGGTTGATTTGCATTGCTATGCATTTCTTTGACATGCTTCTCATCGCATTACATTTCATTGAACTGCCCTGCTCTGAATTGCTTTGCATGATTGTAAGCTTGCTGAGGCTATGTTGCGCTGCGCTGCTTCGCACCACCTTGATTGCACCGCGTAGATTGCAAGGAAGCATTGTTTGGGTGCCACGCTGGCTAACCTACAACTGAAAATATTGAGTGGCCTTCGGCCAATCCGGCCACCGTGCCTGGGTTGTGGGTTAGAGGCCTCTTGGATGTTCGTTTGGATATCGTGGGAAGCCTCTTGGAGGCAGTTGTGAGGCCTCTTGGGGGCCGTTTGGGGGCCTCTTGGGGCCTCTTTTTGAGCCTACTGGGGCCTCGCGGGGCCTCTAGGGGGCCCTTTGGGAGCCTCTTGGGGCGGAAGGTCGGTTCGTGTTCCCCTTATTGGGCCCCTCTTGGGGCCGTCTCGGGGCTCTCTTGGGCGATCTTGGGCGCCTCTAGGGCCGTTTGGGGGCCCTTTTAGACCGTCTTGGGGCCTTCTTGAATGCCTTTTGTGTCGTCTTGGGGCGGTCTTGGGGGCCTCTAGGGCCATCTTGGAGCGTCGGAATACCGAAAACGCGAGAACGCGAACCGCATCGAAACACGCAGGGCACATCAACGATGTGTGCCTCGTTGGGCCCTCTTCGGGGGTCCTCTTGGAGCGCTCTCGGGCTTCTTTGGGGCCTCTTGGGGCTTCGTGGGGCAATCTTGGGCGTCTTGGAGCGCTCTTGGGCTGTCTTGGAGGTCCCTTGGGCGCTTCTTGGGTCCCTCTTGGGCTCCCCCTGGCGTTTGGCGAAGTCACGCGAGGCAGCCCAGGAGGGCGTGGGGGCGCCCAGGAAATTCGAGCATCTGGGGCCCCAGCCCCTAGAACGTTGGAATCCCCCAGCCCTGAGCACAGAGAACAGAGAGCACACAAGAGCCCGGGGGTAACTCCACTTCGTGCTTCGAGGCACGGTGACGGATTTGCAGATGCGGTGCTTTCTATATGGTGTAAGTTGTGTGATGCTATCTATATGGTGCAATCTATGTAGGCGGCGACGGGGCGGCGACGGCAACCACAAGGCAGCGGACCCGACACTGGAGCCCAGACGACCAGTGGCGACGAGGCGGCGAAGGCGACACCAAGATGGTGGACCCGACATTGGAGCCCAGACGACAGGCGGCGACGGGGCGGCGACGGCGACAAAGGGAGGCGGACCCGACACTGGAGCCCAGACGGCGAGCGGCGACGATGCGGCGACAGTGCGGCGACGGCGACAAGCCGGCGGATCCGACATTGGAGCCCAGTTTCCTAGAACACAAAGAAGAACCCATGAGTGCAAGCACTGGATGGGAAAAGTGCATTGCATTCAGTTGCGCTAAGTTGAATTGTGTTGTTGTGTTTACGTTGACGTCGCCGTCTTGTGTTTTGAGTGCGGCTTGATGTGCCTCACGTTTCCTTAGTGATCAGTGGAACGCATTGCGTTGCAAGTGTGCTGAGTTGTGGTGCGTTGCAGGTGCATTGCAATGCAAAGCACTGGTGTTCAGATCAGGGGTAGCATTGGGGGGATAGACTCAGGGAAGGATGCATCTCCCCCCAATGGCCTATTTATCGTCGATAGGGGCCTGAAAGCCTTCCCCGCCCAGGAACGTGCGGATTGGTTATCCAGAACCGATCGCCGTATTTTTCTGCGATACTGCCACTCGCTTCACCGCACTCTCTTCTCGTCGTCCTCTTCCTCTCGTACGCACATCTTGCGTGACAGGTACACATTTCGTCCAGTCGGTTTCGGCCGCACGTTGCACGCCCATGTTCTCTTGATACAAGAAGCCCGCGTCAGTGACCTTCTGCAAGCGAGGAGGCTTCGACAAGCGAGTGATGAAGTCTTCCGACGCGGAGACTGGGGCAGGAGTAAACCCATCCACAAGGGGAAAGAAGGGGGTAGAAGGACTAACTCGCTAAACAAGTTGCGCCAGGAGATATGGGATTGATCAGACAACGTCACGTATATTCGTAAGGGCTTCGCCCTCTGCCGCGGGCCCCATCTCTATCATGGCGGAAGATGCCGGGGCGATGCTGAGACGTGTCGCGGTTGTTCCGAAGACTATTGGAAACATCATGCGAGGCTGATTGGCATTCCGTATGCACCCTGAGATGTTGGAGTTGCTGGTGAATTCGTTTTGGCATCGCTCGGACGTGTGTTTTTTTTCTCGAGGGGGACAGTCTAGAAAAATCATACGCGCGAGAGCGAAACGTGCACGGGGAATGGCCGTCCGAGCGATGGCGAGTCTTTGCTTTTTCCCAGTGCGCGAACTTGGCGTATGGCATTGTTTTTGTTTTTATCATAGAGCTCGTGTGCGAGGTCTTCTGCGGGATGTTGTGCGGTCTTGTGTGGGCTCTTTTATTGGGTTCGGGGCGTCGATTCGCGTTCTCTTGCGTTGTTCTCCTGCACAGTTCGTCATCTGGTGCGCGGCTGGTGCGCGACCATGCTTCGCTCGACCATTTTGCTCTTATTCAAAGTAGTACCAGGGATCGCGGCGTGGGGAGCGCGAGCCTGGCGTCGTTTACACGGGGTGTTCCCTCGTGAGCGCGCATGCGAATTTTTGATGACAAGTTATGATGGACGCCGGCCTCGGGAGCGCGAATCTGGCGTAAATTACTATGGGCTCGATCTTCGGGAGCACGGCGCCGCGGGGGCGTGAGCGCGGCGTCAGTCACCAGGGATCGTGACCTCGGGAGCGCGAATCTGGTGCAGTTTGTAAGGGGTATGGCTCCTGGGGTGCGAATCTCAATTGTTTTTTCGTGTCCCATGGCCCCCCGAGGAGTTCTGCGAACCCCGGGAGGGCGTGGTGGCCAGGGCAGTTTTCGGCTCCTCCTCGCGCGTTCGGTGAACATTTACACTAGGAAGCAGGCCATGGAACCGTGACGCTCGAGACTGGGAACTGGAAGCTGCACTGGAATTACGACTGGGACTGACCGTAGACACGCTAACGGTGTATTAGCTAACAACGGCGAAGTAGGAAATCCAATTATAGGAAGGCGTGGTTCGTGGCCAAACCCATTGTAGGAACGCGTGGTTCGTGTTTTCCTACAACTCGTTGTGTCGGTTTTCGTTTTCGTCGCGTGGTCTGAGGAGCTCAGGACTGGCAGCTATTGCCGAAGCCCGCCGTTCCCAGCTAGGTTGGCCTCACAAGGGGGCCCGGCGGAGGAATACTTCTCGGCAAGCGCAACACTACGGTGCAACTCGCATCGACATCATGCCATCATCTCGCAGCGCATTTCGTAGTGGCCCATGTCGTCTCGAACAGCTCAACAATAGTGAGCGTTGTTTTATTCATTGTTTTGCCGATCGGCGCGGGCCCTCGCACCCCCCCCTCCCCCCCCCTGGAGTAGATCTTGGCTGTTTTTGGCGCCTGTTTCCAGCAGGTGGAGCCTCCCCCATAATGGACGCACTGCTGCAAACAGTCGCACTAAGCAGAGGTCTGGAGCCAGACCCCCCCATCCCCCCCTTTCTTCCCAATGCCGAAACGCCGAATAAAAAAGTGCTCATGTACAATGTATTACTTCATGATGTTCGTCCGGCAGCGGATGGTATACTCCTCCCCGATGTCATAGTGTTGTGCGATTGACGAGGGTGGCGACGATGATTGCGGCGGTGGTGCACGGCTGGTGATCGACGGGATCCGCCTTTTGGGCACCCTTGTTCCCGCTTGTTCCAGTGAGCTCCAGGGGTCAGCTCGCCCCAGGCTGAAGGACAACCCTAGTTTTCAAGGTAGGGATTGACTGCAGAATTGATTCACCCCAAAATTGATTTCCCCGCCGAATCTACGAAGCATACGTTTTATGTCCCGTAGATATACGAAATTCCGATGCGTTTTTCCATATTCGGCGGGAAACCCAACTCTGTAGTAAATCAATTCTGTAATTGATCCTCTCTATTCGAAGTTTGGGTGGTTGGTCTCTCCACTTTGGAACGTTCCTCGTTTTTGGGGTAATTATCTGCTTGGGGCGTTGGGCCTTAGGCTGCTCGTGTGCTTGGCACACGTTCTTGTGGCCATGCTTTGGCTAGAGTGGAGAGGAAGCAAGGAGAAGGGAAAAGCGGCGGCAGCAGGACGAGAAGGCGAAAGGGGCCAGGAGATCAGAGACTAGGAGGAGGAGGCAAACGGGAATGGTCACGTGTAGTGTGCCCTCCTGTCCCGAAGCTCACTGGAAGTCCCCAGAGGCCTCCAGGGGTCCGTGGAGGCACCTCGATAATCTGGAGTTCCAAAACGGGCCGACATTGGCGCACAGATATACACAAACAACAAAGTATGTTTTCTCTGTGCTTCGTTCTCCCCTTCCTCCTGCTCGTCCTCCCGCTTTTTTCTCAATGATGAGTTGTCCTAAACTCAACACGGATAGTTGCGGCTCTGCATATATGGTTGTGTGCGATGTTTTTCAGGCAAGTGGTTGCGGAGTGGAAGTGTTGCCCCTGCTACTGTATGTGCCCACCCCCGCTTGAATTGAAATGGGTCTGCAACCAGCTGTCCAGAAACCGAGCTCTGAATGATTTTCTGGTCATGGTCAAAGAATGGGGGCGGACTAATCTTCCTCCTCGATTTTCTATACTCCCACTCTTCTTCCTTCTCCTGATCTCTTTCCTCCTCCTCCCTCTTCCTCTTCCCCAAATCTACCTCCTCCTATTCCTCCGACGACGGTTTCGACGTTGAAGACGATGTTGACGCTGACGACGAAGAACGAGAACGAAGGCGACCACGACGACGACGACGACGACGTTGACGCTAACGACGATCACGTTGACGTCGTTGGCGACGACGTTGACGCTAACGACGATCATGTTGACGTCGTTGGCGACGACGACGACGACGACGACGACGACGACGACGACGGCGACGACGACGACGACGACGACGACGACGACGGCGACGAAGACGGCGACGGCGAGACGACGACGACGACGACGACGCCGACGACGACGACGACGACGACGACGACGGCGACGGCGACGGCGACGGCGACGGCGACGGCGACGGCGACGGCGGCGGCGGCGACTCGGAAGGCGGAGATCCAGGCGCTCCGCGCGGCGGTGGAGGCGCCCCACCACGAGGGGGGCTGCCAGCCGCTAATTTGAAGCGCAGTTTCGACCATCGAGGTTTGAGGGTTCAGGTTCTCGAGCCTAGGATGTTACACGTTTTCGGTCTTAGGCTTTCCGGAGCGTTCTCGTCACCACGGCTGGGCCAGGACGCACCCTGGGAGAGGGCTGGGGTTCGAGCTTTTAGCGGGTCCAGGCCTCCAGGGTCTTCGCAAAAATACTTGGACGAAGACTTTGCACGACAATTATCCTAGGGCCCCTTGTCAAGTTGTGCGACAATCAAAAACTAGTCAGGACGGAAACCTGACCCCAGAGAAATAGTCCGGGAGAGGGAGGGGGAGGGGGAGAGATGTTGTTTCTTGTCAACTTTCTTCGCAGCTCATTCATGAGCCATGGGACGTCAGGATCGTTGTCATGTTATTGCAGCGGTTTCTTGCCATTTTATTGCGGCACATTGGACATCCAACCAAGGACAAGCGCCTTGAACAAACACCAAGGGTATCCATGTTGCTGGCATTGCGGCAAGCTCATGGCGCACCAGCGGCTAGGCATTTACGCTTGGCCAATGGAGTTGAGAGACAAGGACGTACATCAGCCATTCTAGTAGATCGGGCTCCATGCCTTTAGATTCGTCCCACGACCTACTGCACGCACGGTTCAAAGTTTGTTCACGCCCTCTCATGTTTCCCAAGCAGCGTTTGCAATTCATGACGCTTCGCGTATCCCCACCAGCCACCTACTGCCCTACTACCCTAGCCAGACTATCCCCGAAGGCGCCCCTACTGCCCACATACTCCACCCACCGTCTCGCTGGAGATCAATCGAGTGGCCCCGTCCGCGAGCTGGTCAAGTTTCTGATCGAGTGGAACCACATGGTCTACACACTATGGACGGCCTACACGCAGCGCTGGGGCAGGGAGGTAGTGGGTGGTGTGACCGACGAATCAGGATGGTCACTCGAGCACCTGGCGCGCTTCCTGGACTGAATCTACGGGGACAAAATCCCCAGGAATGGTCACCCCCCCTTCATCCCCTGGGACGGACAGAGGGCTGCAACGGCCAATGTCATTACGCACCTGGTTGAGAGGAATCAGAAATACCAGGAAGCATGGCGGTCCTTCGCAGACAAACTCGACAACCAGAAAGGACAGTGCCCCCGGCGCCAACCGTTGGGTACGCTAACACATTTCCTACCTCAAATGAAGGACGACCTCTCAGTAGGAAAAATGGAGGTCCTTACCAGCGAGCGCAATGTCGGGAGGACCAGCAGCGAGGAGGGTGACGGATCCCCCGCTGCGATCTGGCACAGCAAGCCCCTGGCTGCCTCATCTGAGTGCCCCCCCGACCATGCCCCCTCCAACAACCCGCTGTGCCGGCGCAGTCGGACGGGCAGATAAGGGAAATACCATCCCCGGACATATACGGAAGCGGCAGCGGCGAATACGAAGTCGATTGGGACGAGGACAGCAAAAGGCTGGATACAGAAGGTCAGGCTCTAGGAATCCCACCAGACAGGACCGTCTCCCTGGATGCCAGTCCCTCACCACAGGCAGATGAGGATGACGTCTCCGGCCCAAGCGACAGCGGCGCTCCCCACAGCCCGCCAGTCCTATGGACCCAGCCCCCACCAAGGGTCGAGTCAGCAGCTTGGACGCCGTTCGCTACTGCCCGCTCCCGTGCACTCCAGGAACAGATCGGAGACGGCAGAAATCTAAGAGGGGCGGGGAGCAAGACAGAGCGCAGTCAGCGCTCCATACCCGAGGACGCCACACTTGAGCGCAATGCCCGCCCGCCACTCAGCCCCCTGTGGCAGAACCATAGCTCGGGCCGACGGCCCGACCCCCAGGCAGCACCCCTCCCACCCGCGCGCCCAGACGATCCGCTGGGCGGACTCCCCATGTACATGAAGCCCGTCTACGAGGCTGACACCAAAGTAGACGAACCAGCCTCAGACAAGATCATCAGGCTGCAGAAGACGTTGGGAGGCGCATTCAATGGGATTTGGACTGCCTGGGTTCGTAAGGCAGGCAGCAGGCACGGGGGCCCGTGGGTCAGCATCAAATCCGACCCCAAGAAGAACACTGAGCAACAATGCGAAGGCTTTCTTCTGGCATGGGAAGAAGCTGGCTACGATGCCTACAAGATGGACGTCGAACACGAGCTCCGCGTGAGGGGGCAACAGTCATGGAGAAGCATCGCCTTCTGTTACAACGCGACACGAGGACGCAAGCCCCCAAGGGACGCGGTAGCGACGGACGCCAGCAACCGCGGGCCGTCAGCAGCAACGTCGCGCCGACGCCCCCTCCAGTGCCCGACAGGGACAGCGACGCCTCGCGCACATCCCCCCCGGGCGAGCCCAGGGGAGATGGCCAACGATACCCTTGGAGCAAGCCCAGAGAAGCCACAGCTGCCCCCCCTGCTTACGCCGATTACAGGGTTGCCGCGCAGACGGGCGCATCCAGCTCAGATGCCCCGTGGCACCCGTGGCAGTCCTGGGAGGGATGGGACCGCCGGCAAAGCACATGGGCCGGCACAGACATGGAAGACCAGGGAGAAAAGGACCGCCCCTAGAGGCGACGCACACTACGCCGACAAGCGACAGCGAGGGCGGGAATTCGACCGCAAGTAACGCCGTCGGGTGATAACGGTACGAGCCTTCGGCTCTTCTCCCCTTATTTATTCAAAGGCTCTGCGGCTATCGGCTGCGCCCCCCTTCCCCTCCTTCCCGACGCCCTCGTCGACTGTGGTGTCTGACCGACGACGCGTGACGATCACCGATCTGATTCATATAAGCAGGGGCCACCATGGCCATTGAAGTCCCTTGGCCGCCCACAGGCAAGCCTCGGGCAATGGGATGACGCCGGGGGCAGAAGGCCCCTCGCGTGCCGCAGCGGCAGCGGGGTGCCCCCTCATGCTGGGGGCTCGTTCCACCGCAGTGTCAGGCCTCGGCCTTAATGCACGTGCCACCTACTGGGAGCGAGGCGCACAATCACACTGCTGTTGACCCCCCACGGTTCTCCGCGGGCTCTTAGCCCGTGCGGTCTGGCTGCAATTACCCTGCCCACTGCTCTCTTTGGCCCCGCTGTCGTGGGCCCGCGTCACCTGCGGGTGCGCTCTCTTTGGATGGCCGGGGCGGCAGGCCGACCCCCCCCCCCCCCCCCCCCCCCCCCCATGGGGCGCCACGCGCCGCGACTTACCGACTCCACGTGTTGGGTCCTCGTCAGGGGGCGTTTGCATCCAACGTCTCCCCATCTGTTCACATGTTCTGCGGCTATCGGCTGCGCCCCCTCTCCTCCCATCCCGACGCCGCCAACGACTCCTGCGGGATGGCGACATTCGCAGTGTGGCTCTGGCCAGTACTTGGGGCACCTCGTGGGGATGAGGTGCCCCCCTCTCACATTGCAGGTTGGTGCGGCGCTCGCTCGATGGCGCGGGCTTTCGGACAGCGGCGTCTCGCAGGCCTGGCCTTCTTCGTCGTGGCCGTTCCGCTCTTCGGCGTCGTCGCTCTGAAGTGCGGCTTTCAGTTCACCTGGTACCTACTGTGACAGGTCCACGCCTCCCCTGGCCGACGTTGCCCCCCGGCGTGGCCGGCCTGCCCGACTCAGGCACGGCGATGTGGTGCCCACCCGTGATTGGGCCCTGTCGACGCGCCAGCGTCTCGTGGTGCTCTGTGAGTGAGGCCTCCAGCTTTTCTTTTTCTTCTTCGCCCTCGCCCTCGGCCCACCTGGGTGCCGGGTGTTCCGTTATATTTCCCCATATCCTAAGATGGGGTTCTTGTTATTACTTGGACGCCTCCTACTCCTCCTCCTCCTTCCTCCTCCTCTTTTCTCCCCCCCTCCTGTCGGACATACTCAGATCTGCTCATACACAGACTTACTCATACTCAGACTTACTCATACTCAGACCTACTCATACTCAGACTTACTCACACTCAGACATGCTCATATACAGACTTACTCATACACAGACTTACTCATACACAGCATTAGTCATACCCAGACGTACACATACACAGACTTACTCATACACAGACTTACTCATACTCAGCACCCCTAAGGGGAGCCGCCAGGGGTGGTTGCACGGGCTCGTTCGCGGCCATTTTGTGGGGATGTCTCAGGCGGTTTGCCTGTTTCTGTGCCCAACATCCTTCGCTTTCGGAGCAGATTTGGAGGATGTCTCGAGCGAGGCGCTCATTTCAGCACCCCTAAGGGGAGCCGCCAGGGGTGGTTGCACGGGCTCGTTCGCGGCCATTTTGTGGGGATGTCTCAGGCGGTTTGCCTGTTTCTGTGCCCAACATCCTTCGCTTTCGGAGCAGATTTGGAGGATGTCTCGAGCGAGGCGCTCATTTCAGCACCCCTAAGGGGAGCCGCCAGGGGTGGTTGCACGGGCTCGTTCGCGGCCATTTTGTGGGGATGTCTCAGGCGGTTTGCCTGTTTCTGTGCCCAACATCCTTCGCTTTCGGAGCAGATTTGGAGGATGTCTCGAGCGAGGCGCTCATTTCAGCACCCCTAAGGGGAGCCGCCAGGGGTGGTTGCACGGGCTCGTTCGCGGCCATTTTGTGGGGATGTCTCAGGCGGTTTGCCTGTTTCTGTGCCCAACATCCTTCGCTTTCGGAGCAGATTTGGAGGATGTCTCGAGCGAGGCGCTCATTTCAGCACCCCTAAGGGGAGCCGCCAGGGGTGGTTGCACGGGCTCGTTCGCGGCCATTTTGTGGGGATGTCTCAGGCGGTTTGCTGTTTCTGTGCCCAACATCCTTCGCTTTCGGAGCAGATTTGGAGGATGTCTCGAGCGAGGCGCTCATTTTCACCCCCCAGGTGGGCCAGATTTTGAGGATGTCTCGATCGGTTTGCTAGTTTTGGTGGCCAGGCTCGTGGGCGCAGATTCTTCTCAGGATGCCACAGGAGGCTCCAACAGGCTCCAGGAGGCTCCAGGAGACCACATGAGGTCCCAGGAGGCATCAGGAGGCCACAGAAAGACTCAAGAGGCTACAGGATGTCCCAAGAGGCTCCAGGAGGCCCCAGGAAGCTCCAGAAGGCTTCAGGAAACCACAGGAGGCCCCAGGAGGCAACAGGAAGCGCCAGGAGGCCTCGGAAGGCAACAGGAGGCCCCGAGAGGCCCCAGGAGCAGGAGGCCTCAGAAGGCAACAGGAGTGGCTCCAATCCCATGTGTTTTACGTATGCTCCTATCGATTGGGCCTCACCTGGAGCACGATTCTTTGATGTTCTACGTATGTTTCTATAGATGGTCCTTCTCCTGTGTACACAATCCTAAATGTTTTACTCATGTTCCTATGTATTGGGCCTCTCCTGGGGCACGAGTCCTTGGTGTTTTACGCGTGTTCCTATAGATTGCCCTTTTCCTGCGACTCTAATCCGCAATGTTTTTATGTACGTTTGTTGCTATAGATTGCGCCTCCCCTGGGGCACGAAACCTTCCTAGGAGGTCCCAGGAGGTCCCAAGAGGCTCTTGGAGACCCCAGGAAGCCCCAGTAGGTTTCAGGAGGCCCCAGGAGGCCCCAGGCTCATGCACAGAGACGCGCTCGTACTACTTAGGCTCATTCACACTCCAATTCATTCGCAGTTAGATTGATGCCCAGACCGTCACAACTGAAGCCCGTTAATATTCGAAAGCTCTTGCGCCTAGACATTCACGGCGGACAGGTCCATGCGAGTAGATGCACATATGGGGAACTCCACGCAGTGAATAATTTTTAGGCCCCCGCCGTCGCGGGCGCTGCCCGTGGGCCTGGCTGGAATAATCCAGCCCGCGGTTCATTCACCTGGGCTCGCAGCGTTTGCCCGGGCCCCCTCTTTGGCGTGCTGCGGCGGCTGGCCGTTGGCCCCCCATTGCCCCCCACTCGTGCCGCCCCTCTTTCGCCGCCTTATAGCGGCTGGCTTGCAGCGCGGCCTTCTTCCTTGGCACGCAATGCTTGATGGCCACGTCTCGTGCGGCGTACGCCTGCGCGTCCGCGCGCTCGGCTGTTGTTAGGGCAGCCCGACTAATATTCTGGTTGGGCGCTTCTGTCGCCCCGGTTTGCATGCTGCACGTGGTGGGTTGGCGCCCTCCCGGCTGCCTTCCTTCTTCGCCTCTTGAATTTGTCTGTGCAGGGCACGTGTTCGCCTGCTTGTTTGGCCGGCTGTTGTTAGGACAGTCGGTCAATATTCTGGCACGGTCCCGCTGTCGCTTGTACTGCATGTTGCACGTGCGTGGGTCGGCGCCTTTGGCGGCTTGCTCCTTGTGGCCTGGCCCTCACTAATTATCTGGCATTGCCCCTGCGCCTGTCTTGAACACGCCCTCTGGACTTCTCCTTGCGGGCCGCCGAACAAAAAAATATCCCCGCCAGAGTCCGTAGCCTCCGACTCAAGGCCGTCTGCGGACCTGGCCCCCTCGGGCCAGTCCCCCGCGCTCAAGGGGGCGCCCGGGCGCTGCGTCGCCCCCCCCGCCCCCGGGCCGCACCGCTTCTCTATTCCTTGCTGGCGACTCCCGCGGCGCGCTTCGCGCGCGACGGCGCTGGCGGCGCCTGCGGCCCAGACGATGCATGATCCACCAGACGGAGGGGGCGAGGATAGGGATTGCGCAGTGCATGGCACGGGAGTTCAACCACTGCGATCGATCGATCCACCCGACCCCCACAGGGAGCAGCCCCCACCCACAGGCGCGGCAGATCCAGCACCGACGCCAGCTACGGGTGCATCCCCCCTTGCCCAGCAGAGGGGGACATCCAACCAGTGGGGGATGGATCGCTCCCTGGTGTTGCAGTGGACCCAGCTCAGATCCCAGCCCCCCCCGCGCCTCCCCCCTCCCCACGAAGGGAGGCGGGCAGTGCTCGTGGGGCCCGAACAACGGGCTCCGCCCATTCCCCCGCGGCTGGGAATGAGGTCCTGGCACGGACCTGCTAGACGGCAGCGGGGGGGGGCCAGGCGAAAGTCGAGCTGAATCCGCAGAGGGGGGCAACGCAGTCCCCCCGCCAAGTGGACGAGCGAACAGATCCCCTCCAGCGGTGACAGAAGATCCTCCGCAGGGAGCGGCGGAGAGATCAATCAGAGATGACTCGGGCCGCTCAGCTTGGACACACGGGGCCGACCGCTCCTTCTCCTCCTTCAATCCACCAGTTTGTGCGGCTATCGGCTGCGCCTCCCCCCCTCCTCCTCCTCCTCCTCCTCCTTCAACGCAGGGTGCGCGTCCAACCGTGCACGGGCACGCCCCCCATCCTGTCGCTGGCCCCCCGGTCCTTGTGGCTCGTGGCGGTGCCCCCGCAACGAGTGCAGCGCCGAGGAATGATACGGGCATTGATAGATGGCCAGAAGACCCCCCAGACAGACTCCGAGGAGCAACAGCGGCACCGCCGGACTGCCAAGGAGAATTGCGGGCAGCGAGGGGCACCGACGGGGTGACCCCACAGACGCGGGGCCCTCCAGCCCCCGCGGAGGAGGCACGTGCCGCCCACGGCGACACACAAGATGCACCGCCCAGCAACCCGCTGGATCCGTCCAGCGTCGACGGAATCGTGCCCCCCCACCTGATACCCCCCTCTCCTCTCCCCATGTTCCGCCCGCGGCTTTCCCGACCCCGCTGCCCAGGGCAGGCGCGGCCGAGGACGTGGAGATGTCCCCCGCGGTGCCATTCGACCCGATCGGAATCGGCGTGGGCAGCGAACAGCAGCGATGGGATCCGACGGGATACGGGGTGGACGGCGAGCGCGGGGACGACGCCGCATGGGAGTGGCTCCCGAGAGAACGCGAACAGGGAGTCAGCACCCCCGACAGCGAAGCGCCACACGATTGGGAGGACGCTAACGAGATCAGAATCGGACCAGCCGCTCACGATCGAAGTATCCCGATCGCCCCCCCCCCGGTCTCTCTCCTGCTCCTCCGCCCGGCTCAAGGTTGCGTAAATCGGAAGAACGGGTGGCCGGGCCTAGGCACGGAGGGGGCGCGCCCCACCGCAGGCCCCCCCCACCATCTAGGCGCGGGGTATCCCGCGACGCTGATACCCCTCTCTTGGCCCCGAGAGTCGTGGACTCTAGGTGCACCATGAGAGGTGGCCCACTGACGGCTCTCCTGCAGCATCCCGAACCTAGGGAGGGTCCGTGGAGAAATATCCCCAGGTGCCCACCCCGCAACCGAACGATGTGCGTGGGCCTTGAGAACCTAGTATGCTTCTGCTGGCTCCGTCACCCCCCATGGCATGCGGCTGTCAGTGGAGGCCTCTCCACAGCAGGGAGTGGCGATTGCCCACTCAGGGTTAGCCGCAGCCACAGGGTGCATGCGGAACAGGAAATCCCAAGAAGCCTCCACAACCGCGCCTCGGCAATGGCCGAGCTGGACCTCTCCTGGCTGGTCTGGTCAATCACAGGATCCGACCACGAGGCTGGGCTCGGCGGGGTGGGCCCGGACCCGGTTCAGGTGCTAGCATTCCGCTACGCGAGCCTGTCACAGGACCCTGATATCGAAGCAGAGAGTCATGACTACGACGATACGACGCCGCCCCAGATGCAGCTGACGCGAGCCCAGCTGGCACGAACTCAGAGCGTAAGTCCAGACTGTGCCGATATCTGATCCACGAGCACCGCCGCAGCACGGTACATTTTCCGGACCACCACGAAGTCAGACAGTGGGCAATCAGTAGGGGGCACTGGGTCGACGCTGGCGCGGACGTCCTATCCGCGGCGCAGCACGGCACTGGGCAGGGCGGCTGGGCCACCCCCGCCACCCCTGGCGCAGGGCCGCACACTCCCGGCGTAAGCGGACCCTGACTTTGTCCTTACGGGAGTGGGCATTCGCTTCCAGGCACAGGGCGCTCCCAGGTGCCCGGTCGCGACTGCCCGCGCGGTCGCTGCCAGAGCACGCGCACTCAGCGACTTCTGGGGGCCCATCCCTGTCAGGAAGCGAGCAGGCATCAGGTGGAACAAAATGCTGAAATGGGGATCCCATGCTGCTCAGGGGCCCGAGACGTTCCCCCCCGGGCCCAATATGACTTCCGAACGGGAAGCCGCTCGGGCCCTGCTGCGCGCGAAACGGCAGCCCGACCTCCTCGAAGGCAAACATTCCGGCGGGATCTCCTACACGGCTGCATGGGCCCAGATGCACAGCCTAAACCTCACAAGATGGCTCCTGGGCACCAGCCAAGGAAGGAGATGGCAACCTTCCAGCGGGGAGGAATGGCAGTTACTACTCCACTGCACCTCCTTCACTGAAGCGCACCACGTGATTAGGGCCCTCAGCAACGGTCTACCCGGCTCGGCTAGACGAAGGGGCGACAACGAAATAATACCGCACAGGTGCCCATGCGGAGCACCAGCCAGAAACGCGTGGATCACCGCCGGCCCCGACGACGAGGGCGCTGCCTGGTGCGCGAGATGCATCGGCACAAGCCCCCATGCTTCCGCCCTTTGGCAGAACTCACCCCCTGAAATACCCCCCCCCCCCCCCTTCCCTAAGCGACCAAGCCGAGGCCTACACAAGCGCGCGGGGGCACCTACAACCTCCCAACAGAAACGGACCGCACGGGCGCTGCCCACTCTGTGGGCTCGGAGAAGCGACCACCACGGAGCACGTCTGGCACTGGCGCCCAGCCGCGGCATTAGCCTGGTGCACCATACGGGGCCCAGACGACCCACCAACCCTCGCCCAAGCAATCACCAGCAGCGGCGAACACCAACCCCTGCTTGCCAAAGTGCTGCACCAAATTTCCTTCAGGTATTGCGCCAACCTCACCGCCTCCCCCCTTGAGGCCGTCGAAGCCGCCAGACTCATCCTGCGCGGCATAGTGACCACCTGCACCGACCAGCAAGGTGACAGCGAGGAGGAGGGGCGCGGGGCGGACGAGCCCCCCAGGAGCAGCAACCCAGACGAGACAGCCGTCTGGACCGTCCTTCGCGACACCTGTCGCACTTGCAACCCGTGCACCACCCCCGAAAGAGCGATCTGTGGCGCCGCGAGGCCCCACTTGCAGCGACATGCACGCAGGGCAGGAGGTGAGATCCGCAGACTCCCAGTGGTCACCAGACACCACAACCCAGGGGACAGAATCGTGGTCCTACAAGCCCCCCAGACGCGGGCTGCATGGGTGCCCCCAGGAAGCGGTTGGTTCCCCTGCCCCAGGACCGACGACTTTCCCACCGCCAGATGGTCCTCAGTTTTCTGCCGCGAGTGCGGGCTCCACACTACCACGCTGATCGCCAACGCGTGCCCGGAGCCAGGCGACGAGGTCACTGTCCGCAGCTCGCCCTTCCCCGACTCCAACTCCACCCAATGGCCCTACGAAGTCACCTTTGACGGTGGCGCAAGGTCCATCGAAGGCGGGGAAAAAGTCCCCGGCGCCGGGACCACCCTGTGGCATCACAATCCCAACGCTGGCTCCCCTCGGGCCCTGGCCATTGCCATCGTCGCACTTCCCGACTGCGGCAATGCACAGATGGCAGAAATGGCAGGCTGCCGAGCCGGGTTGGCGCTGCTCCCCCACCTCAAGGGCCCACTCCGGACGGCCCGGATTGTCGGCGACAACCTCGCAGCGGTCCGATATGGCGCTGGCACCGCCAGATACCGAAGGCTCCATTTGGCCCGGCAGATGGAGGACGCCCTAGGGCAGGCAGAAGGTGCTGGCTGGGTGCTCACGTGGCAAGCGGTCAGACGGAGGCTAAACAAGGCCGCAGACAGCCTGGCCACCATCGGGGTATACTGGGCGGATGCCCTCCGCAAGGAAGGCGCGACCGCCGTCACCTCACACGTACATTGGGCGAGTGGCGCCCCCCCCCAGCCCGAGCATTTTCCCGGCATCGACCCACGGGAAATCAACCTATGCGACCCCGCGGAAGCGGCTGAGGCCGCTCTCCTGCTGGAGCACCCTCCCTCCTCTCCCCCTCTGCTCCGCCCCGATCGGATCGCCGATCGACCGATCCCCGCGACCAATGAGGTCATTGCTGCCGCGGCTCAAGTTCGCCCCCCTCCACGCACATTTTCCAGCTCTGCGGCTATCGGATGCACTTCCCCCCTCCTTGTCCCACGGGATGACGAAGAAGAAGCGCAATAACGGACCACTGGCCAGATGGCCTTCCCCCACCGAACCCTGTGCTCAGGGCCCGGGCAAGGTTGATGGCCTATTTCCCTTCCTTGCACGGGGGTGCCCATGACTCAGATGGGCGCACTTCAACCATGAATGGTGCTCGCGTGGCGATGCGTGCCAAAGATGCTGCGAAGGCAAAGAACACCTCCTGGGAGGAGACCATGCCAAGGAGGCAGCGAAGCAACGGGACACAGGGTGGCCAGACCCCAGGCACTACACCGACCAAGGCAATCTCTGGACCAGGACCATGGGACAGAACGTAGACAAGGTGACCAGACGCACCATTGACAGGCGCCTATGGCCCGGCTGGGAGCTGCCAGGCCCAGCGAAGGCGGGACCGCAGCCATATCTACCAGGGTGGGCCTTTCCAGAAGACTGGGACTACGTCCCTGTCAATTTCCCCTTCCGCAACGACTCGTTCGACTTCTCCATCTCCACCGACGCCGCCCACTCGACCGACCTACGACCGCCCGGCCAGTGCCGAGGGGGCTGGGGTGTGACACCTTGGAGCACGGTCAGAGCCTGGGGAGGCTCAGCACCGCCGCCACCACCACCCTCAGATACGGCCCCCGCTCCACTAGGATGGCCGTCCACCTCGCCGCCCCCGAGGGAGAGACGGGCCAATGCGCCCAGCAGGGCCTCCTCTCAGGACTCGACGGATCGGACGAGACCCTGACGCGAGGGCGGAGACGACTGGCCGGACGACCTCCCCCCCCTGAGCGGACAGGCGATCATGGAATCATCAGCGGCTGCAGCAGCAGACGCCATCACCAGGCTTTACGCTGTCCCCGCCAGCAGCCCGGGAGCCCAATTCCGCCTCCACACTCCCCTGGGCTCGGTCCCTGCCGGGGTGAGCCTCCCGAAGCACTGGGGGCAGGATCTACGACAAAGAGGGAGCGCCCTGGACAGGCTTGCCTGGACCGAGTGCATGGCAGCCACCGAAACAGTATGGGACGGCTCTGCCAAGGCCAGAACGGACTTGGTACGAAGGCAGAGCTGCGCACTGGCCGCGTCGGCCACCCCCATCAATGAGCAGACCCCCTGCGTACTCCTAGACAAGTACAGGCTGCGCAACGCATTTCCCGCCCAGGAGGGGAAGCTGCTGCTGCACCTGCAAGGGCCAAGAGGTTCAAGATTCTGTTCAGGGGGCAGGAGGGTGGGCAGGAAGCTCGGACGCTGCTTCTCAGCATCACCAGCCCAACGGCGGATCAGGTTGCTTCGCTCAAACTTCTCTGGCCCCCAGACTTCGGAAGCACCATCCCCCTCCACGACTGCGAAGTCATGGGGCTACGGCAGGGAGCCAAGTTCCCCACCAACCAAGCCTTGGCCTGGTACGACACGGGAAATTTGGGGAGTTCCACCCCGACGGTACGCACCCCAACCCATGCAGAGAAGGTGGGAGACGGCTGGTACAGGCTGGACAAGGCACCCCCCAAGCTGCAGCACTGGCGCATCTCTAGTGCCACCAGCGAAATCTACAAGCTACAGCAGGCCCCAGGCGACCTGGCGGGCACGCCACTCGACGTCATCTCCTTCCTCCCCACCTTCCGCACCACCGACAGGAAGAACAGGACTCTGGCCAACGACGTGGAAAACACCAGGACGTGCGGCAACTCCCTCCTCTCGCGGGCGAGGGCCACCATCAGGGCCCAGGCACCTGGCCTACCCCCGGCAGTGGCGAACAGTAGTGCTGCTGGCCCGCAGCAGCAGAACGAGGAGCCATTAGACGCGCCCTTCTCCGACGAAGAAGTGGACAATGCTACTGGTCAGGTATTCCAGCGAGTCTGAGACCTCCCCCCAGCACCCACCCTTGACGATGGCGCCAAGCGCCACCGACTTCACGACGATGCTGCGCGCGCCCTGGCCGCCACCAGACAACGCCACGTGACAGTCGTACATGGTCCCCCCGGGACTGGCAAGACGGTCTTTTCAGTCGCCACTATGGACACGCGGGCCGACTCGCCCCCCGATGGACAGGCAGTTGCGCTGACCGCCGGGTCTAACACAGCAGCGGACCAGCCTGCCATCGGCCTCGGGAGTGCGCACGAAGCAGGCAGACTAGGACAAAGGACTAGCTTCCCCAACAGGTGCGTCCGTCTGGCCAAAGAATTCCGGGTGGCGCAGAGACTTGCCCCGCTCACCCCAGGGGGGCATTCTACAGAACGCACAGCCGCCCCCCGCACCAAGGCGGGCCCTCCAAGGAGTTCAACGCTTTCCGTGCACAGCTGCTTAGGGACGCCAAGACGATCATCGCGACGCACGAGTCCGCGGAGGCCTTCGGGAATGCTGCACCAGTAGCCCTGCTCATAATCGACGAAGCAGGACAGCCCCACGAACTGATGGCCGCCATGTCGCTCGACAGCGTCATTCGTTCCGGCGGACACCTGGTGCTGGTGGGCGACCCCAAGCAACTTCCCCCCACCGCCCTTTCCAGAAAGGCGGCCGACCTCGGGCTATGCATCTCCATATTCGATCGGCTGCACAACGCCTTGGGAGATGATACATCAGCAGTGGTGCAGCTAAGCCTTTGTTATCGCATGCACCCCCTGCTCCAGTCCTGGCCCAATGTTGCCTTCTACAATAACTCAATACGGTCGGGGCTCGCCGACCCGTTCACGCAAAGGCCACTAGTTGAAGGACTACCGCGGCGGGTGCTATTGCCCTGGGGCAGCGAAAGGCTCGAAGCGCTAGCCGAAGCCACGGCCACCCCCACGGAAGACTTGGAGAAGTTGCTGCGGGACCTCGCACCGGAACCCCAGATTCCAGAAGAAAGGCGCCGGTTCCTCCTGGTGGACAAGCCCTCCCTCGAGGTCACTTTCAAGCTTCGCTCAGGGTATGCGAACCTCCCAGAGGCCGCGCAAACAGTGGACATCGTGCGAGCGCTCCTGCCCGCCATGAGGAACGGCACGACAGTGCGCGTCGTGGTAGGCTACCAGCTACAATGCGCAGTCCTGGAGAACGGTTGGCCCCAGACAGGGCGAAGCATCAGCGGCGCCCTCGGGCAGACCAAGGCCAAGGATAAAGGAATGGGCAAGGGCGGACCAGCCAAGACGGGAGACCACCCCACGCATCCCCCCGAGCACGACGATGACACCAAGGACCACGAATGGGTGTTCACACAATGGAGCTCCCCCCTCACCGGGATCGGCCTGCGTTTCCCTGGGCTGCGACAAATTGCAGAGGAGCACCTTGCCAGCGGCAAGCTAGCCATCTCCACCATAGACGCCAGTCAGGGCGGGGAGGCAGATCAAGTTGTTTACCTGACCACCCGGTCCAACAGTTGGCATGACTGTGGCTTTATGGACAATCCCAACAGAGTGAATTACGTCGCGATCACGCGCGCCACCACAAACGTGGTCATCCTCGGGGACGGAAGGATGTTTGGCACCGCCACAGGAGCTCGCTTGCGGGAGCTCTCGGAGCACGAGAGGTTTGCCAAACTTTGGGCCCGCGTCGAAGGGGCCAACCTGGGCACAAGGGTGAGGCTGCAGACCCACGAGGAGTTTGACCCCATCAAGGACCTCGCCACATGGATACCTGCCGCCCCCACCCACACCGGGGACGATAGCATGAAAGGTCTAGACGACGCCATCAAGAAGGCCAAGACCTCCATGGAGAACATCTTTGCGGAGCGCATTGCTTGCACCGCTCGATTCGCTGTTCTCCTGGGACAAGCTCGGCGAAGCCCTTGCAGACAGCATGAAGAGGCTTGTTGACGACCCTACAATGGGAATCATCCTCTACACGGTGCCACCCCCAGGCAGCCGGGCAGTCGCGATAGGAAGGCCTGGAGCCACCGGGGGCATTGCCTGGACGTGGAGGTCGGAATGGACGCCAGCAACCTGGTATACAACCTTACGTGGGCAGCCCTGGTCTGGTTCCTTGGACTGGGCACACCTTGGCACGCTACGCAGCTGAGTGCCCCGCTCACCTCACTCCCCCCGCTGCCCCACGTTGTCGGTAACAATCGCCGCCCCAAGCCCTCAGGCAGGTGCACCCCCGCCGGCGCGCCCCCCCAGTTCCCCGCTGCCTGGAGCCCCGCCACATGCAGCTGCAAACGCCACAGGGCGCACCCTGGGATGGAGCACCTACACTCCTTGCTCCGCCCAGAACAGGTCGATTCGGCTCTCGCGCCTGCCCTACGTGGTAACGACGGGCGCCCACTCAACACCCCCACGCTCAGAGTCCTACTTGTGGTGATGATGCTGCAACTGCGGGAGCCGCGCGCTACACTCTGGCCATTCCCACACCCAGAGGCCACAGGTGACATCATAGAGGCGGCGATGGGTCTCTGCCTCCCGTGGCAGGAGGCCCACAAGGAAGTTTGCTGCCACGTGGGGCTTCAAGCTTGCCGACTTCGCCTCCCTCCACGCCAAGATGGAGCAGGTCATTCGCCACATTAGCACGCTGGCCACCTTCGCGCATCACCATCAGATTGCGGCGACGCACAAATGCCCCCAGACATGGGCAGGAACGCAGGAGCATGACTTCACCCTGGAGGCCCCCATGCGCGCACTGGAAGTGATAGTCCAGCCCGCGAATGTCAACCAGCTAAGCACTGGAGACTGCTCCATCTGCCAGCTGCGATGTCCAACCGCCGCCTCGACGAAGACCTCCCGGCCTCACCGGCGCCAGTACAGCGCTATCCCCCCCCGATAGTACGGGACGAGCGATTCTGCAGGCTGCAGAAGGGCGCCAGCTACAACTGCGACGGCTGCACCAGCACGGGACTACAGGCAGCAGCTGGCACCTGGGAGGACGACGACACCCGTGAGCTGCTAGCTCAGAACCGCGCGCAGGCATACATGAAGGGCAAGAACTGCAGATGGCTCTGTGAGCTGCGTTGGGTCAGGTCCCTGGAAAGTAAGGGAATTCATGTACCTGACCCCAACCAGGCCGAAGGCGGCACCAAGAAGGCCACGCAGCAGCGTCTACAGGAGCACAAGCGCAGAATGGAAGAAGACCGAGCGCGCAAGAGAGCTCGGACCCTCCCCTCGCTGTCCAGCCTCCCGCTGGCTGGGGTTCGGTCGGCCTAACGATGCCTCGGCCCCTTCCTCCCTGAAAGACCTCGTCATGCGTGCGCCGCGCCCCTTCCGGCCAGCCAGCGCCGGTACCACCCCCCCACCCCACAGGCTTGCCGACGGCAGGTTTGGTGCAGAAGCGCACCACACCCAAATGTATTCGGCCACATGCGACACCTGCCCCCCCGGTTCCCCCTTGCTGGAATGGATGCTGGGCCGCCCAGCCCTCGGATGCCTCATGTGGCGCCCGGAGGCAGACGCCAACTGCGACGAGCAGAGAGGTCTCCCGCCGTGGGACGCAATGCCCCTCCTTTGGGCCACACGGAAGTGGAACGCAGAATGGGCCTGCAGGAGGTGCCTTGTTCACATCTGGAACATCGCCCCGGGCGTCCTCGACCACATACTCGGCCACTACTCCAGCGAGGTTTACCCTGCCATCCCTACCATGCGCCAGGCCACAACCGACATCCCCGAGGACTGGTACAACTACGACATGTCTCCGCACCTCTCCCCAGCCAGCCGGGCCCCAGTCGCGGACACGGACACGCCGTTCCCACCGCGCGACGACCGGTCGGCGCAGCCCCCCACTGTGCACGGTGAACAAAGGGGTTCGACCGATGGAGCTTCCATCCACTACTCTTTCCCCGACCTGCTGCCGCCCCCAGCGCCCCTGCTGCCCACATACTCCACCCTCCGTCTGGCAGGGGGTGAGTCGAGAGCCCCTGTTCGTGCCCTGGTGAAGTACCTGATTGAGTGGAGCCACACAGCCTACACCCTCTGGGCGGCCTACGCGCAGCAACTGGGAAAGGACATCGTGGGCGATGTAACCGACGAAACGGGATGGCCCTTTGAGCAACTGCTGCCCTTCCTGGACTCAATCTACGGAGAGGAGATCCCAAGCAACGGCCATCCCCCATGCATCCCATGGGACGGACAGAGGGCTGCAGCTGCCAGGGTAGTCTCACACCTGGCGGAGAGCAACCCAAAGTACCAGGAGGAATGGGAGCGCTACGCAAGCAACCTCGATAATCAGAAAGGGCAGTGCCCATACCGACAGCCGTTGCATGTCCTCACGCTGTTCCTCGCAGGGCTGGAGAAGTACCTAGCCAGAGGAACGATAGAACTCCTCGCCGCTCAGCCCCAGGATGCGACGACCAGAGGCACGGCAGAAGAAGTGTCTCCCGCCGCCAGCTGGCTCAACAGGCCCCAGGGTAAGGAACCACCCCCGACCGACCGACACGCTGGGGACCACGTCGCCCCCCCGACCCGCGCAAACGTTTCACCCCGACAACCCGACGCACCAGGCCAGCCCGAGGGGACCCCAGAAGAGGTGCCGCCCTCATCAGAGCACTGGAATGGCGACGGCGACGTGGAAGGGATTGACTGGGATGACGACGCCAACAAGCAATCCGAGCCGGACGTCCAGGCACACGGCAGCCCGCCAGACACTTCCGACTCCGGGTCGCAGGCCAGCCCTACACACCAGGAGGACGACGCAGGCAGTCCAGCACCCACCGATCGGAAGTCGGCCCAAAGCCCCCCCCCTCTCTGGACCCAGCCCCCCCGCAGGGCCGACTCGAAAGCTTGGTCCCCATATGCGCAGGCTACTGATCGAGGAGCACCTAGTGACGCATGGAGGAGGGTCGAAGCCCGCCCCAGAGAGGAGCGGACCTGGAGCTTTCGCGCAGTCAGTGACAGCAGGACATTTAGACAATCGGGGAACGAAGCGGGCCGCCGACCACCCGCAGTCGACGAAGACAGCACCAGAGAACGCTCAGCCACACCGCCTCGCAGCTCACCCAGGCCGCGTTACAGCGCCCAGGGCTGGTGGCGCGACGCACGGACAGCAGCAATCCCGCCAGCGCGCCCTGATGATCCGCTGGGCGGCCTCCCCATGTACTTGAGACCCATCGACGATACAGACGTCACAAGGGACGAGCCGGCACCAGATAAGATCACGCGAATGCAGAAGACGCTGGGAGGTGCGTTCAATGGGGCATGGAGCGCCTGGGTCAGAAAGGCAGCCTACAGGCAAGGGGGCGCCTGGGTGAACATCAAGTCCGACCCCAGGCGAAACACGGTACAGCAGTGCGACGACTTCCGCCAGGCATGGACCAAAACGGGATACGACGCCTACAGGATGGACAGAGAATACCGGCTCCACGTCGACTGGCCAAGCGTCATGGAGAAGCAGCGCAGACTCACGCAGCGCGACACCAGAGCACGCACGGCCGACGCGCCCATCGGAAGCGGACGCTCACCCCCGTGGGCCGACGAGGGCAAGGAGGCTACAAAGACCTCCCCGTGGTCCACTGGAGACAGGGCTGCCGCACGGACAGGTGCATCTGGATCTGCAGCACCCTGGCGTGCATGGCAGTCCTGGGACGAGTGTGACCATCAGCGAGACACATGGACCGACACGGATTGGAAGGCCAAGGGGAAACGGTCCTCCCCCAGAAGGGGAAACCCACTACGCAGACAAGCGTCAGCGGGGATGGGACTTCTGCCCCAAGTGATCGAGGAATTGCCTTGCCGCTGGTGCCCCCCCCCCCGGTCGGGGGTGTCAGCCGGCCTTTTCTGGGGCCATTCGCTGTGCGTGCTACTCGCTTCCCCCCACCTGCTCTTTCGTTCCCTCCCCTGCTTCCCGTGGAGGATGGCCCGCGCAGCCTGTCTGCGGCTCAAACCTTTCTTCCGCCCGAACATGTCGATTCTCAGAGTTGCCACTCGGCCTGTCATGGAGCGAAACGCATGCTTTCTGGACAATAACGATCTTGGCCTCTACAAGGTAGTCTCCGTCGCGCTGACCCTGTGGGCCATCTGGGACCCCACCGAGGCCTGGCGCTCTGTTCCCCCCGCGGTCGCAGAGGACCCTCCGCAAGGAACGGTGGAGGGATCACTGAGGCCACTGCACTCACAGCGTCTACATTGGCGTCGCCCCTCCCTCCTCCTCCGTCTATTTACTGGATTGTGCGGCTATCGGCTGCGTCTCCCCTCCTCCTCCTCCTCCTCCTCTCGCGCTGATACGGCGCACAGCGCCGCGCGGATTCCCCCCTACCGAGGCTCCACCAGAGCACTCAGGCATCCATGGGCTCATGGGTTCTCACTGGCTGGACTCCAAGGTGCGTTCGGGCTGCTCTGCTGCCATGTGTTGTTTTGGACAGCCAGGGTCTGCAGCAGTACGTCCCCGCCGGCGCGTCTCCTCCAGCCCCTGGAGCGGGCGCGGTTCGCCCGCGTGGGCCGGGAGCGGTTCGCGGCGCTCCAGGTGCCGGGTACGGCATGGGGCAGCCTGGCGCGCCACCCCCCTCCGGCACCACCTGGGGCCGGACCGGAGGTGAGCGCTGTCCCGTCAAGTGGTTCATTTTTTGGCCGGTCGCCGTTGTTCCCCCATCAGGTCCGCCCCTGCTACCTCGGTCGACGCTCGCATCTTTGTGCCCCCGTCCGCCGTGGCGGATAAGCTGCCCGCGTTGTACGCCGACGTCTTAGTTGTCTCGTTTCCCACGGCGGGCGCCGCCTTCGAGCTCTTGCTACTGCACAAGTGGTATATCCTTTGGCAGTGCTTCTCGGCCCTCCCGCAGGGCGGCCTGCGGTGCTCGACCCACGCTTGCAGCTGCGCCCCCCCGGCTTTCAGAGCCAGGCTGTTGCAGGTTGTGGACTCGGAAGGCAGGGGCGGAAGACAGGGACGATTGGTCCTGCATAGGTCGGTCGCTCATGCCCGTGCACTTCCAGGAGTCCTTGTGAGTGAGGCGTTCCTCGGTCCCCCCCCTCTTCTGTCCTCGCGTGCCCTCGCGCCCGCCGCCTTTCCCCGCTCCTTCGCCTCCTCGTCGCGTTGGACGGTGCGGCCTCACTGGCCCTCCGTGCTGCCACAGCGCGGCGTGACCCACGCCCTTACGCGCTGGTCAGTACGGACTGAGCTGGCGCCACTGTGCGACTTCTCCTCCGTCAGTTTCCTTCTGACGCCCGCGTCCCCGCTTCCGGCTCGCCCGCATCTGAATGGGGGGCATTTTGTCCCTGACACGTGCATATGCTGCGTCGGCCTTTGCGCCGTCGCTGCTAATTATCTCGCCCTGCGCCCCAACCGAGACCGCCCCGCTTCCTGGATCTGTCCTTGTGATCCGCCAATCAAAAAAAAAGTACCCCCACCAGTTCCGTAGCCCCTTGGCTCAAGCCGTCTCGGCTCGAGCCCGCCCCTGGTCCAGGTTCGCGCCGGGCCCGCCCCGTCGCGATGGCTTCCGGCAGCGGCGGCCCCTCTGGCGCCGCCCTGCGGCGGCGGCAGCGCCTGGCCGCCGCCGCCCGAGACGGGCCGCCCCCCCCCGGGTCTTCCGCCTGCCGCTGCTGCGGCTGCTGCCGCCGCCGCCGCCGCCGCCCACCCACTGGATGCCGGCGCGCGGGAGGCGGCGGCGGCGGCTCGCGGCGGCGGCGGCGGCCGGCCCAGCTCGGCCCCCGCTGGCGCCTGGCCGCCGCCGCCCTGGCTGGCGGCGGCTGCCGCCGCGCTGCCGCTGCCGCTGCCGCTGCCCGCTCCCCCCGGCGGCGGCGGCGGCGGAGGGCGCGGTGGCCGGCGCCGCCGCAGCTGCCCCAGCGGCCGCCGCGGGGCGCGGCCGCCGCCGCTGCTGCCGCCGCAGCCGGCTGTGGTGCCGCCGCCGCCGCCAGAGGCGCCGCGGGCGCCGTCGGCGCCGCTGGAGCCGCTGGCGCCGCCGGCGCCGCGCGCGCCGCTGCCCTGCGCCCGGCGGCGGCGGCCGCGGGCTGCCCCGCGGCGGCGGCCGCCGCCGCAACGGGCCACCCCCGGCCGCAGCGGCCGCCCCCGCCGGCCGCCTGCCCCCCGCCGCCGCGGCCGCCGCCGCGGCTGCGGCCGAGGCCGCTGCCGCCGCGGCGGCTGGCCGCTTGACAGAGGCCGCGGCCGCCGTGGCCCGCGCTGCGGCCTGGGGGCCGGCTGCCGCGCTGCCGCGGCCGCCGGCGCCGCTGCCGCCGCCGCGGCCGCGGCCGCAGTGGCTTCCGCGGCCGCCGCAGCCGCGGGCACGGCCAGCCCTCAGTCTGGCTTGCAGACCCCGCAAGAAGACACAGGGCCTGTCAGGCCAGAAGGAAACGGAACGGGCCAGAAGGAGGCACCCCCGCTCCCTGACGCCCTTCCGGGCACCCCTGGCGGCCAGCAGACTTGGCAAGAGGGCGCAGGAGAAGAGAGATCTCCAAGGACTCTGGCGGCCGTCAGCGGCAACCTTGGCGGACAGAGATCCACAACAGCTCAGACGGCCGTCAGCCGCAACCCTGGTGACGAGGGCCCCACGAGACCTCAAGGCACCCCCTCCGACGGTCAGAAGGAGGCACCCTTGCTCCCTCAGCAGCAGCAGCAGCAGCAGCAGCAGCAGCAGAAGCAGCAGCAGCAGCAGCAGCAGCAGCAGCAGCAGCAGCAGCAGCAGCAACGGCAGCAGCAGCAGCAGCAGCAGCGGCAGCCGCAGAGACCCACAACAGCTCAGACGACCGTCTGCCGCAACCCTGGTGACGAGGGGCCCGCGAGACCTCAAGGCACCCTCTCTGGCGGTCAGAAGGAGGTGCCCCTCCTCCCTGGCGGCCTTCCGGGCACCCCTGGAAGCCGGCAGAACCCGCAAGAAGACGCAGTGTCCGTCAGGCCAGAAGGGAGCGGAACGGGTCAGAATAAAGTACCCTTGCCCCCTGATCCCCGGGCCTCCGATATCACAAGGCACTCTTGCATCTCAGTGCCCGAGCCATCTTCACGGCCCCAGCTGCGCGGAAGAGGTTCCCTCGCATCTTTGCAGCCCTGTGTCCGTTGGCGAATGAGGCACCCCTGCTTCCCCTCGCCAGGGCCGTCTCGCCCTCGCGGGCCCCCCTGGCGGCCGGCAGACCTCGAGAAGACGAGTCGAGCCCGGAGCGGCTATCGCGTCAGGCTCACCAGGGAAAAATGGACACGTTGGGCCAGAAGGCAACCAGGATGTCACTTCGCAACCCAAAGCGGCGGCCAGCCGCGACCCTGGATTCCCGCGGGGAATGGCAGATGCGACGGGTGTAGAAAGAGGCGGAACGGGTCAGGAGGAGGTACCCTTGCTCCCCGATGCCAGGTCTCCGAGACCTCAAGGCACTCTTGCATCTCAGTGCCCGAGCCATCTTCTCGACTCCAGCTGCCCGGCTGGGAAAGGAGATGCGACCCTGGATGGCAAGGAAAATGAGATGGAGGACGCGGCGGAAGGGGCGAAAGCTGCGGGGGCCGCGGAAGATCGGGGGCCTGAAGCGGCGGAGGCCATTGAAGGTGCGGATGAGGCGCAAGCCGTCAGCCGTGCCCCTGGAGCAGAATCGGGTAGACAGGGGTTGGCCTCCGAAAGTGCGGACGGCAGCCGCAACAGTCCGCGAAGCGAGATCCTGGACCAGCAGGGGCTCGCCTGCCACAGCGTGACATCCCCATCGTCTCCACAAAATAGGCAGACCGTCTGCAGTCTTCAGGGAACGCCACAGACCCAACATGGGGACCACGGACCAGCCGTTCAGACGCAGGACATCGAAGCCATCCGCCGGCTCGTCGGGAGAAACCCCTTCGCGCCCAGGACACGCCTGACAAAGAAGTTTGTGCTCTGGCAATGGAAACGGCGTCGCCGTGCGTGCACGCACCTGGCACGACGCCAGAGGTGATCCGGCCCCTGCCTGGCGGCCAACTACGCGGCCCGCGCCGACCCGCAGGGCCCCGCCAGGCGTGCAACCGGAACTGTCGCAAACAGATTCCAAGCCCTCCGCCCAGGACAGCGGGGGATTTGCCGGCCAGAACGCGCGGCAGCGCCAATGGCCAGAGCCGCGCCCATGGCCAGAGCCCTTAGACCCCGACAAGGGACAGCAGCTGCACAAAGCAAATATCGGCACCATCCAGTGGGACCTTCCCGGGGAGACACCCGGCGAGGCGATAAGGCGGCTTCAAGTCAGCCCGGGGGCAATGTTCACAGGCACCTGGCACGCTTTCGCCGCGCAGCAGGCCGCGCCCGGCAGCAAAGGCGCGCTCGACCCGCTACGGCGCGACCCGCAAACTTGCCTTCACTTGCTGGATTCCTTCCGCAGCCACAAGTGCGACGCACGGGCCGTTAGCGACGCGCTGGGCCTCGGCGTCGACTGGGCTCCCAGCTGCGGCATCGGCGCCCGGGTCGAAGCCGCGGCGCGGGCAGGGGTCGCCAGGCGGCAAAGGGCCACCCGCACACCCGCGCACCCAGGAAGGGCAAGAAACAGTGGCTGGTCGTCTCCACATAGCAGCCGTTTGCTGCCCCCCGTCGTGGCACCGCACTGGCAGTGAAGGGTCCGCGCGTGCTCCTGTCCAGCGGCCGCATCCCCGGGCGCCCGCCCCGTCGCCCCCCCCGGCGGAGAGGGCCCCGCGGGGCTCAAGGTACTCCGCATCCCGGCGCTGTTGGCCAAGGGCCGTCTGCCGCCACCCTCCGCGCACGCTCCGTCTTCACTCAACCCAGAGCGGCGGCCATCCGCGACCCTGAATCTACGCGGGGGCAGCTGATGCTGGGAGTAGCAGAGACTACGGGCACGAGACATCCCACGGGGGCTCAGGGTACTCTTGCATCCCGGTGCTGTCTGACGGCCGGGCCGTCTGCCGCCACCCTCCGTGGGCGCTTCGTCTCCACTCGAATCAGAGCGGCGGTTTGCCACGACCCTGGGTCCACGCGGGGGGCAGCTGAGACTACGGGCGCGACACCTCCTCTCTACATTTCAGCAGCGGTTAGTTGCGACCCTGGATGTACCACCACACACACCCCATGGATGCGTCGGCCTCCGAGGCGGCAGCACTGCCCTCAGCGAGTCAGACCACTGGCTACAGACTGCCCACCCTGGACCACGCCAGTAGTGGACGGAAAGATCGACCGTTCGGCACTACTTTCCTCTCAGCGGCGGTTAGCTGCGACCCTGGATGCCCCTCGGGGAATGGCGGCCGTGTCCCCTGGCCAGGTGCACCTGGGATCCGTGCGATGTGCGGCGCTGTCTGTCCCCACCTACGGGCTCGTGTCCTCCCGCGGGGGCTTTGGGTACTCTTGCATCCCAGTGCAGTCTGCCCTGGGCCGTCTGCCGCCACCCTCCGTGGGTGCTCCGTCTTCACTCAACCCAGAGCGGCGTTCGCCGCGACCCTGTATCCACGCGGGGAGCAGCTGAGGCTACGGGCACGAGACCACCGCGACCCTGGATCCATGCGGGGAGTAGCAGAGACTGCGGGCGCGAGACATCCCACTGGGGCGCATGGTACTCTTGCATCCCAGTGCTGTCTGACAAGGGCCGTCTGCCGCCACCCTCCGTGGGCGCTCCGTCTTCACTCAACCCAGAGCGGCGGTTTGCCGCGACCCTGGAGCTAGGTCTCAGTTTTGTCACACCGCAGGCGCCAGAACACCAGCGGCGGTTAGCTGCGACCCTGGATGTACCAACACACGCCGCCCCCACGGAGGCGCCGGCCTCCGCGGTGGCAGCCCAGCCTTCAGCGAGTCAGCCCATTGGCTGCAGGCTGCCCACCCTAGATCACGCCAGCATCGGACGAAAGTCCTGCCGTTCGGTACTACCTTCCTTTCAGCGGCGGTTAGCTGCGACCCTGGACGCCCCTCGCGAAACGGCGGCCGTGCCCCCTGGCCAGATCCACGCGGGGAGCAGCAGAGACTTCGGGCACGAGGCCTCCCGCGGGAGCTCAAGGTACTCTTGCATCCCGGTGCTGTCGGCCATGGGCCGTCTGCCGCCACCTCCGTGCACGCGCCGTCTTCACTCAACCCAGAGCGGCGGTTAGCCGCGTCCCTGGATCCATGCGGGGATTTGCCGAGACTTCGGGCACGAGTCCTCCTGCGGGAGCTCAAGGTACTCGTGCATCCCGGTGCTGTCTGCCAAGGGCCTTCTGCCGCCCCCCTCCGCGGTCGCTCCGCCCTCACTCTACCCCGAGCGGCGGTTAGCCGCGACCCTGGATCCATGCGGGGAGTAGCAGAGACTACGGGCACGAGACCTCCCCCGGGGGCTCAGGGTACTCTTGCATCCCTGTGCTGTCTGACGGCCGGGCCGTCTGCCGCCGCCCTCCGCGGGTGTTCCGTCTTCACTCAACCCAGAGCGGCGGTTTGCAGCGACCTCGGATCCACGCGGGGAGCAGCTGAGGCTACGGGCACGAGACCTCCTCTCGACACTCCGGCAGCGGTTAGCTGCGACCCTGGATGCACCACCACACACACCCCATGGATGCGTCGGCCTTCGAGGCGGCAGCACTGCCCTCAGCGAGCCAGTCCACTGGCTCCAGACTGCCCACCCTGGACCACACCAGTAGTGGACGAAAAGATCGACCGTTCGGTATTACCTTACTCTCAGCGGCGGTTAGCTGCGACCCTGGATGCCCCTCGGGGAATGGCGGCCGTGTCCCCCGGCCAGGTGCACCTGGGATCCGTTCGATGTTCGGCGATTTCTGTCCCCACCGCCTCTCTCCTCGGGTCCCTCTCGGGCCGGGCTCTGGCCTCGTCCACTTCTTGGGGGCACCTCCGCGTGGGGGGTCGGTGATGTCTGTCTCCACCGGCCCTCTCATTGTGTCTCCCCCAGGCTGGGCTGCCGCCAGGCTAGAATCCTGGTCTCGGAGTCGATCGCCCCCGCGCCCCAGGGCGGGCCCCCGCTGACAGCGGTAACTTTACCTCACCTTCAGCGGCGGCTAGCTGCGACCCTGGACTCCCGCGTGGAATGACGGATTCGACGGACACCCTGGTTCCCTGCGGGGAATGACGGATTCGGCGGACACCCTGGTTCCCTGCGGGGAATGACGGATTCGGCGGATAAGGCTGTCCCACGGTGGCCTTCGGCGTACATCAGGCGGCAGCTGCCGTGCAGTTCCACCCTGGACGCCCCACCTTGCTGGCGATTTTCTTTCCCACCAGCTTGGCCTCACGCAGCGCCCTCCTTGGATTCCCCTGCCTCGCTTGCGATGTTCACCGCGCCAGCCTGGCTTTCTCCTACAGTCCATCTGGCGTCGGCTCTGCGCCGTTGTTGGAGGGGCCGGCCCACGTCCGGGCCTCCCACGGGCACGGGACGATGGCCCTTTGGGTACTGTGGTCGCGCCGGAGTGGTTTAGCCTTCTGCAGTCGCGACTCATCCCCCTCTTCAGGCAGGTTTGCGACGCCCCTAGCCCGCACACGCCGTTGGGGCGGCCCTGGGCCTGGCGCCCCACTGGCGACTCGCCCATCGTTCTTCTCGCCTGAACGCCCACCCAGCAGGATGGACACGTCGACGCCTTCGTGCACGTTCCCGCGTCGTCTGCGTGGGTTATGCCTCACGGCATGCACCGATTTTTTCTGCATTTTGTCAGACTGCACGTGCCTGAGCTTCCCTGGATGCCCCCAGCTGCCAGCCTCCCGCGCAGCCTCGCTGCTGCTTGGTGAGTGGGCCCGCCGGCCTGCGGCGCGTCTTCAGTAGCTAATTAGGTTTGCCCGTCGGCCCGGACAACTTCTCTCGCCGCTTGCGCTCTTCGCTCGCGGCCGCGACCAAAAAAAAAGTATCCCCACCAGGTGCCTCGCCCTCGGGCGCGCCGTCCGCTCTGCCGGGTTGCCTCGCCGACTGGGCGCGCCTTGGACGATGGGCGCCCTTTTTTTCACCGGGCCCAGCGCCCACGCTGACGGTCGCACCCCCCCCGCGTGGAAGGTGGCACGCAGAGTGCGCCTGCCGCTTACGTTGGGTCGCTGGCTTGGCTGTCGCCCCCGCGCGGCATCCGCCCCGCCTTGGAGTCGCTCTCCGCGATCGCCGGGAACTGGCACGCCGCTGACATGTAGCGACATTCCAATCCATTCGCCATTTTGGCATGTTTCGGGGCCGTCCGCCTGGTCCTCGCCGGCTCGGGCTTGAACTACCTGTTCTTCAGCGTCCCGTTTGCCGCCTGAGTGGCCGCGTAGCCCGCTCCTGCTGCTGAGGGCCTAATTTAGCCCGCTGCTCGTTAGTTGCGCGTTCTGTGTTGGCGGGCGTTTGGACCGCGACGCTCGCGAAAAGAAAACGATATCCCCGCCAGGTCTGCGGTTCATCCTGGTCCTCCGCGTTTCCAGAGCCGCAGCGTAGCCCGCTCCTGCGGCTCCGGTGCGTAATTTAGGCTGTTGCTTTGTTGCTTCGATCTGACAACGCGCGGCTGCACCGCTTGCGCTCGCGACCACAAAAAGTACCCCCGCTAGGTCTTTGTTTTCTCCTTAGCTTGTGGCACGGCCTGCCCTTGCTTGCACGGCGTTCGATTCGCGTCGCGCGCCCGCGTACCAAAAGTATCTTCACCAGCCCATCCAGAAACGATGCCAAGGCGAGTTACCTCTCATAATATCTTATGATGTCTCTTGGAAGCCTTTTGGAAGCCTTTTGGAGCGTCTTGGGGGCCTCTTAGCAGTCCTGGAGGCATCTTGGGGCGTCATGGGTTCCCCGGGGAGCCTCTTGGTGCCTCTCGGGAGCCTCTTGGAAGCCTTTTGGGCGCCTCTTGGGGCCTCCTTGGCGCCTCTTGGCGCCATCTTGGAGCCCTCTTGGGGCGTTTTTGGGAGCTTTCGAGGCGCTCTTGGGGCCATCTTTGAGGATATCGATCAAAAAGGGGATGGTCGCAATTCGCGCTGCCCCTCGGGAGCTCCGAGAATCCCCTCCTGGACCCCTTTTGGGGCGCTCTTGGGGCCGCCTTGAGGCCGCCTTGAAGCTCTCTTGGGCCTCTCTTGGGGCCCTTTTTCGGCCATCTTCAGGCTTCGGAAGGCTATCGGAAGCGATCGGGCGACGATGCCAAAATCACTGGTTGCCCCCAGGTTTTTGAACGATTTTGGCTTGTTGGAGGCCTCCATGGAGGTCTCGACGGCCTCTTGGACCATCTTGGAAGCCATCTCGGGACATTTTGCGCTATCGTAAACCATCTCGGAGGTCATTCTGGGTTCTTTGAGGCGCTCTTAGAGCCGTCTTGGGCGAAAAAGTACCGCCTGACCGCTCGCGAACCCCCCGTGCAGGTCCAAGGAGAGGGGTAGGGGGGAGGGGTCAACACTCCCTCCCCGCCCGCAAGCCGTCTCGTTCACTCCCACCCGCCCTCCCAACACAGATGTACCACCCGAGTCTGGCCCGAGCCTCAGCATATTCAGCAGTCGTTTTTGGATGGGCAGCTACTGGGGATCAATCCGCCGCCGCCGTCGCCTCCGCCGCCGCCGCCGCAGCTGCCGCAGCCACCGCCGCCGCCGCCGCCGCCGCCGCCGTTGCCCGCCGCCGCTGGTCCCACGCCGCCGCCGCCGCCGCCGCGCCGCCCGCCGCCGCCGCCGCAGCCGCCGCCGTTTCCACGCCGCCGCCGCCGCGCCGCCCGCCGCCGCCGCCGCCGCAGCCGCCGCCGCCGCCGCCAAGTGTATTTTGTATTGTTTTTTGACAAGGATGGTGGGGTGAGCCCGCATCGGGTTGGCTGCGCATGCTCCGAATTTGGAGGCAGAGTGTGTGTTTGTATTGTTGTCAAAGGGATGGAGGGGAGTGCCCGCATTGTCCCCGGTTGGCTCCCACTCGCCTGGGGGAGGGGGTGTTTATTCATAGGGAACAGTGAGAAACCCCTCCCCGAAGGGGAAGAAAAGGGGTTGAAGAGGAAACTCTCAATCACCTATTCCCACAGGGCTGGTGGGATTAGAAGTTTTTTCTCGGTCGCCTATAGGAATTGGACGGGTCCGCCAAGATTTCGCCTGGTCCGTCCGTCGGGGTTTCGCTTGGTGCCTGGTTGGTGGCCGCCCGTGGGTGCCCCGCGCGCTGGGTGGTTCCGCCGGGTTTTCGCCGGGTGCCCGCCCGTGGGCCCCTCGCTGGGCACCCGGTGCGTTGGATGGGTCCTGCAGGGCCTCGTCCAGGGCCTCGTCCGGTGGCCAGCCGTGGGCACCTGCAGGCGGACGGCACAGCTTGCACCATGGAGTTTGCGTCAACCAGGTTGCATCACACAGTTTTGCAAAGACAGGTACTACCACGCGCACGTCGCCGCAGACCGTAGTTTGTACCACAGAGTTGGCACCACAAGGGCTGACACCACACAGCGTGCACCACAGACATTGCACCGCACAGCTTGCACCACATAGCTTGCACCCGCTTGGCGTACATCATCCAGTTTGCACCGCATAGGTTACATTTCATAGTTTGCAATACCTTGTTTGCACCACGCAGTTTACAAAACAGTGTGCACCGCATAGTTCGCATACGTCACGTAGCTTGCACAACATCGACTGCACCACTGTAGCATTGCAACAGGGTAGACGAATGGTTCGGACGGCGTGTTCTGGCTAACTTGTGCGCGCTTGTTGCATACAGTTGGTCGTCAATAAGAGGTCATCGACGCTACCCCAAGCCCTGGCACGGAACGCTACTCAGCAAGACACCCGGGAACCAGGAAGGGTCAGCAAGTTGCGCCCGCGGTGGCATGGACAGTGCGTAATCATCACCAAACCCGTGCGTCGCATTCGTAGGTCGTTGTGTGGGAAGTCGCAGGGAGGTTTTAGCCGCGAAGCCAGCCGCGATCCCGAATTCGCCAGAGTTTGTGCAGGAGTTGTGCAATGGGTTCGTGGTCTGAAGTGATAGCCGAAGTCAGACCCATCCTCCGTCTGTGGTGCGACATTGGTCATTGCCGATCAGTTTCCCCGCCGCACTGCGGCGGGATCCGCGCGCCCCCTCAGGAGCAGTTGCGAACAAACTTGCAACTCCTGCGCGCGCGAGGACCGCATGCCCCCGCCGCCGCCAAACGCACGACGGGCCCAGGGGCAGAGAAAGTGAGTAGCCGCAGCAGCTTCGAGAGGAGGAGGCGGACAGAATGAAGGGAGAGGCCAAGCCAGCAAACCAGTGAGTGAGCCGGGGAGGTAGCTGCTGAGGGTCCTGGTTCCTGGCTGCTTTCAGCTCAGGGCAGAGCCCTCAAATTTTGTCTCGATGCAGTGTGGGTTCGGCCGACGTAGACTCCTCTTCTGCTGGCGTCCTCTCACCCCTCCCGGAGCGTGGCGCCCGGGCCCGAGCGTGGCGCTCCTCGCCCGCGAGAACGGAGGGAGGAGGACGAGGACGAGGATGAGGAGCAGGGCTGGACCTGAACGGTGATTTTGGCGATTTCGTGGGCCGTTTTCGTTTCGACTTCGTTTTGCGGAACAGGCGGATGCGAGACAAAAGCGAGGGAAAACGAAAACAAAACGAAAAGGAAAAACACCGTTTAGGTTCAGCCCTGATGAGGAGGTTGTTGCTCATCAGAGCGTACGCATGCTCATTCGCCTGAGCCTCCTGCGGCATGCACATGACATCTGGTCTGGGCGGTGATGGTCGCACGTATCTCTGTCCGCACGTGTGGCTGGAGGGCTTCGTCGTCTGCCGCCGCAGGCCCCCCCCCCTCTGATTGCAGGCGTGGCCCGGTCGATTGGGCTGGCGGGTCGAATTGGCTCGGGTTCAAGCAGATCGGGGGCGGCCAAGAGGGGGTGATGACTAGGGGGGCGTGGATATCATGGCGGGGGCCATGATATCTCTCCAGGTTTCATGGCGCCTCTTCTTGTTTCAAAACGTTCCCAGCCCCCTTCCCTGGGCCGCACACATGCCGCCGGCCATGATTTGCACCCCCCCCCTCTTGGACACCCCCCTCTTGGCCGCCCCCAAGTAGATGGGGTCAAAGGATCGCGTCGCATCGCCGATGCATCGGCGAGCAGCTCGATGTGGAGCCCGAGCTTCTCCGCGCCGGCGTCGCCGATGCACCTCCAACGTCGACGATGCATCGCCGATGATGCATCGGCGATGCGGTGCAATCCTCCGACCCCATCTACTCGGACCCCACGTAGGACGGTTCTATCGGCTGCTTGCTTGGCGGACGGTTGGCAGGTTATATGGTTGGTTGGCTGAAGGGCTGGTTGAAAGGCTGGCTGGGTACTTGATATTGAAAGATGTGGCGAAAGTTTGCCGCCGATTTCGGTAGGCGGCCTGGTTCCCGGTTCTGGGTTCTGGAATCTCCTTTCCAGGTTCCGGATTGGTCTTGGCGAAAGTTCGCCGCCGTTTTCGGTAGGCGTCCAGGTTTTTGAGTTTTTGGTTTTGGGTTCCGGGTTCCCGTTTCTGGGTTCCAGATTGGTCTCGGTGGGCGGTTGGGTTCCCGGTTCTGAGTTCCAGGTGTTTGTTTCTAGGTTCCGCATTGGTGTCGGTGGGCGGTTGGGTTCTTGGGTTCCGGTTTTTGTTGCCAGGGGTCGCCATACACATCTACAGATGTATATATATATATATATATATATATACATGCATGCATGCATGCATGTATACATACATGCCACAGGGAGTAGTGTTGATATGGAGTGGATATGTTTGTTCATATTTGCGTATACAGATGCGTGCGCACAGCATTGACACACATATCTATGTATATATATAGATGTGAAGATTTGTCTATACATATATATCTATGTATAGATATACATATATATATATGTACAAAGATCAACCCATCCCCTTATTTGTTTTTTCCTGGTGTCATATTTCAATTGCGGCCTCGAGAGCGCGTATCCACAGTTCTTTACGAAGGGTCGTGGCGTCGAGAGCGCGGGCCCACAGCTGTTACTGAGGTCCTTGGCCTTGGCAGCTCGGTGCCCCGATGTTCTTACGAGAGATCGTGGCCTCAAGAGTGCTGAATGACCGTCAGTTTGTTTGCTTTTATTGCTAGGGGTCGTGGACTTGGGATTGCGTATCCACAGCTTGTTCTACGAAGTACCGTGGCGTCGGAAGTGCGGATCAACGCATTCACGAAGGACAATGGCTTCGGCAGCATGGACCCATGGATGTCTACCAGAGGTCATGACCTCTGGAGCGCGCATCCGCCGATTATTTCGAGGGATCGTAGCCGCGGTAATGTGGACTCATGTTTTATCCAAGGGATCGTGGCCCCCCGGGGCGCAGATTAGGATCTTGTTATTTGCCCCAGGGCGCCCATGAGTTGAGGACACGTGGCTCCGGCGTGGAAATTCAGCGGCTTGGGGCCGACGGGTGTCGCACTCGTTTTCAGAAATTTCGAATCCCACCTCGTGGGAATTTGTGCAGTTCTATATTCTGCCAAACGGTGAATGGCAGGCTACGGTTGCCAAGCTGGCGAGCTCCTAGAAATTTTGCAGCGTCGCGACCTGCCTCATTGCGCTAAGTTGCACAGCTGCTGAAACCCAGCCATCGCAGCCTGATGGCACCCGCCAGGAGGGCCGGCGGAGTCGGACGTACAGATGATGTACACATGTGATGATGCCTCTGCGTGGACCACAGGGGTCCTGATGCGTTCGATGAAATGGGAAACCCCTAGAAACCCAAACGGTCTCCAGAAAGTCAGAAATCTCAGGAATCCAAGCGGCCACCGCGAAGTGCGCCAAAGCCAGTCAGAGCCAGAGCAATACATACGAACCCGAGCGGTCGACAGAAAGTAAGAATCCACAGGCACCCAAGAAGCCACAGTCACGCAGGCTACTGCACACTGTTGCGAAGCCCATCTGCTTTTCAATTCAAGCCCCTCAGTGCCAGCACTGGTTTGGGAAAAATATGCAGGGTGCCATGTAATCGAATGGCCTTCGGCCCATCCCCCCACCGTGCCTGGATTTTTGGGTTGGGTTTCGTAGGGTCTCGTGGGAGGCCTCTTGGGACAGTTTGGAGGCATCTTGGGGACAGTATTGGTGTCTCATTTGGGCCTCTTGGGGACTGATTCGGGCCTCTTGGGGGCCTCTTGGGGCCTGCTGGGCGCCTCTTAATTAGGGCCTCCCTGGGGCCTCTTGGAGCAGAAGGCTCGGATATTCTGTTTGTGTTCCCTTTGTTGGGCCTCTTTGGGGGCCGTCTTGGGGCCCTCTTCGGCCGTCTTGGGCGCCTCTTGTGCCGTCTTGGGGCGCTCTTAAACCGTCTTGGAGCCTTCTTGGAGGCCTCTTGTGCCGTTTTGGTGTGGTCTTGGGGGCTTCTTGCGCCGTCTTGGAGCGTCCGAAAGCCGCAAAGGCGAGAATGCCAAAATATGATATTTAAAAATTATGATGTTTGCCTCGTGGGGCCCTCTTGGGAGGCCTCTTGGAGCATGTTGGAAGCCTCTTCGGCCATCTTGGGGTCACCGTGGGCGTCTTGGAACGTTCTTGGACCGTCTTGGGGCCTTGTGGGGCCCTCTTGGTCCGTCTTCGGGCCCTCTTGGGGACTCCATACGGACTTCTCAGGACCGAGGACTGAGGCCCCAGGGATCAGGCAAAGGGCCCGAGGTCAGGCCCACTCCGTGCCCAGAGGCACGGTGGCGGAGATGTCATTGCTGCAACGAGCTGACCACCGTCATTGGCTGTCTTGAGATAGCGAAATGAGAGGTGTCTGGGATGATTGATCACTTCAGATCGAGTGTTTGCACGCAGCGCGCATGCCATTTTATTCGGACGGCATGGCAGCAGCAATTGTGTCGGCGATTTTGCATGCATCCAGAGTCGGTGAGTCTCGTGCCCTCCAAAGTTGCCACGGTTGACGATGACTTTACCACACCACTTCTGTCGAGAGCTTCTACGCCTCACCTTCCTCCAATCCCCCCCCCACATGGCCCGACCGTGGACCAGCCAAGTCGTGCACATATCTTTCAGCCCGCAGCAGGCAGATCGAGGCAATGCCGCCGCTGTCACCAGACGCTCTGCGAGATCAAATTGCTGGCACGCACCGCTGTCCTCACAGCGTCAACGTATCGTGTTCTCGACGTTCTTAGTCTGCAGTCCCTCCTCGGTCCGCCTCTCACGGGCGCGTTCTCGGCTGCCCTTCGTCGCCGCCCCGCCTTCCCCATTCCGTCCCCCGCTTGCCCCGCAGCAGCCCGATTGTGCGCACGCGCACACCCTCGTTCCGGCCTCCCCGCGTGCTCGCGCCGCTTCCCTACTTGTACCCCGGCCACCCGCTCATCCTTCATACATCGCCCCGACCTCCCAGCCATCCCATCGCACCCGACCTTGAGGGAAGTGAAATGCAGCATCGACGCTGGCACATCCGTGGTCCAGAACCGGCAGACTCCCGTGCAATTCCGCGCAATCCCGTTCAATCTGGCCCAAATCCAGGCCTCCCGGTTCAATGTCAAACGTTCCCACGAAGATTTCCAAGGGGTTGCCTCCGACCTAACGCTCAGTCGGGGCTAGTTCGAGGATAAGTCCGTTCCAGAGCGTTCTAGAACGCTCCGGAACGCTTTCAGAGCGTTTCAGGGGCACCCAAACGGGGTGGTGGCCACACCGTATGGTGAGTCGGTGGGGATTCGGGATTACCGCACGGTTTTGAGACTTGGGTCGTTCTCCGAGGATGTCTCGGGCGACTGGGGCCTCCAGGGCCCCAAGAACGCACGGTGACGGACCGTGCGGTGAGGTCTCTTGGGGTTCCAAGGTCACCACAGTCGATCACCACACGGTTTTGTGATCCCCAAGCGTTCCAGAACGCTTTGAGAAGACCGCCAGACCTCAGATTTTCGATCTTCCTTCACCGAATTGATCCTCGTTTCGGTTTCGTCTTAACCGTTGTTTCCCGCCTGCACCTTTCTATCTCTCAGACCACCCCCCGCCGCCCCCCGCCGCGCTGCCAGCTGGAGCGGGCGCCCGGGCACTCGGCGGAGCGGGGACCCGCACAGTGGCGGCTCTCGTGGCGCACGAAAAGGACGCTGGGGACTGCACGGCAGCTGCCGATCCGATGTTTCCTTTTTGTCTCCTCATCCCTCCCTTTGTGGAGACCAGGAGCCCCTCCTCCTCCACCTCCTCCTCCCCCTCCTCCGCCTCCTTTTCCTCCTCCTCCTCTTCCTCTTCAGCCTCCTTTTCCTCCGCCTCCTCCAGCGCCTCCTCCTCCTTCCATATCCATTTTGGCTCAAGCCATTTTGGCTCAAGGTTTTGCGTTTCCTTGCGCAACAAGTGAATACCGCTTGTCCGCAGCCAGCTTTCAGTCTTTAGCCAGTAGTGCACGGGCTCCCTGGCGGCCCAATTTCCGTTCGCGAGCGGGTGCCTCCTGATGGCATTGAATAGCTCTCAGAAGAAGAGATTGCAGAAAGCTCAACCGTAGCTCTGCAAGTAGTGCCTTCACGATCGGACGGGTGAACGGTGGTGGAACCATGCTGGTGCAAAGAGTCGTTCCCTATGGAAGGTTTCGAAGGGTGCGTGCTTCTACGGGAACCTCGTCGAAGGCCTCCCATCCATGTCCGTCAAGCAGTCAGCCGATCGGCACGCCGCCCAGGAGCGCGACAAGGCTCAGAAACAATTTGTAGCGCAGGTTCGAGAGATCGCAGAGCTCAAGGGGCCCTTGGCATCCCAGCGCGACGGCGCCGCCATGGGCGTGGATGGACGCGGGCCAGACCAGGATGACGTTGCCCAGCTCATCGACGGCATCAAGAGCCTGGGGAATCCCAAACTTCCTGAGATTGTGGCGGCGAGGGGGGCGTTCGAGTCCAAGCTCAAGGCTGCGCGCGCCAGGGCCAAGCCTATCGGCGCCCAGTTGCATGCGATCACAAGGGCACGGCTCTGGAGATGAAGCGTGACCGCGAGCGGCCCGATCTCGCGAAGCCCCGTGAGCAAGCTGACCAGCTTCAGAAGTCCATTGGCGAGGCCCAGCAGGTGGTCGATTCAACGGTCAAGGAGTTAGTCGAAGCGGAGGCCGCGCGCCGCGTCATGGCGTCGCAGGCCCTTCGGCCCAGGAAGGCGTGCACTCGCTGCGCGCAGTCATCTCGGGGATCGACATATTGACGCGGATGCCTTGGGGGAGACGTTGCAGCCCCTCAGCGTCGATGCGAGCCTGTCCGGCAGCATCCAGAGCAATTTCGCAGCCCTGAGCCAGCTTGACGCAGCTGCGGCAGTTCAGAGTTCCCGACACGCAGAGGACTCCAGCGACGCCTCTGGCGTTGGAGGTCGCGCGAATAAGCCTGTTCCTGATGTTGGCGCCCTCGCTGGGCCAGCGTTCCCATATGACGACGCTGAACTGCCTGACCTCCCGGAATCCTATCGCTCAGCTCATTGCGGTGAGCCTCTTGACGAGCCTGAGTTGCACGCAGCCATCAAGAGGCTCGGCGAGGCGGTCGGAGGCCATGCCAAGAAGGCGAGGACGTCGGCGCGATCTCACTGCCAGCTCTTGGTTTTGTGGGATCTCCGGTGCACCTGGTTTCCCTCGATTGCCTCGTCGGCTTCGCACAGGTCGTCGCGGGCCGCGCCCCCTTTCTGCCCTGGGCCAGCAGCAGCCCCGCTGGGAAGGGGCGCCCGCGGAGACAGTCGGGAGCTGCACGGTGCGAGGCCCGCCGCCCACGGCACAGGCAGCGGTTCTGGCAGTCCCGGGCAGCCTGCGATAAATTGCCCGATCGCATGGCAGCGATGGCAGTGCATGGCGCTCGCTCTTGCGGGCGCGTTCCCACGCGGCGTCCTGGCGCGTCGTGGACTTCCCCTGGGTCGTGGCAGAGGTGGTCCAGAAGGGCCACCGCCTGGTGGCCATCTGGAACGGGGCCGCAGAGGGCCTCCGTCGGGGTCGCCCTGGCGGCGCGCTACCAGGGACCCGCTGGTGCGAGGCCCTTTCGCAGGCGATGTGGAAGGCGCTTGTCCTCGACCGAGTCTGTCTATTTCGCGGTCGTCGGTCGCTGTCGGCCAGCCCCCGCCCCGCGCGGGCGCGCGGTCCGCTGGCGGCGGCGCCGGCAGATTTTACTCGCCTGGCTACGCAACGCCGTGGACGGGCTCAGTGGCGCAGCAGAGCGACGGGCGCTGCTCGGGCGACCCCGCCAGCGCATTTGGAAATTGCGATGTCACGCGTGGCTCCGCTGATGCTGAAGGGCTTAGCGCGGCAGATTCACGCGGCAACCGAGGCTCGGCGCCGTCGCGCAAGCGTCGGATCCGCAGGGGGGAATGCTGGTAGCCCCGACGCGAAGGGGCGCGTGGCGACCGCCAACGCGCCCTCCCACGGTCCACAAGTGGACCTCCTCGCGTCCACGGTCGTTCACGGCGCCATCGCCCTCGCCCAAGAGCACAATGCCACGGGGCCGAGGCATGCTGACGCACAGACGAAGGGTCCGCCAGGCTAGGTATTCTGGAGCACGGCATGCAGCTAGCTCCTCGGGCAAGGGCGGCACGTCTGGTGGAGGTGCCACTTCGGCTCCATCTCGGCCCCTGGCATCCGAACCGCCAGGGCCCATCGCGAAGGATGTGGCCCCAGGCCGAGCGGCTGCTGCCAAGCCCCAGTCGGGGGTGGGCGCGGCGGCGCAGCGACGCTGAGTGCGCACCTTCAGGTTGGGATCGGCCTGAGGGGCGCGAACGTCGATGTCCTGGAGCCCATTGTTTCGGCGCTTCAGATGATTGGCGGGCCGGGCATCAGTTGGTTGGTCGGCGGAGATTGGAATGCCGATGCCCTTGTGCTGGACAGTTGGCCCGACGCAGTGCAAGGGGCACGCGCTGTCAGCAATGGGCCCGCTTGCGCCCAAGCGCTGCCTGGCGCCGTTCGGATTTCTTCGACGTCGCTGAGCACAAGATCCCATTTTCCGGTGCTCCGAATGTCATTGAGGCCACAGGTTTGATTACGCGCCGCCCCGCGCCCCCACCTGTCGGCACCGCCCCGCGCGGCACGCGCTGCCGGGCACTTAATACGCCCAGGCCTCTTCCAGTGAAGCCCAAGATCGGGCGCCGCAGATGCCCCCCGTTCGCGAGCGGGAGCAGATCCGCAATGACATTTCATCTGCTACGACGGCCGACGAACCGCAGTGCGTCGGGGCGCCGTCACCTCGCGGGTGGAAGCTGAGACTTGGGACCGAAATGACACCCTCGAACGCCGCGCCCGCGCGCGCCTGCACGGCAGAGATGGCCCGCACAGTAGAAGTGCATCGACGCGAAGCAGCCCAGCCCCAACATGCCCACGAAGCTTGCGGACTGGAAAGTGGTGTCTTGTCGGTTGCGGCACGTCCGTTCAGTCAGGATTCGCATGACCCACATTGCATACACCCTGGATGATGCTGAGAATGGCGTGAATGTAACGAACCTTGTCCAAGCAGCTGTACTTCCCCCTCGGGTTCGCACAGCGAGTGCGGGAATGGGAGCAGGTGTTCTAGCTAGTGTCTGAGCGAGCCCGCGGTTCCCAGGAAGACCTGGCGCTGGGTTCTACAGCACCTGACTTCGACATGCCGGCGCAGGATCTCATCGACGAGATGTTGGGGCATTTCTCACGGAAGGCGTGCATGTTGTTATCCGTGCCGTCTTACCCCGTTTTGCCCAGGCTTTCGGTTCGATTTCACGTTGCGCCACCTCGCACCAAGGGGTCCTAGCGGGCTGCGCCCGCGCGAACGCGACGATGCATTTGCTGCTGCACAGGGTGGTGGCCAGGATTCGCCGCATCTTTCGCGCTGCCCAGCCTCGCGCCCCCATCGGCGACCCCAGGTTCCCGCGAGTCGGGAGGCGACTCGCTGAATGAAACGCGCTTGCGGCGGCGACGCGACGGCAGCGCGAGCAAGTTTTTCAAGTCATGCAGGGCAAAAACTAGTCTTATGCCACGCAAAATAGTGTGATAATGGCAGAACATTCCGAAGCGTGTTTCGAATTCCGCCTCCGTTTTTTTTTTATGATGTGTTGTTAAGTCTTGTCAATGCGAGTTGTTTAGAAATCGAGGTCGGCAATAAATCCACACGGTCGGACGCCGAAATCAGATCCATAATTGAAGTCAGATGTCAATCCCCCTTGGCGTCGGTGGTTTGACCCTTCCTCCAGCCGCCCCCCCATGGACTCGGACAGGGGGCTCCGAATCGGACTAGGGGCCGGAGTCGGAAGTAGAGTCGGAATTAGATCGGGAGCAGGAGTCGGACCGACAAGAAAATAGAGAATTGGTGGTGGATCGAACGGACTATCGGGCCCAGGGTTCGATGCTATTGCGATCCGTTTCCCTGCAAATGGGGAAATCCTGTAAATCAATATTTGGATACATGTCCCATTTAGATCTACAACTCCGCGCTCGAATGCCACGAAGAAGAAAAGAGGGGCTGCGCGCGGACAGACATTCGAACAATTTACCCCTGATGAAACACAAACCACCTTGCAAACATCCTACTCGAAAGCGCCGGGCACGGCTAGGGTGCACGAGATGGTGGGAGGTGTGACCATCTATGCTGGTACCTAAAATACGAAATCTGGGGTCGCGAGCAGGTGTCAAAGACAGATTGGGAGCACTGCAATCAAGCTGATCAGTGGGAGAAGTAGAAAGGTTGGGAGCCGGAGTTGGGCTGAAGCCAAATTGGGGAAACATGCGCGGTGGGCCCGCTGGGGTCGGGAGCCGGAGTCGGGAAAGAATCGGGAGCCCGGTTCGGAGCAGGGTGGTAAGGCATACGATTACAACAATAATCATCATTATTGTTAATGATTGGTCCCTGTGCCGGCACGATTGCAACCGCTATTGAAAGACCCCTGCCTGTAACTGCACACCCTGCACCTGCACACACTGCATTCCGCTCTGTTGTAATGCACTTGACTGTAGCTGCATTCCCTGCCCCTGTGCCCCAATAGTCCCTGCCTGGTGGTGTAACGCACCGGGTTGCAGGTGCCCAACCTGCCCGCGCGGTCTGTGGACCCCCATCTGGTGATGCATCACACCCAATGGTTGTACTGTACCTGGTGCCGCTCGTATTCCCACGAGATGATACAACCATCCCAATGGCGTCATGCCAGATTCGTGTGCCATCTCCCGTAATGTTGGCAATCCTCCTGCTTGGACATAACGCATCAACTCCAATTTCGAAAGCTCCTGGGGCGTGACTGTTAGCGGCACCGGCGCGCCCCTACAGACGCATTTCCAAATCATCATAGTGAGACCGACAAACGTGATGCCCAGGATGAAACCAAGACCCACTCCTAGTACCATCCAGCCCCTGGCGAGGGCGATAGGGCTAAAACCTGCTATCATTTCGTACTGAGGGCTGCTGCCCTGGCACACCAATGCCGCATGCACCGCTGCTTGGCGGCAGCCCCGTGGCAAGGCCGATAAGAAAGCCCAACCACCCTGCGTACCTGCAATAGTCCCTAGATGGTAGGCCCCGTTCGCAACATTCCCCCATGGCACCCGGCTGATGACGCCCCATGCCCATGCCATTCGCGCCGTTGTCCGTCACAAGCGCCCTGCAGTGCATTTAGGGATGTGGTGTCGGAGGCAAGGGAAAGAAAATGTTGTAGGAAGAAGATAGATATGCCGGAGCCCAGGAGCCCTTGAGCCAAAATCATTGATTCTCATCAGGTTTTTACACCATTTGGGCTTTCTGGAGTGGCGACGCTAATTCATGCGTTCCTCTTGTTTCATGGATCTTCCGAAATGGCCGCAAGAGGGGGCCCCAGGAGGGCGCCAAGAGATGGCCAGACGGCCCCAATAGGCTCCAAAACGGCCCCCAATATGCCCTCAAAAAGCTCCCGAGAAACCCCCACGAGGCCCCCCAGAGGCACCCAAAACGCTCCAAGAGACCTCGGCGAAAATTCTAAAACCATTGAGTTTACGTAGGTTTTGGCAACATGTTGGCCTCCTGGGTGGGGGAGGGGCATTGCTTAAGATGAATCCAAGAGCGCCTGGGAAAGCCCAAGATGACCTCCAAGATGGTTCAACATATCGCAAGATGCCTCAAAATGGCTCTCATGCTGCTCCAAGAGCAAGACCGCTCCAAGACGGCTGCAAGTGGCCAGAGAGCCCCCCAGGAGGCCCCGAAGAGGCCAAAATCATTCCAAAACCTTGGGAAAATTAATCCAAGAGCGCCCAGGAGGCCCCAATTGGCGCCGAAGAGGCCTCCAAGAGGCTCCCAACAAACCCCAAGAGGCCTCAAGAAGCAATCGAGGCACCCAAGATGCACCAAGAGGCGTCCAGGGCCGCCAAGGGGACCCCAAGACGCTCCAAGAGGCCCCCCTGGGGCACCCTTCCTTTGCGTGCTGCCCACGTCCTTGATCGAGGCAATTCCTCTGGGCATCGTTTCTGGATGGGCTGGTGGGGTTATTTTTTTGGTCGCGGCCGCAAGCGAAGAGGCAGGCGGCGGGCAGGGTGCCCGGGCCAACGGGCAAGCCTAATGAGCCACAGGAAGCGCACTAGCCGGCCGGCCCACTCACAAAGCAGCCGCGAGGCAGTGGGGGGACTGACGGCGGGGGGCATCCTGGGAAGCTCGAGCACATGCACTGGACAAAATGCCGAGGACTTCGATGCCTGCCATGAGGCACGGCCCACACAGTGACAAGACGTGTACCTGAGCAACCGAGTCCGTCATTCTGAGTGGGGGCAGGCGCGAGGCCCGAGGAGCGAGTCGCCAGTAGGGCGCCAGGAACCAATCGCCCTAGACGACGTGTGCTAGCCAGGGGGGCTGAGCTGTCGCGGAACGTGGTTCAACGCAACCGGCCGGAAGCTGGTAGGTGAGCCTGGGTTGCTGCAGCTGCTGCGAAGGGCTGAACCACTCCGCGGCGATTTCAACGCCCGCCAGTCCACCCAACAGCGCAGGGGGGAAGCCGAACGACTGCGAGCCAAGCAGCGCGTAGCGGCACGGCGCCAAGCCCAGGGTGAGGGGAGAAGGCCAGCCGGCGTGGTGAGCATCGCCAGCGAGGCAGAGGAATGTAGGGGGGTGCTGCACTGGTGGTAGTGCTGCCGCCTGAAGTACGCCAAAATGAACCAGGGACAAGCATACCCTCAAGTATACAGAGCTGGCTGTACCTCCCGGGGCACGTGTGGCGCATGTCCAAGCAAGCGTGTAACGTTGCCATTGGGCGAGGCGACCTGGGGGAAGCTGCGCCGAAGCAGGCACGAAAGCCGACGGTCACCACGGCCCGACCCTGCCCGCTGCTTCCGCACTTCCCCGCAAGACTCGGGGTCGTCCACCAACGCGCACTACGCGGGCCTCCAGGGTCGCAGCTAACCGCCGCTGAAGGCGGGGAGCCCCACCACGGACAGCGAGGGACAAGGGCGGCCCTGGGGAGCGGGGACAACACCAACGGCGTCTGTCGGCACGCCTGGCGAGCCCCGGGGCCAAGGGCGGGGGGCACCCGCATGGCCCGAGAGGGGAGAGGCGAGGGGAAGCAACGCCCCGCCCCTCGACCCGGCCCCGGACCCGTGGGTCAGGTGACGTGGCCATTCTCGTGGGTCCTCCAGGGTCGCAGCTAACCGCAGCTCAGAGCAACTAGTATCGATTGATGGGTCCATCGAACGGTGTTGATGCCGTGCGGGGGTGGGGTCCAGAGTGGACCTCCTGCCATGCTGAATGCTGGTATGGTTCCCCCGGGGTCGCAGCTAACCGCCGCTGATGTTTGTGCAAATAGCAACGAATGGTAGGTCCATCGCCCGGCGTTGGCGCGGCCGATGGGGTGTTCCAGGGTGGACAACCTGCCACGCTGAATGCTGGGCAGCCAACGCGGAGGCCGGAACCTCTGCGGGGACGGCGTGCGTTGGTTCTTCCAGGGTCGCAGCTAACCGCCGCTGATGTTCTGGCGCCTGGCAGTGTGACAAAACTGAGACCTAGCTAGGCTGCAAAGTTGTTTGTCTCAGTCCTCTGTGTAAGCAATGCGCGATGCCACTTCCCGCCTCCGCCACACGCGCTGAACACGCGCCTGGCCCAACCCCTCGCATCTCGCTGAGGAGCGACAGAGCCTGCACCCACTGCCCAATTTCCACACGCGCGCTGATCTCGGCATTGTAGCCGATAGCGTCTGGCTGCAGCGCGGCCTTCCTCATCACGCTGCGCAGCGACAGAGCCCTCTGCCACTCGGTCGCCTCTCCCACACGCGCTTATGGCAGCGTTGTAGCCCACGACGTTGGGCCCCCACGTCGCGCCCCATATCTCTCTAAGCAGAGCAGCGACAAAGCCCGTTGCCACTGCCCGCCTTTCTCGCACGCGTTGACCCCAGCGCTTTAGCTGATTACGTTGGTCTCCAACTTCGCGTTTGACACCTCGCGAAGCAACCATGGAGCCTGAGACCACTGATCGGCTTTCTCGCACGTGCTAATGCCAGCGTTGTAACTGATGACGTCTGGCTCCAATTTCGCCACTCGAATCTCGCTGAGCCGCGACAGCGCCTGCTGCCACTGGCCGCCTATCTCGCACGCGCTGATCGCAACGTTCTAACCGATGGCGTCTGGCTCCAACTTCGCGCCACAAATCTCGCCATGCCATGCAGGGACAGCGCCTGCTGTCATTGTCCGCCTTTCATGCACACTCCGATCCCACTGCTGTAACTGATCACGTTGGGCTCCGATGCCGCCTGACACATGTTGCTGAGCAGCGACAGGGCCTGCTGCCAGTGTCCACGCTTCTCGCAGGCGCTGATCCCAGCGCAGCAACTGATGGCGGCGGGCTCCGACTTTGCTTCCCGCATACAGACGAGTAGCGACAGGGCTTGCTGCCATCCCCCGCTTTCCTGACACGCTTTGATTCCAACGTCGTAACTGACAACGTTGCGCTCCACATCCACTTCTGACATCCCACTCGCCCCTGGCGCACGCGCTGATCCCAGCGATGTAGCTCGCAACGTCCAGCTCGCACATCGCGCCCCACATCTCGCCGAGCAAAGACAAGGCTTTTCGACGCTGTCCACCTTTCTCGCACGCGCTGATTCCAGCGTTGTAGCTGATGACGTTGGGCTCCAACTTTGTCTGCGCATCTCGCATAGCAGCGACAGGGCCTGAAACCATTGCCCACTTTTCTCGCAGGCGCTGGTCCGGCGCTGTAGCTGATGACGTCTTGTTCGAGTGCCATATGCCATATGTCGCGGGGCAACGACAGTGCCAATTGCCACTGTTCGCCTTTCCCGCAGGCGCAGATCCCAACGCTGCAGCTAACTAAAACGAGCCTGTGGATGGAGGGGGGGGGGGGGGGGGCGGTGCATCCAGGGTCGCAGCTAACCGCCGCTGAAGTGTCTAGAGGAGGTCTCGTGCCCGCAGTCTCAGCTGCTCCCCGCGTGGATCCAGGGCCGCGGCAACCGCCGCTCTGGGTTGAGAGAAGGGGGGCGCCCACGGAGGGCGGCGGCAGACGGCCCTTGTCGGACAGCACCAGGGCGCAAGAGCACCCTGAGCCCCCGCAGGAGATCTCGCGCCCATCGCCACAGCTCCAGGGACGCGGCAAACCGCCGCTCTGGGCCGAGTGACGACGGAGCGTGCACGGGGGGCGGCGGCAGACGCCCCTTGGCCAACAGCCCCGGGATGCAAGAGTACTTTGAGCTCCCGCGGGAGGCCTCGCGCCCGCAGTCTCTGCTGCACCCCGCTTGCATCCAGGGTCGCAGCTAACCGCCGCTGAGATGAAGGTAGTACCGAACGGTCGATATTTTCGCCCACTGCTGGCGTGGTCCAGGGTGGGCAGTCTGCAGCCAGTGGACTGACTCACTGAAGGCAGTGCTGCCACCCCGAAGCCGACGCATCCATGGGGGGGGGGTGGTCCGTGTGGTGGTACATCCAGGGACGCCGCTGACCGCTGCTGAAGTGAAGAGAGGAGGTGTCGCGCCCGTAGTCACAGCAGCTCCCCGCGTGGATCCAGGGTCGCGGCAAACCGCCGCTCTGGGTTGGGTGAAGACACAACACCCACGGAGGGTGGCGGCAGATGGCCCTTGTCAGACAGCACCGGGATGCAAGAGTATCCTGGGCCCACCCGTTGGACGCCTCGTGCCCGTAGTTTCTGTTACTCCCCGCATGGAGTACCTTGAGCTCCCGCGGGATGCCTCGTGCTCGAAGACACTGCAACTCCCCGCGTGGATCCAGGGGCGCGGCGAACCGCCGCTCTGGGTTGAGTGAAGACGGAGCGTGCACGGGGGGTGGCGGCAGACGGCCCTTGGCCGACAGCACCGGGATGCAAGAGTACCTTGAGTTCCCGCGGGAGGCCCCGTGCCCGTAGTCTCTGCTGCTCGCCGCGCGCCTCCAGGGTCGCAGCTAACCGCCGCTGAGAGGAAGGTAATACCGACAGGCCGATATTTTCGTCTACAGCTGGCGTGGTCTAGGGTGGGCGGGCTGCAGCCAGTGGACTGACTCACTGAAGGCAGTGCTGCCACCTCGAAGGCCGACGCATCCATGGGGGGCGTGTGGTGGTACGTCCAGGGGCGCCACTGACCGCTGCTGAAGCGTAGAGAGGGGGCGTCGTGCCCGTAGTCTTCGCTGCCCCCCGCGCGGATCCAGGGTCGCGGCAAACCGCCGCTCTCGGTTGGGTGAAGACAGCACCCACGGGCGGCGGCAGGCGGCCCTGGTCAGACAGCACCGGGATGCAAGAGTACCCTGAGCCCCCGTGGGATGCCACGTGCCCGTTGCCTCTGCACCAGGGTCGCGGCTAACCGCCGCTCCGGGTTGAGTGAAGACGCAGCGTCCACGGAGGGCGGCGGCAGACGGCCCTTGGCGGACAGCACCGGGACGCAAGAGTCCCCTAAGCAACCGTGGGAGGTCCCGTGCCCGAGGTCTCAGCTGCAACCCGCGTGGATCCAGGGTCGCGGCTAGCCGCCGCTCTGGGTTGAGCGAAGACGGAGTGCGCACGCGGGGCGGCGGCAGACGGCCTTTGGCCGACAGCACCGGGACGCAGAGTACCTTGAGCCCCGCGGGCCCCTTCCCGCTGGAGGGGGCGACGGGCCGGGCACTCAGGGACACGGCCGCTGGACAGGAGCACGCGCGGACCTTTCACTGCCAGGGTGGTGCCACGACGGGGCGCAGCAAACGGCTGTTATGGGGAGACGACCAGCCATTGTTTCTTGCCCTTCCTGGGCGCGCGGGTGTCCGGGCGGCCCTTGGCCGCCCGGCGACCCCTGCCCGCGCCGCCACTTCGCCCCGGGCACCGATGCCGCAGCTGAGCCCAGTCGACGCCGAGGGCCAGCGCGTCGCTAACGGCCCGTACGTCGCACTTGTGGCTGCGGAAGGCATCCAGGAAGTGAAGGCAAGTTTGCGGGTCGTGCCGTAGCGGGTCGAACGCGCTTTTGCTGCTGGGCGCGGCCTGCTGCGCGGCGAAAGCGTGCCAGGTGCCCGTGAACATTGCCCCCAGGGTGACTCGGAGCCGCCTTATCGCCTCGCCGGGTGTCTCCCCGGGAAGGCCCCACTGGGCGGTGCCGACCTTTGCTTTGTGCAGCTGTTGCCCCGTGTCGGGGTCTGAGGGCTCTAGCCATTGGCGCGGCTCTGGCCATTGGTGCTGCCGCGTGTTCTGGCCGCAAGTCTCCGGCGAACCAACCCCGCTGTCCTGGGCGGAGGGCCCGGAATCTGTTTGCGACAGTTCCGGCTGCACGTTTGGCGGAGCCCTGCGGGAAGGTGCGGGCCGCATGGTTGGCCGCCAGGCAGGGGCCGGATTGCCTCCGGCAGCCCGGGCGGACGCTGCCCTGGGGCTCGCGGGGAGAGGCCCCTTTCGCTGACGTTCGCCTTCGGGCCTGCGCCCGCCGTCGCTCGCGGGCGCGCCCCCTTCGGTCACCGCGAGGCTCTCGCCGGGCGCGGGGGCGCCGCTGGTCGCGCCAGGTGCGCGCACGTGCGGCGACACCGTTTCCATTGCCAGAGCACAAGCTTCTTTGTCAGGCGTGCCCTAGGCGTCTGGAGGGAGCGCCCGAGGTTCGCCGTCCGTTCGGGTGGGTTCACTGGCAGGGGAAGGAGGGCGAATAGGCGCGATGAGGTTTCTCCCGACGAGCTGGCGGATGGCTTCGATGTCCTGCGTCTGAACGGCTGGTCCGTGGTCCCCATGTTGGGTCTGTGGCGTTCCCAGAGGACTGCTGACGGTCTGCCTATTGCGCGGAGAAGGTGGGGATGGCACGATGTGGTAGGCGAGCCCCTGCTGGTCCAGGATCTCGCCTCGCGGACTGTTGCGGCTGTCGTCCGCACTTTCGGAGGCCAACCCCTGTCTACCCGATTCTGCTCCAGGGACACGGCTGACGGTTTGCACCTCATCCGCGCATTCAATGGCCTCCGCCGCCTCAGGTCCCCGATCTTCCGCGGCCTCCGCAGCTCCCGCCCCTCCCGCCGCAGCCCCCCTCCTTTTTCTTCGCCATCCAAGGTCGCATCTCCTGACCCAACCGGGCAGCTGGAGTCGAGAAGATGGCTCGGACACTGAACCGCTTCCGCGCAGCTGGAGTCGCGAAGATGGCTCGGGCACTGAGATGCCAGAGTGCCTTGTGGTCTCGGAGACCGGGGATCAGGGAGCAAGGGCACCTCATTCTGACCCGTTCCGCCCCCTGCTGGCCTGGCGGACCTTGTGTCTTCTTATGGGTTCGGCTGGCTTCCAGAGGTGCCCGGAAGGCCGTCAGGGAGCAGGGGCGCCTCCATCTGACCGTCAGAGCGGGCGCCTCGAGGTCTCCCGGGTCCCTCGTCCCCAGGGTTGCGGCAGACGGCTGTCTGAGCTGTTGTGGGTCTCTGCGGCTGCCGCTGCTGCTGCTGTTGTTGTTGCTGCTGCTGCTGCTGCTGAGGGGGCAAGGGTACCTCCCTCTGACCTTCGAAGGGGGTGCCTTGAGGTCTCGTGGGGCCCTCGTCACCAGGGTGACGGCTGACGGCCTTCTCGGCTGCCGCGGGTCTCTGTCCGCCAGGGTTGCCGCTGACGGCCGCAAGAGTGCCTGGGGATCTCTCTTCGCCTGCGTCTTCTTGCCCAGTCTGCTGGCCGCCAGGGGTGCCCAGAAGGGTGCCAGGGAGCGGGGGTACCTCCTTCTGACCCGTTCCGCCCCCTTCCCCCTGTTTTTTTTTTTTTTTTTTTTTTTTTTATTGCGGGGTCTGCTGGCCGCCAGGGGTGCCCGGGAGGTCGTCTGGGAGCAAGGGCGCCTCCTTCTGACCGTCAGAGAGGGTGCCTTGAGCTCTCGCGGGCCCCTCGTCACCAGGCTTGCGGCTGACGGCCGTCTGAGTTGCTGTGGGTCTCTGTTTTCCAGGGTTGCAGCTGACGGCCGCCTGAGTTCTTGAGGATCTTTCTTCGCTTATGTCTTCTTGCCAGGGCGGGCCGTCGGGCTGGCCGTGGGTCGGGCCGTCGGGCAGGCAGCGGGCACGGCCGTGGGGCTGGCAGTCGGGCTGGCTGCGGGGCGGACCCGCTGGCTGGTCGTCGCGCGGGCCGCGGGGCTGGCAGCCAAGCGGGCCGTGGGGCTGGCCGTCGGGCAGCAAGGCGGGCAGGCCGCCAGGCTGGCCTTGGGGCTGGCAGCGCGGCTGGCAGACGGGCAGGCCGGGGGGCCGGCCACCGGGATGGCCGTGGAGGAGGCCGTCGGGCCAGCCACGCGCCGCCGCGGCGGCGCTGGCCACCACGCCAACCGCCGCCGGCGAGGAGCCGGCGAGGAGCCGGCAGCGGCAGCGGCCGTGGCGGCAGCAGCGGCCGCCGCGACCGCGGCAGCCACGTTGGCCACGGCGCCGGCGGCCACCGTCGCCGCCGAAGGGGGGGCGGCGGCGGCGGCAGCAGCGGTGGCGGCGGCGCCGCCAGCAGCAGCAGCAGCAGCAGCCGTCGCGAGGGCCGCCGCGAGGCCGGCCACGGCGCCGCCGGCCGCAGCCGCCGCCGGATGGGAGACCACGGCGGCGGCCGCAGTGGTGGCGGCGGCAGCGGCGGCGGCGGCGGCGGCGGCCGCGGCGCCGGCGGCCGCGGCGGCGGCGGCGGCGGCGGCCAGCGCGCCCTCCGCCACCGCCGCCACCGCCGGCGGAGGGCAGGCAGCGGCGGCAGGCGGGTGGCCGAGCGGTGGCCGCCGGCGAGGAACTGGCCGCGGGGGCTGGCAGCCGGCGGGCGCAGGGCTGGCCAGAGTGGGGGTCCTGCGCCAGGCCAGGCGGCTCGCCTGCCGCCGCCGCGACGGCGGCGGCGGCGGCCGCTGCGCGGGAGAGGCCGGCCGCCGCGGCCCAAAGGCTTGCGGCAGCTGCCGCGCGGCGGCGGCTTCCGCGGCGGCGGCCGCGGCGGCGGCAGCAGGGCCCGCGGAGCGGGCAGCAGCGGCGCGCCGCTGCCGCAGCCGCCGCGCCGCCGGGGTAGCCGGGGAGGCGGCGGGGGCGGCCGCGGGGCAGGCGGCGGCCGAGGCCGCCGCGGCCGCGCGGGAAGCGGCGGCCGCGCAGGCGGCCGCGGCAGAGCGCGCGGCGCCGTCGGCGCCAGGCAGCGGGGCGCCGCCGCGGGCAGACATGGCGAGTCGGGGCGGCGGCGGCCGCGAACCTGCCTGGGGGCGGGCTCGAGCCGAGACGGCTTGAGCCAGGGGGGCCACGGTCTTGCTGGTGGCTAGAAATTAGAATCTCAAGGCAGGGCGGCAGTCACTCAAGCATGGCGGTCGATTCATTCTGCAGCCGTTCAGTGGCAATGTGACGATCGCTTGGCGGTCTGACTAGATATTCTGTTTGCTCCAACGCAGTATTCGCCAATGTAACAACCATTAACAAGACGTATTCCACGGATTGACACACCAGTAAATTTCTTTACAGCATACGTACACAGTCGTGCGTATATACACATATGCATGTGTGTATATATATCAGATATCGAATGTTAACTTATGTTCCTTTATTGCCACGGATAACTTTCAAATGTGGGATTTACTCTATCTGGAGAGATGCGTAGTATCGTTATTTTTATTGCGCATGTTCGAGCCATTGTCGTCGAATAGTCTTTCAGAAAAGATGCAGCGAATGAAATGGCATCAAGGAATCATTGCATGGCCCGGGGCAGCCGCACTAATGCGAGCAATCGACCCGCCCAAGACACGCCGTAAATTTTGCCACGCTGTGCGTTCCACCGCCTCGGAGGCATGGGACTGCCACCCGCGGTGCCATTCTCCTAGAACAAATGGGCCCGATGGCGGTTCTGGAGGTCGTGTTCCTGTGGGCAGGGCCGCCCGTGTAGGGCGAGTCCTTCAGCCACGATTGTCGCATAGTGCGCCTGCAATTCCCACTTCCACAAGACAAGTTGGGCCATCGTGGTACGTGACATCGTTGCGCGATTGCAGAGTACCCAGATGGAACACAATCGTTCGGTCTGCGATAAGAAGTCAGTCCAGAAGTACGGGGCGGGCATCCGCCCAACTCGCCCAACGCGCCGCCGGCGCAGTGCGCTCAGAATCCCGCAGGCCTGCACCATCCATAGCGCAGCGGTAATTTTGCCCGCGACGCCCACGTGCTAAAATTGATGCCGCGCGTGTAATGGCTGTGACCAAGCACTTTCAGACAGACAGAAGCCGGGCGCCTACACTGCGCATCGGCACGCAAAATTGCTTAAGTTTTGCATTGGGGCGCGCGGGCAGCACGCGCCAAATGCGCGCGAGAACGCACGGGGGCAGACGCGCCAAATGCGCACCAAGGACAACAAAAGACACGCCAAATGCGCGCCGGCACGGGGGGCAGGACGAAGGGGGGGGGAAGACGAGGCCGAGGAAGGGAGGAAGGCAGGAGGGGAGGCGAAATTAGAGCCACATATATTCCATGCTATCGCGAACGCAACGAGCCCAATGTTGTTTGGGCCTCCCAGGTCTGCGGGCGAGTTCCCAGTTCCTGGGCCCGCGCGAGTCTGGTATGCACGCGAGAATTTTAAGCAAACTGTTAGAGGGCAAAGCGCAAACGTTATTGCACAGCTTGCTTTGCCGATCAAGCAAAATTGCGCTGTGACCGGGATAGGATACTTTTTCCAAGACTTCGCGTTGGATACTCTCGAGACGAACGAAGATGGGATGGACATGATGTTTCCCAGGCAACGCTCGTGGAAACCGTCCAAACGACGTTTGCCGGCTTGCAACAACCATATAGATTCGAGGTGATAGAGAAGTTTGGGTAACACAATCGCACGATATAATTCGAGCGTTCTTTTCCTGGGTATGTTCGCACGCGGCCAGCACCTTTGCATCGCTTTGAAAATTCCTTTCGCTTCCCCAACCCGTTTAGTAAGTTTTGCTTTTGCGGACGCATCTGTTGCGATTATCTTTTCGAGGTAAATTGATTGCCCCACTGGTTTGAGAGGGTTCCCAGACGGATAAAAAAAAACACCCAGTGCGTTTGATTTGCATCGCAATTGTTTTGCCCCAGTTTAATTCTAACCCGCGGGCAGCCCCTTCTTCGATAACAATGCTCAGAAGTGATTGTAGCGCGCGCGCGCGCTGCTGCTCGCCAATACTGCGTCGTCTGCGCGCGAGAGGTCCGCGGCCACAATGACAGGCGGTTCTTTGGTAGCTGCCGTCAGTTCTTCCATGCGTTTGTCGACGTCGAAGAACATCACCGATTGAACAATTATAAATAAATACGCAGACAACGGGCAGCCCGGAGCGATCCCAGCTTTTTGTGTTCAGGTTGTTGAAATGCCTGCTTCGTCTTTGAAGGTGAAGAAACGCTCAGAATATATACTTGTTATAAAACTTACCATTCTTTCTGGAATTCGGAATTCAAAATCGGCGCAATGCGGTGATCAATTCGTCGTGTTTGAGTCTGTCCAAAGCATATGCCCAATCCAGAAAAAGTGCCAGAAAACCTGATGAGGCAGAGGCGCAAGTCGCGTCGATCATTCGACGCACGATGGAGATAGCTTGCGTTGCATCCGTGCCGGGCCTGAAACCAAATGGCGCTTTTCGCATTCGTGTTTCTGCTCCTCCATTATGCAGGCGTCTGTGTAGAATGGAGGCCACCACTTTATAGCCAACTGGTAGAAGCGCGATTGGCCTGTAATTAGCCAGGAGGCTGGCGTCGCCCATTCTGTAGAGCAGCGTTACACACGATGTTTCCCCTTGTGTTGGAATGTCGTTTTGATCCCAGCATTTGTGACATAACACTAATAAGTTGTGCAGCAGGTACTTCCAGAATTCAGGACGCGCGCCAGGAACTCCGGCAGCCTTCCCAACCGACAGCTTTTTGAGCACGGCGGTCAGTTCCTCCAGTGTAAAAGCGCCCGCATTGATTGAAAGTGCGTCTCCCATGTGTGATCCGGCTGAATTGCGCTAGGATTCGTGATTTCCCATCGCGCATGCTCAAAGTAATATGTCAATACGTTGCCACGCTCTTTGCTTTCAGCGAGCTCCCCATTCGATTATGTGATCTGCACTGGCTTCTTTGCGGGGCCTTGCCGAAGCTGTCGAGCCTTTTTCCGAGGCTGTCGAATTGCTCGCCAAGGGCCGCCGTGTAGTTGGTCATCAAGCCACATGCGTTTATCATTGTTCACAGAGTTCCGAATGATCTTGGAGAGTCGTTTTTCTTCGTCGCGTCGGCGCGCACGTCGAGCGGCACTCTTGGCAACAAATATACTTAATGTAGCTTGTGTAATCCATGGCTGGCACGCTTGCTCAGCAGTCCCGTTGGCGGCCCCTGAGGCGGGGCGCGTCGCATCTTTGATTTGTTCGGCGCGCCCATCTAAATTTTCAGGGATGGCGTCGGCGCGCATTGCCCCGCAGAATGCGTCGCTGCAGTTCTCCGCCAGAGCTCGATCGGCACGGCGCGCGCGCCCCCGAGTGGAATGCCGAGTTTTTGGCTTCCACGACGAGCTCAACGAAATAGACGCCCAAATTTGCAACGCGAAATGCTGCGACGCCAGCGGCACCTCACGGTTGGATTCAACGTCTGAAATGCGCTCCAGTAGCGGGGCAGCTGCCACGCAACGGTCACTTTGAGCGAAACCTTTTGCACGGGCATCTTTTGTTACACTGCCGTCCGGGGAGTAGCATGTGACTAGTTGATTGGTTTGCCGCATGTTCGATACATGCATTCGCAATAATTGAGTCTGTAGCTCGGCACGCCTCTGCCAAAAAATAGTCGCTCAAATTGTCTCTCCGTTGCGGCCGTTTGTGTTCGAGCACGTCGCCCCGCAACGTCGTCTTCTCCCGGCTGCTGTTGGAAGAGCTTCGCATTGATGCCGCCGAGTGCCATGGTGCACGCACGGTTGCTTCGTCTTGACCACGCGACCGTCGTCTGGGTCGCGTCCAGATTGCGGAGCACAAGCAGTTAAAAAAGTTGAGAATACCGCCAGAGACGCGAAGGCGCGATCCTGTCCGAGATGAGCTCAAAGCTGGTCACATTTTGTTTCGCTGGCGGGGCGATGGCAAACCCCGCTCCTGATGAGAATCGCCTAGAGATTTTCTTGTTCGTGCCAGATAGGATGATGAGGTACCTTTCCTGCTCGAACGCATTTGAAACAGCGGCCCGCGCCCTGTGAATGCATATAATCGAACATTTGCGCTGGCCCATATGGTATATTATTTCAATAATTGTCGTGCGACGTTGCGAGACATGCATATCGCAGTGGCCGGCATCGGCGTTTTGATCTGACCATCAAGCAGTCCGAGTTGCTATCCACGCAAAATTTCCGCGCATTTGGCGATGAGAAAATGAGGAGACAAATATACGAATAATGCGAAGAAGAAGCTGATACGTGGTTTGTTCGATCGGCTCTAGCGCTCGCCGCACCTCATACTTTGAATGTTTGCCTTTTTTTGAATTGCTTTTCGCAGATCCCTTCGTATCACGGCGAGCCAATCGCACAATAGAGTTGCACCGCTCCACGAGCGGAGCCATTTGTGCATGGTTTTCCAACTCGTCTCAATTCTTCCATTCGTTCTCCCAGACACGGTTCACCCCATCCTCTTCCACGTGCACGGTGAACGCCAACTGTCCGCCATTGCGCACTCGGTAGGGGATCGCGTCGCTCACTTGGACGACGAATTCGTTATGCATGTCGTCTCAAAAAAAGCAAAATTGCGAGCTGCTCGGCACGCAGGTTCCTTGCGAGGCCAAAATTGCTTGACCCCCGCAGTATGCGCTTACTCCGGAATAGTGCAACAGCAATGCCCTTGTCCAGCATGTTTTCAAATTCCGCAAATGAAAGGTTACCAAAGACACCTTTGGAATCTATATATATATATATATATATATATAGATATACATATATATACATATAAATATACATCTATATACATATATATATGTATACACGGAAAACTTATCCCGGACGAACGCGGACGCGGCAACGTCGTCGTCGAAGGCGCCAAACTGCCAATAACGGTTGTGACCGCCTTCTTCCCGTAGTAGTAGTGGTATTTGTTGGCGGGATTGTTGGACACTCTGGGAGGTAATTTTCTTGCGTTCCCAAGTTTTCAAAACCAATTTATGTTTGAACCTATTCTCCAAATTTGTCATGCGTATTTCGGTGTTTTCTCCATGTATTGTCATTCGTATTCGATGTCTTCATGCAGATTGGCCTGCAGAGGTGGTTGCGAGTCCAGCTCTTGCAGGAGGAGTGCTTTTGCCCAGCCTGTGGCGAGGTGATGGATGTCTATTGCGACCACGCCTTCGTGTACGCCTGCTGCGGCGACAAGACCAAACGCCACATCGCCCTGCGCCACCAGGCCTTCTTCGACGCCCTGGCCTTTGGTCACGCCGGGGCTGAGTTGGAGAGCCCGGGGCTGCTACCCAGGCGCCCCGCTAGGGAGGCCATCCCCGGGGACGAGCAGGACGGACCCCACGTGGACGACAACGGCCGCCGCCCCGCCGACGTCTACCTGCCGAGGTGGCGCAACGGCACGGCGGCCTGGGAGTTCGCCGTCACGTCCGAGTTGTGCGCCGATTTCCTCGCCACATCGGCCGCGTCAACACGCCCAGCGACTCTCCGTTTCCCTGCACACGGAGGACGCGCGGGTGGCGTTGCGGCGCTTCCAAACATACATTGGAGGGACGGGAGTGGTCGTGGCCTGCCTGGCCGCGGTCACGACGGCCTCCACGGCGGACGCCGTGTGAGCGCCGCCGGGCGCTGTTTAGCGCCCCCTGCCCATTCCACCAGCCTTGGCTGGGCAGTACGGGTGCCTCCACTGCGGTCGCAAATGCTAGTTTTGCTGGCTCCACAGTCAGCGCCAGAGCGCGTGGGCAAGAAAAAAAACTAGACATTGCGCCTGTTATCACCGCTTTGCGGGAGCCGCGGCTTGTCTAATTCAAATCGTTTGCTTCTGGATGGGGAGGGGGACGAGGAAGAGAGGGAAGCGGAGGAGGGGCAGGAGGGGGGAGGGCGACGAAATCTATAACAAACGTGTGCCAAGCAGTTGGCGCCACAGCGGGGCGAATTTAATATTGGAGTTGTCGTGCCAACACCTTCGAAACCAACCATCTGAATACATCGCATGGTGGAATGCCGCGGACCTTGTTGTTCCGATTCTTGAACGCCGCGATTGTCGATACAACCACAGCATTACGAATTGTTGTTCCCCCACATGTTCAGTGGGTTATGGTTTTCTTCACTGCCGCGCCGCACCCGCGTCTCACCTCCTCCCCCCTTCTTCCCCGCATGTTTCGTGCGGTTTTGGTTTTCCCCACATGTTTCGTGGGGTTTTGGTTCCCCACATGTTTCGTGGGGTTATGGTTTTCTTCCCTTCCGCGTCTCAACCGCGTCTCCTTCTCCTTTTCTTTCTCCTCCCTCTCCTTCTCCTTCCTCAGCACAGCCCGGCACAGCACAGCACAGCACAGCTCGACACCACAGGGGGGGCGCAGAGGGTGGCCCCCCAGCGCGGCCTCTATCCGTGACACGCTCGCAGCTCGTGGCAGGAGCGGCACTTTCTCGACACCACGGGGGGCGCGCAGAGGGTGGTCCCTCAGCGCGGCCTCTATCCGTGACACGCTCGCAGATCGTGGCAGGAGTGGCACTTTCTCGACACCACAGGGGGTGCGCAGAGGGTGGTCCCTCAGCGCGGCCTCTATCCGTGACACGCTCGCAGATCGTGGCAGGAGTGGCACTTTCTCGACACCACAGGGTGCGCAGAGGGTGGTCCCTCAGCGCGGCCTCTATCCGTGACACGCTCGCAGATCGTGGCAGGAGTGGCACTTGCTCGACACCACAGGGGGTGGTCCCTCAGCGCAGACACGCTCGATCCTCTGCGCAGCAGCTCGCGATCGTGAGTGTGACATGCTCGCAGATCGTGGCAGGAACGGCACTTTCTCGACACCACAGGGGGTGCGCAGAGGGTGGTCCCTCAGCGCGGCCTCTATCCGTGACACGCTCGCAGATCGTGGCAGGAGTGGCACTTTCTCGACACCACAGGGGGTGCGCAGAGGGTGGTCCCTCAGCGCGGCCTCTATCCGTGACACGCTCGCAGATCGTGGCAGGAGTGGCACTTTCTCGACACCACAGGGGGTGCGCAGAGGGTGGTCCCTCAGCGCGGCCTCTATCCGTGACACGCTCGCAGATCGTGGCAGGGCACTTTCTCGACACCACGTGGTCCCTCAGCGCGGCCTCTATCCGTGACACGCTCGCAGATCGTGGCAGGAGTGGCACTTTCTGGGGGCGCAGAGGGTGGTCCCTCAGCGCGGCCTCTATCCGTGACACGCTCGCAGATCGTGGCAGGAGGCACTTTCTCGACACCACAGGGGGTGCGCAGAGGGTGGTCCCTCAGCGCGGCCTCTATCCGTGACACGCTCGCAGATCGTGGCAGGAGTGGCACTTTCTCGACACCACAGGGGGTGCGCAGAGGGTGGTCCCTCAGCGCGGCCTCTATCCGTGACACGCTCGCAGATCGTGGCAGGAGTGGCACTTTCTCGACACCACAGGGGGTGCGCAGAGGGTGGTCCCTCAGCGCGGCCTCTATCCGTGACACGCTCGCAGATCGTGGCAGGAGTGGCACTTTCTCGACACCACGGGGGGTGCGCAGAGGGTGGTCCCTCAGCGCGGCCTCTATCCGCAGTGGTCCCTCAGCGCGGCCTCTATCCGTGACACGCTCGCAGATCGTGGCAGGAACGGCACTTTCTCGACACCGCAGGGGGGGGGGCGCCGAGGGTGGTCTCTCAGCGCGGCCTCTATCCGTGACACGCTCGCAGATCGTGGCAGGAGTGCCCTTTTCTCGACACCACAGGGGGTGCGCAGAGGGTGGTCCCTCAGCGCGGCCTCTATCCGTGACACGCTCGCAGATCGTGGCAGGAGTTGCACTTTCTCGACACCACAGGGGGTGCGCACAGGGTGGTCCCTCAGCGCGGCCGCTATGCACGACGGTCGTCCAGGGCATAGCAGGAGTGGCACTTTCTTGACGTCACAGGGGGTGCGCACAGGGTGGTCCTTCACCGCGGCCGCTATGCACGACGGTCGTCCAGGGCATAGCAGGCGCGGCATTTTCTCGACACCATAGAGGCTGCGCAGGGGGTGGTCCCTCAGCGCGGCCGCTATGCACGACGGTCGTCCAGGGCATAGCAGGCGTGGCACTTTCTCGACACCATAGAGGGTGTGCAGGGGGTGGTCCCTCACCGCGGCCGCTGGCTGGCTCGAATCTGTCCTCGATGGAGGATAGAAGGCTCGGAAGAGGGAGCATGTTCAAGCAATATGGCGCTGGATGACACATAGGGGAGCATTCGCGACGAGGGCTGAGAACGCAAAATTGCGCATATATTATAAACTTGAGCAAACACATAAGATTTAAATTAAGTATGGTGGGTTCCTCGGTAGCGTAATTTGGAAGTTTGCCGCTAGAGCTACATTGCATAAAGCTTCAAGCGCCACGCCGACATCCAAACATATTTTGTAGCACTCATATATCTGGCCCCAAACACCCCGGCATAAAAGACATCTCTCCGACATTGCCGTAAGACCGTCACAAATAAATATTTGTCCAGCGCGGCATCGGTCGAACGAAGGAGCGAAATTGTTCTGGGAATGGTTCTGCTGGCTTTGCTGGCCGAAGTACTGGATTGATAATTCTGCTAAAACCGGGACAAGACCCGGGAGGCACAAATATCTCGCAGCATCGTTCAGTTCTCCTGCATCCGCAAATTTGGTCGTTTTGTTGATTTTTTAAGTTTCGTCGGTGAATGGGCGGATTCCGTGCCGCACTGCTGTCGGCGCAGAGAATCAAGCAGATCGTCCCATCGGCCTGCATCCAACCGATCCTCTATTTGAATTTGCGGCCCCCCGCTTTTCCGCCATGTGCCGTATAAGATAGGCAAGGCTGGAACACAAATAATGTTCATGCTTGCGTGCGCCCGTGCTCTTGATAGGCGTCCCGGCCCCAAGCCATGTGCGCAGCCTCCACTGTTGCAAGTGTTTATGTCAGATGACGAAGGTATTGTGCATGAGTGCACCGAAGTACGGCCTTCAGTGTGGGTATATGTTATATAAGTGTAAATCCCACTCGTGCGATCGATCCCCCCTCGTGCTCGGCGAGAGTGATTTTGAAGTCCTCCGCTGAAAGGAATTCCCATCCATTCGGAAGCCGAGCAATTGGTGAAACATGCGTTCCGAATTGTTGTCCTGGCGGGATCCTCATAGGTTCGTTGCTTAGTTCTTGGCGTTCCCCTGCGAACGATCTCATGTTGATGCGTATGGTTCGTGTGAGTACCGTACCGCTGGATTGTCGTAGACGGTCATGGCCATAGCAATGATCGCAATTTCAAACACCAGTGCGCGCGGGAAGAGCAATGTAGTTTGACGTAATAAGGCGCGTTCTTTGTGCAATTCGTCCGCGGCTGCCCATAACATCGGCTCGATGAAGTTAGACCCTTTTTGTCGTAAAAACACTCTTTGCACCTCGTTGCGGTCTGCGGCGAGGGTGCACGGATCCAGAAGACGTAACACAAACACAATGCCAATGCGTATGTTCGGGCTGGGGAACAGGACACGAAAATCCACAAGACCTTGTGTTGGTTGGTAGAACCAGTTAGGGATAGCCCCAGCGGTGCCGTCGGATTCTACCTTCGCGCTCTCCCTTGGGTCGTGAGTTGGTACCGCGGGCTGCACCGTTTCCCCCGAGTGGCCTCGCACAAGCCGCGCATCCCGAAATCTTGTAATCGTAAAACCGTCCTCGTCGGAATCCTCATCGAGATTACTCATGGCGCCAACATCGCACGCTGGCATGCTCTCGTCCTGTGATGCTCCAAGGCTGGCGGGATTCTCTTCTGGGGCGGGGAAGCCCCCTTATCAAACGCAAAATCTCTTATAAGACGTGGAGGTGGGACAGTTGGATGAGCAACAATCGGAATGCCGTCGCGGCCGATGTCGTCAACGCAAGGCCCCAAGAGAACAGATTGTTATTCAAAAGTGGCATCGAACCACAACGCCAGGCTCAACACGAGACATACGTGGATGGTGTCAGCTTGGCGACAAGTCCTTACCGAAGCAGGCGCTATGATCCCAGACCGCAACGTCGAACGACTCCTGCGGGAAACGCACGTGCCTGTACCCCGAGCTGATCAACGACGATTGGATCTGATAGCACCTTGCCTGAATGTGGCGCGAGGTTTGCCGCTCTTTTGTGACATCACCATCCTGTCGCCTCTCAAGAGGAACCGGATGCCGCGACCAGGGACCAGCAATAGATTTGGTAGGCTTCTGGAGCAAGCCGAACGTGAAAACAATGAAACTTATCGTGAAATCACTACCACCGGGCTAGGATCTTTACATTGCTTGGGATGCGAAGTCTTCGGAAGATGGGGAAATCAAGCGGTGGAATTGGTGCCGGCCTTGGCGCAAGAGAAATGCAGACATCTACCATTACGGATCAGAAAAGGCACTACTATGGGGTTACTACACAGATGGTGGGGGTTACTAGGTACCTTGCAACGATCCGTGGCGCATGCCGTTTTACATGAGCCTGCCGACCTACCTACCACGCAGATCGAACCTGAGTGCCCTCTCAGTGAGCTGCCAGTGGTTGCGTAGGATACGGGGCACGGCCGGTGCCTCTCCTCCCTCTCTCTTCCTCCTCCTCCTCCTCCTCCTCCTCCTCCTCCTCCTCCTCCTCCTCCTCCTTCTCCTCCTCCTCCTCCTCCTCCTCCTCCTCCTCCTCCTCCTCCTCCTCCTCCTCCTCCTCCTCCTCCTCCTCCTCCTCCTCCTCCTCCTCCTCCTCCTCCTCCTCCTCCTCCTCCTCCTCCTCCTCCTCCTCCTCCTCCTCCTCCTCCTCCTCCCTCCTCCTCCTCCTCCTCCTCCTCCTCCTCTCCTCCTCCTCCTCCTCCTCCTCCTCCTCCTCCTCCTCCTCCTCCTCCTCCTCCTCCTCCTCCTCCTCCTCCTCCTCCTCCTCCTCCTCCTCCTCCTCCTCCTCCTCCTCCTCCTCCTCCTCCTCCTCCTCCTCCTCCTCCTCCTTCCTTCGCTGCTTAGCCGCACTCTGGTGGCTTCGCTGGGCCGGTGTTTCACCCCGTTCTGGTTTTCAGGATGGCACTTTGCAATGTGCGCGCGTTGCGTGATGGGGAAAATGGAGGTTCGAGCGGAGAAACTTTTTCATTATCAAACGAAAGACAAAACAGGGGATGGGTCAGGGACGCTCGCGGAATAGGAGCGGGAGGGGCGAGCCCGGGATGATCGGCAAGAAGGTATGGAAGCGCGCCGTGGTCAGTAGGTCAAACAGCTCGGGCCTAAGCGGAGGCTCGAATTCAACTACATTTTTGTTGTCGTGCGTCGCGGTCGGGGCAAGGTCATCGTCGTCGAGGGTCGGCTGAGACAGAGAAGCACCAGGCGCAACGTGGTCGTTGCGTCCTGCATCTCTTTGATCAAAATTGGTGGGTGGTCCTTCCTGCGCGAAGCGGGATGGTCTTACGGGTGCGTGTAAGACTCCGAACGAATGGATAATAGAGACGGTAAGATCACAAAATATCATCGCGATCAGACGCGGCATCGGAATGTAGGCATCAATCGGAGGGTGGAAGGGCGGGGGGGCGGAGGAGGGCATATCAGGGGGAAGTGGTGGAGGCGGATCGCTCCTCTTAAAATCATTCGAGACAGCCCCATGCGCAAATGGCAGAATGTTGGGCGGAGGAGCGGCGGACGGAGGCAAAAGGACCGCTTAAATCTCGGACCGCACATTTCGGACCAGGACCTCCATTACATATACCAACGAGTCCGGCGCATGCCCCAATAAGCTTAGGATCGCGATCCAATTCCCGACGAATGTCGGACGCTCTCCCGACGGCCTGTTCGACGATAGTGGCACCGCAGCAAAAGCGGAGGGAAGGAAATCTATTGTTCATCCAGAAATTGATCGTGAATCGATTCGTCATACACCCGGTTTGCACGAAGCAATCATCAAACTACTCAGGGTGGTTGATTGTGGATGCTCGAACGACAACACTCGTCTGTGTTTACACACCCATGTTCTGGACACTTGCAGGGGTGGCCAATGATGGGATGGTTTCAACGATTGGTGGGGTTATTCGACATTGTTCCCGGATTTCGATGCAACGGTCCCGGCTGCAACAATCCAGGAATCCTTGAGGGGAGGAGCCGTGTATCTACTCACCAAACAGGGCCGCCCTGGCGTCACAAGGCCCCCGGATGGTTGGCGGTGTGAAGAGTGCACTCCCCTGCCTCTTCTGCCGCCCGTGCCACCGTGCGTGCATGATGTACACGCTTGTCTTGTTTTGTGGCATGCACGCTGCCCGCCGCTGTTTTGGCCCTAGTCCTAGGGCCCTGGGACGCACCCGCAGTTTTGACTGCCGCGCAGTCCGAGCTAAAAGAACTGCACTGACATTGGTAGCGGAGCTGGTAAGCTCCAGCGGACGCACTGCGTGCTCTGCTTCGGTGGTTGTGACCACCCGCGTGGGCCGCCATGGCTGCCAGCCAAGACGGCTCAGACGCGGAGGCTGCGTCCTCCGCTGGCACAGGTCCCCCGGACCTGCATGCGGTCCTGCGCGTGATGGCCGAGACCCAGCGGGAGCTCTTGGCCTTGCATCGGGATCGTGGTGGCGACGGCGGTCCCAGACGTACACGTCTACTGCTGTCGCAGGTGAAGCTCCCAGAGTTCGATGGTGCAGTCGGTACGAGTACTAAGAAGTACCGAGAGTGGCGCAAGGAGGTTGAGGTCATCCGCAATTTCAACCAGCTCGCAGACGTGGAGCTGGGCCTGAACATCTACAGTCAAGTAACAGGTCGAGCCAAGGAGCTCATCGAGGTCCTTGATGCGTCGGACCTCCGACGCGAGGACACGCTCGAGACCATCTTTGCTATCTACGACGACGCCTTCGAGAAGATGGATCACGAGCGCCTCGATCAGGTGCATCAGGAGTGGGAGCGAGCACACCGTCGAGCTGGGCAGCCCATCATGGATTGGACAACGTACTTGCGCAAGAAGCGCATGGAGCTGCAGCTCGAGGATCCTACTTCAGCGATCAGCGATCGCGCGCTGGCGAGCAAGATGCTTCGTGGCGCTGGACTGTCGCAGAAGGAGCGAGCGCAGGTGCTCTTCAACTGTGGCGGCATCTACGACTCGAAGCGGATGGAGGTCGTGCTGAAGGCAGCCTACTCGAAGGTGCACGACACCGAGAAGCGCTCGGTGCTCCCTCGCCGCTCGCCGTTTGTGGCGCAGCGTGAGCACGGGCGCTCCTCCGGGAGTTCGGGCGGTCGCTATCCGCACCCTCCCATGGCTCGCAGGCCATGCGTGCTGCGAGGACGCTCTGGCCAGCATGTGCACGAGGTAGAGAACGGTGAAGACTACGATGAACACCACGGCGACCTGGAGGAGGCGCAGCACGACGAAGATGAAGCAGGTGAACAGGACGATGGAGACCCCGGAGCTGGCGAGGGGATCATCTTCGAGGACGGCGCTGAGGTCGAAGAGGAGCTGGCGTCGGACAACGACGGGCCAGATGACGAGGAGTACGAGGCACCGGAGGATCTTCAGGAAGCGTTCTTGGCCGGCTGGAGGGCCAAGCAGAAGACGGCAGTACAGCGTCAGAAGCGCGGTTTCGTTGCCCCTCGGCAGCGGGACCCCAAGAAGATCAACGCCAGCGGCCCCTTCCAGGCTGGTCGGAAGCCGACGGACCAGCGCAAGGCTAACAGCCGGTGTGCTGACTGCGATCAGCCCGGCCACTGGCGCGGCGACCCGGAGCGCCCCAAGGTGAAGAGTGGCGAGCGCGAGCCGCACAACAAGATCGGGCCAAAGAGTGGCCAGCCAGCGTCGCCCAACCAGCGGAGCTCTGCGAAGCCGCCGGCGCCTAGGCAGGTGCATGGACCGATCATCCATTGGGTTGGCATGGCAGGCAGTGCCGAGGAGCGTCGTGGCCGCGCCCCATGGCGCCGTGCTCCCCAGTCGGTGCCTGCCCAGAGGCATCCGGTGGAGGGTCGAGCTGATGCTCCAGGGCGGATCGCCATGAATCCTAGGCCCAAGAGCACGCCTGCGCCGAGCCTACGCCGGGACGCCGACGATGGCCCAGGGCCCGCACAGAGCAGCGATGAACGCGCGCGCGCCCGTGCCAGGCGCGGGGAGGATCAGGAGGACGAGGATGCATGCGTGCGTTGCCATCGCATTCTGGCCAACACCCACCCAAAGGGGCACATCGTGGAGTTGGAGTTTCCTGACCTTGCCACGGCCCATCACATCGCGGAGCGCGTGACGAACAAGAAGCCTATCTTCTTCAAGCAAGGCCGCTTCGAGAGCCTCGACTTCGTCCAGGGTCGGCCCATGCGTCTGCAGCTGACCACGTCGAAGCCTTGCACGGTGGCTGAGGTTGATCTCGACGAGATCACGGCAACTATGTTCAAGATCGTGATGGGCGGCAGTCGTGATACAAAGCCCCGCGACGATCGGCGCGGTGAAGGCGGGAGTCGTGACACCAAGCAGCGTGAAGATCATCATCGAGATCGTCGCGACGACCGCCAGCGTGATCGGGGAGCTGTTCTCCGTGAGCATCGTGCCCCTCCTCCGCCCGAGGCGGAGGCCTCCTCGCGTTCAAGGTCGCGGAGTACACCGCAAGGCCGCGGCGCGAAGGAAGAGAAGCGGAGTCCACCAGAAGACCGCGGTGAGAAGGAAGAGAAGGAAGAAAAGAAAGAGAAGAAGAAGAAGAAGGCGAGGAGCAGCAAAGAAGAGAAGACAGAGAGAAAGAAGGCAAGAGGCAGCAAGGAAGTGAAGAAGGAGGATGAGGCCAGCGAGGAGGATGAGGCCAGCGAGGACGACAACGACCAGCGGCGCGAGGATAAGGAGGTGCCGTTCACGCCGGAGGAGATGGATGAGATCTTCTGCAGCTGGTATCCGCGTCAGGACATCTTTAGGGATTACCTGGCGCCGCCGGCAACCATCCACTTCATCACGAAGAACGACCGCATCGTGCGCCTCAACCTCTACACGCGCCGCTGCGAGAAGCCGGACTTCTCTCCAGCCAGTGGCCCTGCGAGGGCCTATCCTGTATTCGCGGTGGATACCGCAGCGGCGGCGTCGGCGAAGGGAGCATCGAAGACTAAAGGATCCCCAGACGGAGCTGTGCCTGGACTAACGTCTGCCGCTCCGACTGGGGAGGCCGCCGCTGCTCCTAAGGACGAGGACTGGGTCATGGCAGGGGCCTCCGAGGAGGCGAGAAAGAGCGAGGAGAAGAAACGACTGGAGGTCTTGCAGCGTGACAAAGCCGAGTTACTGGACCGACTCGCGCTGATAGAGAAACAGGAGATGGAGATGCATACCCGATTGAACCCAGGCGAGGTCTACGACGGCCTGCAGAAGCGACGTGAGCAGGCACCTCTGCCAGAGCGTGTCCTGCCTACATCTCCTGAGCAGCAGGGAGTCGGAAGCGCGTGGATGAACATGGAGGGAGTTCGACGACGTGTTCACCTTCCAGCGCCTCCAGGAGCCGCGAGCTCAGGTGCCCCTGCCGCTGCGACGGCATCTCCAGCCGCATCTGGAGCCCCGCGCGTAGTCACCGCCTCTGGACGGAGCTACGTCATGAGTGTCGGTGCCACGCAGAGCGACCTGGAGAAGCAGCAGATGCACCGAGCCATGTACGACTCGCAGTTCGACGGCGAGAGGCTGGTCCCAGGGGTCCCAGGTCCGAAGGCGAAGTTCGATCCAGAGCTCATGCAGCGGCAGGCTGCGTGTGTTCATCCGGTGGGCGAGCTGAAGTGGCAGTCAAACGGCACCGTGATCTTCGCGAAGTGCAAGAAGTGTTCGTTGAAGTCGGTGATCCATTACACGCTGGAGAAGCCCAAGACGGATGAAGGGGAACCTCCCAGGAACACCCCAGACGGAGATGTGCCAGGACTAACGTCTGCCGCTCCGACTGGGGAGGCCGTCGCCGTTCCAAAGGGCGCGGACCCCTGGGCAGCAAAGGGCGCGGACCCTTGGGCAGCAAAGGGGGGATCTGCGGCCCGCATGGTCACTACCCGAGAGGAGTGCCCCCGCAAAGTGGTAGACGAGCAGCCTGTCATGCTTGTTGTCTTGCCCGCGGGGCTGGCTATGATTGACACGGGCTGCAAGCGGGCTGTCGGTGGACGTCCGTGGCACGTCGAGCTGCAGAAGACTTTGGATGCCATGGGCGTGCTGTACCACAGCATCGACCAGCGCGAGTACTTCAAGTTCGGCCCAGGCGCGCCGCTCTTGTCAGAGCGCGCGCGGTGCTACACAGTTGGCATCAATGGTACGCAGGGCGAGGTTGTGATCTCCGAGGTCGATGCCGAGGTGCCAGGTCTCATCGGTCCTGATGAGATGGCAGAGTGGGACGCAGCAATCAGCTTCAGGAGCGGTACTTTCACGGCGAACGGTGTGACCAAGCCGTTGGTTCCGGCTGCGTCCGGGCATCCGTGCGTGTCATTGCTGGATTTCCCGGCACCGGTCGCGAGCGCTTTCCCCGTCGGACAGTCAGAGGAGCAGGACGAGCTCGCAGACGAGATGTTCAGCGGAACTGCGAGCCACGAGGAAAAGGATGAGCGCAGCGTCGCTGAGACCGTCGAGGAGGAGGACACGCACGATTCTGATAGCAACGACGGCCAGGACGCAGGCGACTCAGAGCTGAGCACATCCCACTATCACACCAGCGACCCAGAGTCCGCGGAGACGGCATCGAGTGACGAGGAGGTTTTCATGGAGAACGCGGACAACGAGGTTTTCATGACGAAAGGTGCTCGCAGGCACGTCCGGAGCAACCTGAAGGAGCTGGAGGTTCTGATGACCGAGGAAATGGCGACCAGGAAGCTTCGGGCTGATCGGCAGGAGCAGGACGCCCTCAAGCACTACCAGGAGGAACGTGTACTGCCCTTTCAGAGGGAGACCCGGCGGCGACAGGGGCCCTGGAGGATCGTAGAGGTCTTCGCATGGGCTTGCCAACTCACGATCCTGGCGGCGAGCATGGGATGGGACGCCCACCAGCCCATCGCAGCGCCAGAGTTCGACCTCCTGACGGTCCAGGGCAGGAACGAGGCACGGGCGTACCTGGTTGCAGTTGACCCAGACTTCGTGGCTTTGTCCCCACCTCCTACGGCATGGAGTCGGCTGCAGAGTGTCGACCAGCGAAGGCCTATGCGAGTGCGCCGGCAACGCCGAGAGCGGACCGAGTACCGCATGTTGCTCTCGTTCACGGACGAGGTGACGCAGTGGCAAGCTGCAAGGGGACGCGCAGCCATGGTAATGGACCACGCGCAATCGACAATCTGGAGCCAGCCACCCGTGAGTGCAACGAAGTCGAACCCAGCACTCGAGGACGCGATCTGCCTCAAGGACACCACGAGAGTGTTGGCGAACCCTGGGGTTTGCACGGCCGTGCGCGGGAGCTGCGCAGAGGAGTTCGGCACGGCTGCGATGAGCGGTGCCGCGGATCATTTGGCTCGGCAGTTCGAGAACTCGAGTTTTCCTGCGGCGCAACTCCCGGACCCCACGGAGGAGCCCAGGAGTTATGGGCCCGAGCCCGCGGAGCGTGGTCCTGGAGAGGCTCCCGGAGACGTTTCGGAGAGACCTGAGTGGGGCAAAACACCGCAGGAGATTCGAGCCGAGATTCGCGAGGCATTGCAGAAGACGGTGAAGGAGGAGTCCATGCAGCACCCTGCGGAGGAGGAGGAGGTTGCAGCCTCCTGGTCAGAGATGGAGCTTCCGGAGGTGGTGCGGCAGGACATCATGACGAAGATTCCTCGGAGTACGCGACGTGCTGTGCGGAAGGCCCATCGCGGTCTTGGACGCCCCAGCCGACCGACGTTCATCAAGATGCTGCGTCTCGGCGGTGCAACGCCCAACGCGTTGGCATACGCGAAGCATTGGCAGTGTCCGACTTGTGCTGAGTCGGAGGCGCCGCCCCGTCCAGTGCAAGGGACGGCGGACGTGCGACCATTCGGCTTCAATGTGACGGTTGTGATCGACGTGAAGTACCTACGGGACGCGGCCAAGGAGCAGCTGGTGGTCCTCAGCATGGTGGACGCTGGTACGGGATGGCACTGCGCATGCCTTCTCAAGAATAGGACGGCCAAGCACGTAGCACGCCAGATCATGAACGAGTGGTTCAAGCATTACGGCGTGCCAGAGAACATCGTGATCGACCAGGGCGGCGAGTTCGAGGGCTACTTCAACGCGCTGATGGAGCAGTTCGGCATTAATACGAAGACGACGGGAGCTCATGCAGCATGGCAGCATGGCCTGGCAGAGCGCCACGGAGGATTGCTCGGCACTATCTGGGGCAAGGTGGTGCACGAGTTCCAAGTCCAGGGCAAGTCGATGTCTACTGTGGCCCTGGCTGCCATCATCAATGCGAAGAACTCGACGATCAGCCGCAATGGATTGACCCCGGAGCAGGCTGTCTTCGGGCGGATCTTGAACTTTACGGAGGTGACTAACAGGGACGACGATGAGGTCCTCATGTCGGTTCTCGGCGCCAAGGGCATAGCTTGGCGTTCGTCTCAAATCCGCACCGCAGCCAAGATGATGTTGCTGGAGCGCGACGCGACGGACAAGGTGCGGAGGGCGCTGCTACGACAGGCGCCGACGGTCGTCGGCGATCTGTGCCCAGGATCGAGGGTGCATTTCTGGGCACCGAATCCGTTCAAGGGACGTCGTCGGCAAGATCCTGAAAGATGGCGGGGTCCTGCGACTGTGATCGCGAAGGAATCCAACAGCCGGTACTACGTATCATGGCGTGGTCACGTGCTACTTGTTGCTCGTGAGCAGCTCCGGCACGCCTCCTCCCAGGAGGCCGCAGCTGCGGAGTCCATCCAGACGGGCGCGCGGCTGACACAGCAGCGAGATGATCGCGCCTACCACGACATCGTGGACGCCACGCCCAAGGCGAAGGTTCAGAAGGTGAAGAAGACATTCTTGAAGAAGGAGCGTGACCGACATAGGGAGCTCGAGGGGTCCAGGCAGCCTCGCGTGGACCTGAGGGCCCTGGACGCCATTGAGGCACAGGCTAAGGAGGAGGAGCCGCCTGAGCAGCAGCAGCTGCCGCAGCTTCCCCCTCCGAGGAGGGCGCGTTCTCGTTCCCCTCCAGGCCGGATATCCTCTGAGACGTACCCGAAGGCTTCTCCGGGAGCATCGGGCTCTGGCGGCCCTTCGGTGCCGCCGATTCCCAGAGACGATTTCGAGCTTGAGCGAAAGCGGAAGTTCCTGGTAGATGACGTGCCGAGTTGCATTAAGAAGACACGTCTGCAGGCTGCCCCTACGAGTGGCTTGTCGGCCCTCCGCGAGGTGGCCATGAACGCCGTTGCGCATTCGGGACCCCAGGAGTGGTTCGACCAGAATGCCTTGGATGGTGTCTCCACGCTCGTTCAGAAGGTCGTACGAGGAGTACGTGTACATCGAGAGCCACGGCGGAGACTCTATGATCACGACCGCCACCCGGAGTGCAATCGCCTGTCGGTGATGCTCTCCGCCACGGGCCAGTGTGCCTACAAGGACGACGGCGCGAGCCGTACCAACGAGCGCACGGAGGACAGCTGGGTTGGTCTCACGCTTTTCTACCGCGACAAGCCGGACGCTCAGACACAAGTGGTGTACTATTTGGACACTCCGGAGGGTCTTGTACGGCAGCCGATGACTTACGAGGAATGGATCAACGTGTCATCTGTGTATGACGCATGGCTGCAGGAGGCCCGGTACGAGCACGACGTGTTCGCACTCGTGATGAAGCAGAACGCGAAGGAGCTAGACCCACGTCACTTCAACCAGCACGAGAAGGCTAAGTTCGACGAGGCCGATGCCGCCGAGTGGCGGCAATGGATCGCCAACAACACGGTCGAGCTGGTCACCGAGGAGGAGGAGAAGAGCATCCCAAAGGACAAGATCATCTCGGCGCCCATGCGTTCGGTTCGCACGAACAGGGGGCGAGGACTGGAGTTGGAGGCGAAGTCGCGCTTGATCATCCCTGGCCATCTCGACCCGCAGCTTGGTCTATTCAGGACGGATTCGCCTACTACTTCCCCTTTGGCCGTGCTGGTGTGTGCGTCTATCACAATGGCGATGGATTGGACATTCGAGTGCTTCGACGTAGCGACCGCGTTCCTGTCCGGGCTGAAGCTGGAACGGGAGCTGTATGTGAGGGCTCCTAAGGACGGGCTTCCAGCCGTCGACGGCGCTGGATGGCCAGCCGTGCGACCTTATGCGTTGCTTCGCTTGCTGAAAGGGGCGCACGGTTTGACGGGGGCGCCTCGGTTGTGGTATCTCCGAGCCCACCAGGTGCTGACGGACGAGGTCGGTTTCGTGGAGCTGCGCTTTGCTCGAGCTGTCTTCGTTTATCGGGGAAACGATAAGTTGATTGCTACGTTGACTTTGCACGTCGACGACGGCATGCTGTTTTGAGACCCGCATGACCCCCAGTACCAGGAGGTGAAGGCGAACATCAACAGTCGTTTCAACATCAAGCACTGGAAGGAGGGCAACGACAAGGAGGCAGTCGCCTATCTCGGTGAGGAGTGGTGGCGCCACCCCGATCACATCGAGATCAGCACGCACGAATACATCGGCAAGCTGACAAAGCACCCCCTTGCAAGGGGTGGCGACGAGGAGCGGGAGATGACTCCCGAGGAGCACCACGACTTCCGGAGCTTGCTCCAGAAGGTGCGGTGGCCTGTCGCACGCGTGGTGCCACAGCTCGCGTACAGTGCGTCGGCGCTCGCACAGAAGGATCCGAAAGGTCGGAGGTTACTGCACCTGCGAGTGCTCAATGACATCATCGACCGGCTTCAGGACTACGACACGAGAGGTCTTGCGACTCTCCAGATCCGCCGCGTGGACATCGAGCGCTTGCAGGTGCTCACGCTTATGGACGCTTCGTTTGCGAAGGAACCCGGCTGTAAGAGCCAGATGGGGTTCATGAGTATGATTACGGATACCCGAGTGTTGAAGGAGCTAGTTGTATGTTGTCTAGTGGAGTTCCAGAGCAGTACTATTACACGAGTTGTTGGATCTACGATGGCCGCAGAGTCTGCGGCTATGTCCGTGGCTTTGGATCGGCAGCTTTACCTCAGGCTGCTGATTGAGGCAATCTTGCACGGGGAGCCGCCCTTGCAAGGGGACTGGAGGCTGGCGCTGAAGGTTCCGGGGGCGCTGGTGACGGACGCGAAGTCGCTCTACGACCACACGTCCAAGATCGGCTCGATGCCGGTGTCTCGGCAGACCCTCATTGACTTGTTGGTGGCCAAGGATTTGATAGAGCAGGAGGCCATCAAGTTCAAGTGGTTGCCCAATAGCCACATGCTAGCGGACGCGCTGACAAAGGCCGCGCAGCCTAACGAGGTGCTATCGCAGTTCCTCCGCCACGGACTGTTCAGCATGGTGCCTACTGCTGAGCAAGAGGATGAGGAGGCACACCGTCTGCGGCTGCGCCGTGGACAGCGTGAGAGAGCCAAGGAGCGGAAGGCCCAGCGTCGGGTCGCCGTTCCAGGGCCTGCGAGCCCGTGAGGTCCTGACTGCAGCCGCTGATGGACCTAGTGAGGGCTACGGTGATGTATGCATATCTTTTGAGTTGACAGTCTGGATTAGTGAATCTAGACATTCATATTTTATATTTATATTTTGAGCCCCAGGCCGTATTTGCTTGAGGTGTTTCGGCCTGTGGGCTGATATACATTATAATTGCGTGCAGCGTTTCCCTTTCGAAGGGAGCGGCATCGGGGCAGCATTGTACTCACCCAGTGTGAAGAGTGCACTCCCCTGCCCCTCTGCCGCCCGTGCCACCGTGTGTGCATGATGTACGCGCTTGTCTTGTTTTGTGGCATGCACGCTGCCCGCCGCTGTTTTGGCCCTAGTCCTAGGGCCCTGGGACGCACCCGCAGTTTTGACTGCCGCGCAGTCCGAGCTAAAAGAACTGCAATGACAGGCGGCACCTCGACGCCATTGACACCCGAACAGAGAACAATAATTATGTGCAAACGTCAAAAACCATTACAAAGTGCATCAGTGGGCCATACATACGAGTCCTCATGCAGAGCTTGGTCGAGATCGAGCGGCCGCATCAACGTTGGGATCGGAATGATAATAGGTAGGGAACTGCGCGCGAGCCTGGGCACTGTTTTGACCAAGCAGGCGAACGTGATCTGCGCCAACGCATTGCCTTATCTAATTGTGGACATTAGGACAAATTACTTTCTTGAATTAACGCTCGCGCCACACGCCGACGACGACTAAACCAACCGCAACAACCCGCGAGAGCAGACGTAATGACGGATTTCGAGAAGATCATCAACATGTTGGGTTTTGTCCAGAGAGGCGAACTCAACGACGTTGCCCGGGTGTTGACTTCGAAAGGATGTGCCTCAAGAGACAATTACGCACGACGAGTTCATGGACCCGACGTTGCGGCCAACGACATTATTCGAAGACCTCCCAGTTTGGGGACCATCGCGCAGTGGAGTTGGACCTTGTTGCGAATGTGCTACGGTAGACGAGAAGAATTTCGAGGAGGATTATGGGGCAGCCGATATGAACAGTACAAAATAGGTTTGGGAGAACGAGGTGGTTTTCGAAGCATTGTTTTACGTATCCAACAAGGTCGCCAAACACACAACTCATATCATCAAACATGCCATGCTCATATCATTTCTGACCGCGGCATTGAAACCCAATCCCCGTGTGCGGGGCATTTCGTGTGGCGATGCGTTTTGGGGGCTCGTAGCCAAAACGCTCGCCAGACAATTCCACGCAGAAGCAACTTCGACATTCAAGACAGATATGGTACGGATGCGACCATTCATATACTACTGCAATATTTATCGGACTCGGACCCGGATAAGATTATCTCAAGCATCGATGGGGTAGGAGCTTTCGATCAGATCTGCAGAGCTCGCATGTTCGAAGGATTGATTCATGGCCGACCCAACTTTGGAAGGGCTCGTCCCTTTTGCGAGGCAGTGGCATGGCGTCCACTTCTATCCCAACTGAAGAAACGATGCAAGGCACTTGCAAAACATCTGCTAAGCCGACTGTGGAGAACCAAAGAATGTTTGTATGCAGGCTCTCTTTTGCCTTGCGCTCCAACCAGCTGTGCAGCAAGTCCGCGACCGTTTGCCACGATAAGCAGAGATCATCGCCTATTTGGACGACAGTTATGTCATATGCGATTTTAGCGATGTCACCAACATGTGCGACTACGTGCGAACAACTCTGATTCACATCTGCCACGTAGACGTCAACATTGGAAACCTAGCAGCATGAGGCCAATACCCTAACCCATGCCTACCTGACCTCGATGAGCGAGTGCCGAATGCTTGGGTGAATGGTCGGCCCGAGCATGAACGAGGCATCCGTATTTTGGGGGCACCGTTTGGAACGGACGCATACATCACTACATTTGGAACCATGCAGGCGCAGGGGAAGGCGAAACTACTTCAATTACTACCTCAACTCCTTGATCTGCAATCAGCGTGGCTACTTTTGTATTTTTGCGGTGTTCCTCGGCAGAATCATTTACTCAAGACGTCGACGCCGCAGCAATCTTTGATGAACGGCAAACATTTCAGTAACACGCAAACGTTTCAGTAACCAATAGAGTTTCAGTAACCAGCCCCGCCTTTTGCAATAACCAAGACAAAACGCTTCAGTAACCAACCCCACCCACGTTTCAGTTTCCGTGGCTCAAGAGCAGGCGGCTCAAGGCTCAAGGGCTCACACATCGCCATACCCCATCTCCCACCTTATTGTCACTCACTACTACTTCTTTCTTCACCACATCCCTGATTTCTTCTCGCTTCTCTCACTCGTGGCCGCCTGTGTCGGACAGTCAGATTAATGGCATGGTTACTTCCAGAAGTGCCATGGGGAGCGATGTGGCAAAAGGTATGGGCAGTGGGGGAGGCCGTCAGTGGCTCGTCTTGGGCATTCTTGGCTTCGTTGCCGCGCGACTGCTACGAAGCCACCACCCACACAGCGATGGTATGCTTTGGGCGGGCACCAGAGTACTACAACGTACCGGGTTTCGGCCCCATCACTTTGGCGTGGGGATGGGCCTTGGCAGGAATAGCCGTCGGGATGCTCGTCATGCACTCGTCCCGGGGGTACTCTACGCCAGCTATTACAGCATTGGCACCGCGACTCACGCAGACGGAGGAAGCACAATTGGAGGTGCTGCGGGCTTTACACATCGGCGGCCGCGACGTCCTACACAGGAAGGCAGCCGACGACATGGTGACCGAGACCGAGTTCCTATACCGGCTCGCGGGCCTTCCCCCGCCGCGCCCGGTGCGGCCCCCGCCACCACTTGGCAGGGCCCCTGCATACCGTCCATATTGGATGGAATGGATCATAACAATGCAGATGCACGGTTTGACGGGTATTCTGCACGTTATGGACACAATAGTGCACCACTATACAATTGGACTTATGCAGTACTGGTATCAACACGCTATGGCGGCCACGGTCTGCGAGGAGGGGGGAGGAATGAGGTAAGCAGGAATTGTTCTTATTACTATCCCTCCCCGTCCTCCTGGATTGATCGCGCTCTTGCGTATCCGTCTCCGGCTCCCACCAATACCATTCCGATTTCTGATTCAGATGACCCCCATGGTGCCCTAAGTTCTGCTATGGCGCTCCCGACTCCGGCTCCCCAGGCAACCCTACCCGCTGCCCTCGGAAGCCTCTACAGAGATCTTTCTAGCAATGCGCACGTGGAGCTTCAGCAGGCCAGTTCTGAAGATCCCCATGGAGGCCCCTATAAGAAGCTTGCCAAATCCATACAGATCTCTAGTGGTATCGTCTCGACTCCAGCCTTCGACCTACCTATTTGCCTCCCGACTCCAGCTCCGACCGACTTTCCGACGACTGGTTGCATCACAAAACTGTGTGGCGATTTTCGTCTCCCGGATGGCGGAATCGACAGTGTCTTGGATAAGGCTGCAGTTCACGATGGGGGCCACGAGGGACCCCAAAACAGCCCCAGATATGCCCAGAGGACTCTTCGGGCCCGATGGGGTCTTGTTCAGACTCAGGATGGCTACCCGGTCTCAACCGATAAGGTGGGTTGGTTTGGCTATCGCTCCGTCTTCCGACCCTGGCTCCGACACCGGCTCCGACACCGGCTGGGCATTCGAACATTTCCGATTCCAGCATCTCCGACTCTGGCATTTCCGATTCTGGCGCTTGCGAATCCGAGAATGGTGGAAATTATTGGTACTGTGATGTTCGGCATGGGTATTGCGACGAAGGTTACAACGACTACGCCGTCAATTCCCACAACATGGCCCACGCGAGCGGTTCGTGCAATTCCGTTTCCACCAACTGCGATTTCGGTAGGCACCCGGTGTGGGGGGGGGGCAAATTTTATAAGTAACGCCTTACCGCGCGCTTTTCCACTTAGGTCCCTTCCCGCCCCTCTTCCTCCGTCCCCCCCGCCCTCCCCCGAGACGGAATCAGACAATAATAGCAGATCCAATGACAATTCCCATGGCATTTTAAGATTCTCTGGGGCCGCACTTGAAGTTCGGGAGCTACGTTGGGAGCCCCATCGGCCATTTCAAGATCGACTTCGACCTTCGGAGCTCTCACCCACTTTGGGAACCCCAACTCCGACTCGGACGGATCTTCCGACGATTAGTTGTATCAATGACCTTTGCGGTGAGACCCGAATCCCGGACTATGGAACCGAAGGTCCCTCGAAGAGGGAACCCCAAAGAAGCCCAAATGGAGACCCCCATGACAGAGTGCCGATCAGACGATTTCGTACTTCCGACCTTGGGTATTCCGACTAGCCCCGATCGCAAGGTTACTCGACAAAGTGTCTTCCAGAGCGGGAATTCCCGTCTCCTCGACCCTGGGAAACGCCGCAGGGCGCGTCCAAGGTTACAGTGAGCTACGATAGTGCACGCGCACGCGGTGACAATAGCAACGTACATGCACGGCGGGGCCTTGAGTCAGGAGAAGGCCGTCCGACAAACGATCGGGCAGAGCAGTTTCAATCAACGCGCGTGGAAAGAAGCAGTGTTGAGGTACTGTTTAAATTGACATGATTTTTATCACATGTTTTAGGGTATGCTGCATACTACTCTGAATTTTTACCCCGGTTTCCCCCCGCCCGCCTGCTCTCCAGGTGGTGTCGTCGTCCCCTCTTCCGCCGTCCTGCGTCGTTCCTTTGCCTGCTCGCTCCCCCCTGCTCGTCCCTCGGGCGGTCGCCCGGGCTTCGCCCTCCTCTCCTCTTTCCGGCGTCGTGTCGCTCGCTCTCCTCCCTCCCCCGGCTCCGGGTTCGTCCTGGCCCCCGGGTAACGTTCCCTCCTCTGCCTCCTGCTGCCGCTGCTTTCCCGGGTCGTCCACCGAATGTGGTTTTTGGCGGGTCGGGCACGGAAGCGTAGATTTTTAGAGAGTCCCTGCACATGGAGCCGGAGCCGGCGACGATGGTTATGCTTTGCTTCTCGCATTGTCGACGCCAGCGTACTGCTGAATATACTCACGCATGCGATCTGCAACCAATGTGCCGTCTAGGCACGGTTCACTTGACTTGATTTGCTTCCGACTCCAGCTTAGGCCGTTTGGAGAAAGGCCAAACAAAGATAGAACAAAACATTTAGAATCGATCGCTGTATGACCACGTTCTCGTTCGATTCCCATTCCGACCCCAGCTCCGACCGATTATCCAATGTTCTATCGGCGATGGTGCCGTCTCTCATGGCAGAATACACTACGACACCATACACTACGTAGTACAATACACCTGGTATGAGTGTGGGTGCTATATTATATACGAACATACAGGCAGGCTATCACCATGTGCTGGGAAAGGGTCGGAGAAACACGACATCCAGGGCCGCATATCTTGCCATATATGATTGGTTTGCGGGTGGTATTGCACCTATTTCCACACCGTGATACCACGTGGGATCCAATGGAAAATATCACAGTCAAAAGTGATAACGACGACAATTACGACGCCATCATGGATTGGCAGCAACGTTTGCACCTACGCCGGCACCAACGCCGGCACCGACGCTTGCGACGATTCCCAGGCCGGCGCCTACGTGCGCAACACCGTTTGCGTTTACGCCGATGCTTGCGAGAACTCCCAGGCCGGCGTTTATGTCGGCAGCAACATTTGCGCTTTACGCCGGCACCAACACGCTCACCAACACCCACGATAACTACACTATCACCGATTCCCAGGCCGGCGGCTGCGTCAGCAATAATGTTTGCGCTTATACCGGCACCAATGCCAACACCGACATTTGCGACGATTCCCAAGCACGCCCGGTCCAGAACCTGCCAGGTAAGCTCCGTGCAGAATTTGCCAGGCAAGCCGCGTCCAGAACTTGCCAGGCAGTCACCGTCCAAAACAGCGATTACGCAAGCAATAGCGTCAACATCAACGCCATAATCAACGGCCGCACCTACGCTGGCAATAACGGTAGGTCTATGGCGTTAGTAATGACGCTACTTACGATACTAGCGAATTCACCGACACCAGCGCCTGTGCTGACGCCAGCGTTCGCATCATGGGTTGCACCGACGCCGGCGACGACATCGGTACCGACAGCACCATTGCCAACTACGACGTTAACACCGATGATGCTAACCATTACAACAGCAATATCACCGACTCTGAACAATATAGCATACAGCAAGGTTTCTACGGAGATGGTACGGCTAACCATGGCATCGCGGTGGGACGAATATTACAGGTACGCTACAAAAAATTTGGCGGTCCAAATGCCGATTTTTGGATACCCGGTAAAAAATATGATGGGGATGGTATCATCAAATGTGTGTAAACGCATTGCAATTTGCTCTCGACAATCGGATTTGTTTCGTTCGAAATTGGACCGAATGTGCATTCGGTTATCTTCCAAATATAATTTGCCATACCGGTTCTCTCCAATAGCAGGTGTCCAAATTGGGGAAGCAACTCACCCTGGCCCTCCATTTGATGGGGCCTCTTACGAACACAATTACGACCAGAAGAATTTCCACGGTCGCGGCAAGCAAACGACGCATCACCGACTACAGTACCAAGCTGTCCGCCTTTCCCTTTCCCTCCCCCTCCATTCCTTTCGGCACGCCCACCACCCCTTAGAGAGACCGCCGAACCCCTGTCCCCTGGCAGGGCTGAATACAAGCCACCGCTCCAACGAGCTTTACCTCCTGGCCCCTGTCCTGAGCCACCGCATTCGGAAAATAGAAATCCCAGCCGCACCCCCCCCCTCCACCGGAGCTTTCCAGAACTGGCGACAATCACCCCAGGCCCGCACACACCGAAGGGGCCGACGAACCCGTACGCACCCCCCAGACTTGCGCCCTCTGCTGACGAGGAGTTTGAAGACGCAATGCCTACCCCGGCGGCCCAAGATCGTCACCCTGACGGTATACCAATGCAACGTCTTGCACCAAGCGGTCTGGCATCCAACGGAAGACTTGGGTTGGACCGAACCCTCGACAGTTTGGGGCTTGGAGCAATGGCAGGTGGGCGGCCGCCTCAACATTTGGCTTGCGACATTGGTGGGATGAGCAACTTGGACGAAGAATCAGACGATGAATTTGTGATCACGGGATGTCGAGAACAACTAAATTATGCAGACACATCACATCAAACTGGGCATCCTACATCCGTCACAAAATCCAAATATTGAGTGGAACATCGCTCGACCGACACCTGACCTCTACGCGGCGGCTCGCAAACTGCTCCGGGCGGCGGAGTCAATTCCTGCTGGAACCGACGATGCAGATATACCGGAGCATCTGGAAGAATAACGATGGTCAGCGGTTTATGTTCCTATCTTCTAGGCGGCTGCCAGGGATCATAACGATCGTAACTTAAAGGATGGCTTGAACAAATGGTTACACGATTTATCGATCTTTTCCACAATTTCGATACATTGGCGTCTGTGTCAACAGTCCGGGAGTCATTCGATGGTATACGGCATGACATGCGCCAAAATGGTATTGGGGATCTCAATTTTTTAGCTGAGTGGCTGCACGCTCAAAGCGCGACGGGCAGGCACAACGCTGTGAATGCGTACTTTCCACAAGAGTTGCAAGAACGATTGTAGATGATGTCGCTGTTGTGGCAAGTGATGCGCACAGACTCGACACAATCTTGTTCACGATCACCGTAGGCCTATTCAAAGCCCCAAAAATACGGGCTTGGCTATCTGAAACGGTCGGATCCCGCAGCGTACCCCAACAAGAACCACGAATACCAAAAAAACACGGACCTGTACGACCACATCCCACAGCGGGCAGCACGCACAAACCTGATCCAGGAGATGGCGCACAACATACATCGACTCACAGGGGAGGGCGTCCGGGCATCGCCAGGCTCCCAGATGGATGGAGACATATCGACGCCGTCGACGTCAGGGAAGAGCTTAACATCAATGTGAAGACATCTGCATCGATACCGAAATGCATCAGAGCACAGTTCTTACGAATCCTAACGCAAGCCTTGGTGGAAGTCGAGCGTACACACCAATATTGGGAGAGGGACGAAAATGCCGAAGGGGATTGCATATAGGCCTGGATCCTTTTCCTCCTCCTCCCTCGCATGCTCCTCCACCCCACGGCCCATGAAGGACAAGCTGGTGAACGCGATTTACGACGACGGATTGGTCTATTCGACTCAAGGGATTGGGATCAACTTCTTACCAGAGCTCGGAACAATAGTGCGCCGACCCGCCGACCACAAACGATCCTCCAACAATGACAATACGACCGATAAGATCTCCAAGGCTAGCGCCCTCGCGCGGAAGGGGGAATTGAGCCATGCTGTGCGGGTGCTAACTTCAAGGGGGCTGGCACCAGGCAGTAAAGCAACATACGACGAGCTCGTGAACCCCGCCCTGCGACCATCGGGATTATCAGAACAACTCCCAACAACATTGGACGACATCGTCTCCAACAACGCTGCCGACCTTGACCCGGACATCTTTCCTTCAATTTCTGGCAAACCAGGCGGGGCCTGAGTGGCGGCTTATGCGGGAGCCGATATGAGCATTACAAGGTTTGTTTGGAGGACGACACACCATGCGAGGCCTTATGTGAAGTAGCCAACCGTTTAGCGAAGGCCGAAATCCCGCTTGCTATCAGGGACGTCATGCTGATTTCATCACTGACGTCCGCACTGAAGCCTAACTCACGCGTCCGGGGGATCTCAAGCGGCGATGCATTTCGACGGCTGGTTGCGAAGACGCTTGCAAAGCAGTTTCAGCAGCAGCTTCGAACGACAGTCTGGCCCAACAACTTCGGGATCCAAGACCGCTGCGGAACAGATGCGGCAATACATCTCTTTCAATTCCTATCCGATTGCGACCCCGACAAGGTTATCCTCAGTATTGATGGGGTGGGGGCCTTCGATCACGTGTGCCGAGCCCGTATGTTCGAGGAGATGCTGGCGGACGCGTCCCTGCAGGGCCTGATCCCGTTCGTCAAACAATGGTATGGCGTGCAATCGCGTTTCAAATTGAAAGATGACCCAAATCAAGTGCACGACATTTTCCAAACGGATGGGGGTGAACAAAGCGACGCTTTAATGCCCGCGCTATTCTGTCTCGCTCGCGGCCCTGCATTACGCCGCATCCGGGCAGCATTACCACGTGGAGCGGAGATTATCGCATATCTGGATGATGTATACGTCGTTTGCCATCCAGAGGACACCGCCACCATCTACGATAACGTGCAGACCGTCCTCTCTGAAGTGTGTGTCACATCGACGTGAACATCGGAAAACTCGCCGCCTGGAGTAAGAACCGGAACCCATGCCCACCAAGACTACACGACAAGGCACCAACAGCGTGGGTTCATGATAAGCCGGAGGAAGAGCGAGGTATCCGCATCCTGGGTGCACCGTTTGGCACTGACGCTTATATTACCGCATTTGGTGACGCGTAGGCGGAGGAGAAGGCGAAGCTACCATTTTACCTCAGCTCCCTTCTTTGCAAACCGCGTGGTTCATACTGTATTTTTGCGGCGTCCCACCTCTCAACCACCTACTACGTAATGCAACTCCGGCCCAATCCCGCAGCGCGGCTACGACGCACGACACCCACGTCATCGACACCTTCCGACTCCTGTTCGCGATACCGGCCGCGACGGCATGGGATATTGCATTACACGGCGTATCGTATGAAGCATGGGTTATACGATGCTTCCTACAACTTGGAACGTGCCGCCCACCTTTCCCTCATGACTACGCTTGGGGGCGGGCCCGGAGCCCGCTGCAACGCAGCTACTATTGGCAAAGCACGGCTGTGGTCATGTATGGGGACCTACGCTGCTTCGTGGCTTACCGTGTGCCCGACTACGGACCTATTGGGGCTCCACAGTGCGCATATGGCGTGTGTGGCGGCAGGTCTTCACAGAGGCAAGGGGACTGATCCTTGACCGTAACGTTGAACGGTTCATAAGCCATACGCACATCCCAATACCACAAGGCGACACGCGGCGCTTGGACTTAGTGGTCCTTTGCCTGAACGTGGCGCGAGGGTTGCCTCTATTCTGCGACGTCACAGTGGTGTCCCCTATTGCCGGGAATGGGAGGCCCCGAGCAGGGACGAGCAACAGGGGAGGGAGATTACTCGAACAAGCCGAGCGGGAGAACAACGATACCTATCACGAAGTCCTTACTTCTGGCCTGGGATCCCTGCAATGCTTAGGTTGCGAAGTATTTGGACGATGGGGGCAACA
>CAUYUJ010001525.1:431925-441925 GCA_963575745.1 Prorocentrum cordatum | reverse complement strand
ATGCCCTTATGTGTCGAACGGGCCAACGCCGTCCAGGCCCAGCGCTCGCTGCCTGAGGGGGCCCAACAAGCCATCCCTGCGCGGGCCAGAAGACGACAAGAAGCAAATTCGCTGGCTAACAGCAAATGGAATTATCTACATTGCGTCTCAAAGTGATTTCTACGTTGCCAACGATACGCCACGGCCTTAATTTTGCCCGGGGTTCCCTGTGCATTGCTTTTGCTGTATCGTAGTGGTAGTGGTTCTGGTCGCGTTCTAGTCGCGGCCTTGTCGCGACTAGAATTCTAGTCGCGTTCTGAACGTGGGGCCGTTTCGGGGTGGAGCGAGTAGAGTTGGGGACCGTTTCGGGGGAGGGCGAGTAGTGGGGGACGCCGCGCGCGGGGGGGGGCGAGTAAAGGGAAAGCCCGCGCCCGCCCAAAATCAAAATCAAAAAGAAAATCAAACCCTCATGTTTATAAACGTTTCAGCAGAGCTGCCTGGGGATCCACGAAGCGTGCGAGGGTTGCGCCCAACTGACCATTGGCTGGGACTCATCATCATCCTCATTATCAACCTCGCCGTAAACAACAGTATAATCACCATCAGCATCAACATCGCCGTAGACATGAACACCACCATCATCAACAAACTCACCACCACCATCAACATCACCATCACTAATATCATCGTGGTCACTGGTGGTGGTGCCACGTGATGACCGTGGTGATGGTAATGGTGGTTTGGGTGATGATGACGAGGATGGTGATGATGATGCGAATGATCTTGGCAGTGATGATGATAATGATTATGATGATGGTGGTGTTGGTGGCGATTGCAATGATGAGGGTGGGCGATTGCTGTGGTGATGGTGATGATGGTGATGGTGACGATGGCGGCGATGATGGTGATGATGTTGATGATTGCGGTGTTGATGGTGATCGTGATCATCGCGCTTTTTTTGTTTTTTTTTTTTGTTTTTTTCCCCTCTTTCTCTCTCTGGAGCTGGGGCACAACGCTCCGCAGCTCGCTGCCAGAACGATGATCGTTCTCGGCGTGCGCAGGCGCATCTCAGCGCCTGTAAGCATATGTGGGGGCTGGGACGCTAGACGCCCTAATTGCCCAGCACCTTGGTCGCCGTCCAGACCTCTGTCAGCGCGGTGGCCCTCGCTTGCCACGACGAAGAGGATTCGCGGAGGTGGACAACCGAGTGGTACTGGTAGACGGCCCTGGCCACAACGAGAGGGATGGCCATCAGCTCCTTCACGCTCGGGGTTGGTAAGAACCACGTGTGGAGGTACTCTGGGGCGTTCTGCTTCGGCTGCGGGCCCTCCTCGCCCGCGTCGTCGTCGAGGGAGACCGGCACGCAGTGCAGGAGGGGGAACGTGCGGACGGGCACTCTCACGGCAACGCCTTTCGGGATGAGCACCATCGAGGCGTTCTGCTTGAGCCGCGACTGCCCCGTGGGCGATTCTAGGAACGTCTTGGTGTCGTTCAGCACGATTCCGCTCGAAAGCAGCTTCTCGATCGGCATGCGGGCGAGGGCGGCATCTGCATTCACGGGCTGCAGCCGCATCGAAACCCCAGCGAGCGGCACTCCGAACGCGCTGTGGCCCCATCCGAAGCGTTTCAACGATGCCAACCAGGGGCAACACGCGGCAGAGTCCGTGTGCTCGGGGGGCACCAGCGGGGGATCCGTGTCGTGCTTCCGCCCTCCGATCTTGCCCGGGAGGCCAGTCCAGTGCGGGTTTTCGGCGAATTTCTTTTCGGCCGCCTCGATCTTCGATGTCAAGTTGCCAACGCAGGCCGTTTGCGTATCGGTCACCTCGGCCACGGCAGGGGGGGGGGCAGGGAGGCTGCTCCAACGCGAGGGCCCTGGATGGTTCCAAAACTGCCCGATGCGAGGGGGCAGTGCGGCCCCCCTGTTCGGTGGCCCAAGACGTCCTCAACGCGAGAGTCCCAGACGGCCCAGGTTCCCCAGTTGCCGTCTTCGCCGACCCTTTGGCCACACTGGGGCCAAACGACGGGTGAGATTTGAGAATATGGAGGAGGATGGTGCGGGGGGGGGGGGGGGGGGGGGGCGCAAACATCGCCATATAAATAATTTAATCACCAGTCTATGGCCTGTGCGTGTATTCGGCCGCATCGAGGGCCCATGTGAACATGTTTATGTGCATGCGCCCCAAGATGTATATGCCCCCTCCCGCCATCACCCCCGCCCCCTCGGGTGCCCATATAACTCCCCCACTCGGGTGCCCCCCAGTGGGGCGCCCATGCAGATCCTGAGCGATCGGACGAGGATGGGGGCGATGATGATGCTGTTGGGGGGAGTGACTGAGGAGAGGCACTTCACGCGCAAATGAACCTTCTTGAGGCCGTCGCAGCCAGTCACGTCGAAGACGAGCACTTTGTCAATGTGCACGTCGAGCGGCACCTCGCTGACGGACTGGATGGGGACGGCATCCGAGCACGCCTCGGTGGGCATGATGGTCGCGGGCTCGAGCACATCAAGAACATCTTGCGACTCCACAACTTCGGGCGGCGCATGGCCCTCCGCAGCGGCCTATGCCACCTTGGCTGCTGCCTCTGCCTTGGCGGCCTCCGAGCGCAGCACCGCGGCTGCATCTGCGGCAGCCACCAAAGAAACAACCTGCTCCACGGTGTTCTTCGCGTGGTTCGCCCCGAACCCCCCAGTCGTGCAATGCTTGGTGATTCGCGCCTCGGCGTGGCGTATATTGAGCTTCTCGCTGCGGCCTTGGGCGGGCTGCTCTTGGACCTTGAATGCCAAGTTGTTCTCCATCTTTCGAAACTTCGCCTTCGTCTTCTTCGCGGAGCCCATCGGGGTCGTGATCTCCTGGCTGACCGCGCCGAGCTGCGGCGGCGTCGCCCCTTCGAGCTGCTGGAGCGTCTTCCTGGCGGCTTCCACCTGAGTCTTGCAGGCCAGCTTGCAACTCTCGATGTCCATGCTCACGTCGCCCTGCACCGACTCCTTGTCGACGACGGCCCAAAACTTCACAACCCTTGCGTAGTAGCCAGCCTTGCCGCTAAAATCCTGCACGATATCATTTAACTCTTTCTTCATGCTCACCTTCTGCTTTATGATGGCGGCGCGCTCAGCGGGCGAGGTCGGGTCCAGGATCTCGGGGGCGGTGTCCTTGGACGCTGGCGCCGCCAACTTGCCCGAGGCCAGGGGGGGGCAGCCGCTCGGAAGCGTCCGGCCATCCGTGGGGGTCAATGCGTTGCGCGGCTGGCTGCTTGTGTGACGGCGAGTTCTCCTTCGGACGTGCCCCAAAACATCATCATCATCAGCGGCATCATCATCACCATCATCATCAACATCATCATCAACACCCTCCTCGTCCCCATCATCAGCATCACCATCGCCACCACCATCATCATCGCCATTAGCATCACCATCACCGGTGCACGATCAACCAGTTGAAACGAGAAGCACATTTGGCTTGGTAGTGGCTCCCATTGCTGGGCCTCTTCTTGGGTCAGCGTTGGAAAGCCGTTCCCCAACGCTGTGGCCATCGTACTGACTCTCTCCACCCCCCTCATTCACCCCTCGCCAGTCCCCCCCCCCACCCCCCTTAATTCGAGAAGGGGGGCAACCGAGGGGCGAGGGGTGGAGGAGGGGGTTCGATGGCGTGGATTGGGGGTGGAGGGGCGAGGGGTGGAGGAGGAGGTTCGATGGTGAATGAGGGGCGAAGGGTGGAGGATGGGGGTGGAGAGAGTCAGGATGATGGCCACAACGTTGGGGATCGAACGACCCGCCCTGTGATTTTCACGGCGGGTCGTTCGGCCCCTTTACCCTCCCATGATGATGATGATGATGGTGATGATAAAACCGAGGACGGAGGTCCTGCGAATCTATAAGAAATGCAGACGCCATCGGCGTCCTTGTCGTAGAGCCGAGCCCGATGAAGACAGCTGCGCACTTGAGGCGGCATCGGCATCTCCCAGTGGGTCAACGTTGGTCAGCTGTATTGCGATCCTGCGCCTCTTATACTCTGCCTCGTCAATGGTCTCGCGGTGTTCGGCGGAGCGGCCCGTGCCCGTGAGCTTCCCAGTGCGCTGAACGTAGTTATCTCGAATCCGAATGCGTTCCTCCTTTGTGTCGGGGTCGTCCCACTCGCCGCCCTGCCCGGCGTGCTCGAGCTCGAAATCTGTAGAAGCTTCGACCTCAGTGATCCGATCCCAGAACATGCGGAACGAGATGTAGCGGGTCTGGTTGAGCACCAAAAACATCTCAAAGGTGTCAGTGTATTCGTTCCGGAAGCCAGACTCCATCATCGAGAACGGCTGCGGGCGCACCGGAGCAACGCCAACTTGCTCGGCTCGGCTGACGCAGCTGCGCGGGCGTCCCTCCGCGAGGCGCCCTTTCCATTGTCGATGAAAGGGGCGACTTTTCGCCGCCAGGACGGCGCATCATTGTCCATCTCGTGCTCCATCTGCTTAATCGCACCTGGGCTCCTCTGGATCTGTCGCATGTAAGCGCGCGCGGCGTTGATGCAGACAGGGTGCATCGGCTGGCACCTAAACCTCCCCATCGTAGTCTCGCCCTCGCCCAAGCACAAGAAGCACTGATAGCCGAAGGCGCTCGGCGTCTCCGAGGGGGCAGCCGCGCCGACAGCAGCGCCCCTCCGACGTGCCAGCGCGAGAGGGCCATTGCCCAGCATGATGCTGGCAATGAAGGGTATAAAGAAGAAGTGAACCACCTCGTTGAGTGAGCGCATGCTCGCAACGATGGAGCCAAAACGGCTTGCGGGCCCAGCGGTAGCAGGTGCGAACTGATCTCGGACGTCGGGCCCAAATGGGAGCGCAACAACAGACACGGCTGTAATATTTACTCGGGGCATTCTCAGAATTTGCGCTCACCAGCAGTGACCGTGGTGATGGTGACGATGATTATGCAGTTGATGACGGATGGTGACGATGATTATGACATAATCATCGTGATAATGGTGATGATGATGGTGATGATGACGATGACGAGGGTGGCCGCGGTGACCCCGTGCGCGCAGACAAAGGCCCCCGCTCGCGACTTCCCCGCATATTCCTCGTCGCGGAAGGCGTCGGAATCAGGGTCCGCCGGGAACTCAAAGGGAATCCAGGAGCCCAAGGCGTCGCAGCGTGAGTCCAGGTGGGGGTGCGGGGGGTGGTGGGGGTGGTGGTGGTGCGTGGGGTGGGGGGTGGGTGGGGGTGCGCGGTGGCGGTGGTGGTGGTGGTGGCGGTGGGGTTGGGGGGGGGGGGGGGGGGCAAGAATCCACGAGGAGTGGAGGAGGCCCGAGGAATCCAAGAGGGCCCGAGGGGCCCAGGAGGATAGAGACCAGGAGGGCCCACAATGCCCAGCAGGTGCCCACGAGGCCCAAGAGGCCCGAGATGGCCCATGAGGTGACAACTGGTAACCCAGGAAGCCCGCGCGGGGCCCGCGACTGCCCATCAGAGGGCCAGGAGTAATCCAGGACGCCCAGGAGGGGGCTACGATGAGCCCATGAGGCTTCAGATTTGCCATGTGGAGTCCTAGGGGGAGCAGGGGCGCCACAGTGGAGTCGAAGGTGCCCAAGAGGGACGGAGAGACGCCCAAGGGGAGTCCAAGAGGGCCCAAACGGCCCACGGGGGTCCAAGAGGGCCTGAAGGCCAGGTCCAAGAGGCCTCAGGGGGTCCAAACTGGCCTGAGGGTTGAACCCACTTCGGGCCCGCGTTCGGGCCCGAAGTGGGTTCAACCATCTGGCAAGTTTGGATCACAACTTCAGACTTGAACCCGCTTCGGGCCCGCAATGGGTTCCATTCCTGGTCGCGGAGTGGGGGGTGTGGATGGAGTGGAGGGTGGGCGGAGAGCGCAGTATTCAATCGCTCTGGTCCCGCGCGGCCTCTATCATGGTTGCATCGGCCCAGTGCACATGACAGAGCGCGGCGCGCAGCGGCCTGGTGCCGCGAGCAAGGAAACCAGGATTGCAGTCAGCCATGCATGCCGAGTCGGCATTGCCGACGGCCAGAACAAATATTTGAATGCATGTGAAAGCACCCCCTCCATGCCCCAACCATTCCTCAACTCCCACCCCATCCATCAACCCGTCCATTCACCATCCTCCTCGCCCATTCAAGTGACATGCGCCCTCGCGCATGTCATTATTACCGATCCTCAGGGGGGCGGGGGATCGTCAGGGCCTCGCTTCGGCCTGGGCAGCGGCGGCGCCGTCGGGCCGTCGGGCACTGCACTCGGCACCAAATACTTGGGCACCAGAAACCTTGGCTTCTTCGTCCCAATCCAGGGCGACGCTTCTCGGGGGCGGAACTTGTCCGTGAGCGTGATATTCGCCTTGCCCTTAGGCCGAAGAACGTCGAAATTGCCGACGGGCGTCGGGTTGAAACGGTCAAACGGGTTATGCGCAACAACAGTGGCCGCATCCGCTCGCGCGACCCGAAGGCGATCGGATCGCCCACAGCGCGTGGCGGGGCAATGCGTCGCGCATGTTCTAAACGGGCCGCAATGTACTGCCCGATCATCTTGGCGATGGAACCGCCCCCTGGGGATGGGGGTGCTCCATCGCCAAGATGATCGGACAGGGGCGACTCGATAGCATTCGGAATCGCAGATGGGGGCCCCTTCTGTGGAAGGGCCTCGGCCTCAGCAGAGCTCGGAACTTCTGTCGGGCTGGATGGCAGCGGGTGCTCCTGCACGGGGCACTCGATGGGTGGCTTAGCGGCTGGGTCGCCAGCCAGCGTCTCCTCGGTCGCCAGCAGCTTGTCTGCAAGATCCCGACGACCGTCCCCCTGTTCTGGCGGTGCTCCCTGCTGTGGCCACGGCTGCTCTGGCGCTGCTGGTTCTGTCAACGGCTGCTCTGGCGCTGCTGCTGGTGCTGTCCGCGGCTGCTCTGGCGCTGCTCCTGGTTCTGTCCGCGGCTGCTCTGGCGCTGCTGGTTCTGCCCGCGGCTGCTCTGGCGCTGCCCCTGGTTCTGGCCACGGCTGCTCTTGCCGCGGCTGCTCTGACCACGACTGCTCGGGCCGCGGCTGCTCTGACCGCGACTGCTCGGGCCGCGGCTGCTCTGGCCGCGGCTGCTCTGGCCGCGACTGCTCCTCGTCAGGGGCTGCCCGATGGTATCCCGTGAACTTGTTTGCTGCTCGCGCGAGGGTCACTGGTGCGGGCAGCCAACAAGTTCATGGGATAGGATCGGGCACCCCCTGCATCCTTGGCAGCGCCTGCACCCTTGGCATCTGGGGCGTCGGCAGGCTGCGCTGCATCTGGAGCGTCGGCAGGCCGCGCTGCACCTGGAACGTCGGCAGGCTGAGGCGGCATGGAGTCGGCGACATCGATCGCACCAGGCCGCGCACTGGACGCGGCCCCTGCGCTGGACGCGGCCCCTGCACTGGACGCGGCCCCTGCGCTGGGCGCGGTCCTCCACGCGTCGACCCCGAGGCGCTCCGAGGCCTTCTCGCACTCCTCAACCGCCTTCCGGCACACGGTGTCCAGGAGGGACATGCGCAAGGAGTCCGAATCCTCGCCCGCCTCGTCCTGCGGCCCATCGGCCGACCTGATCTGGATCTTGAACTTCAGGGCGAAGTCCACGTCGTGCTCGGCTACCGCGGGCAAGCCCTTTATGGGGATCCTCAATCTGACCTCTTTGAAATCGCCCTCTGTACCAAGATCTGGCTGCTTGGTTGACGGCTGCATTGCGGCACAGAAAAGCGCCATCGGGGGCGCGTGGGCGCGTGGGTTGCAGAGACCCTTGGCGGAGCCAGGGCTGAAACGTAGATGGGCCAAAACGGTTGCAGACGGTGATGATGATGTTGCTGGTGAAGATGATGATGGTGATGGTGGTGCTGATGATGATGATGCCGAGGTCCGTGGCGCATGATGATGTTGATGGTGGCAGTGGTGGTGGTGACGACGGCGATGATGGTGATGATCATGATGATGGTGATGCTAGATGTGTTGGAGGCCGCATCATCATCCTCGCCGTAACCAACATCATAACCACCATCAGCATCAACATCGTCATCACACTCACCATCGCATTCACCACCAACACCAACATCATCATCATCATCACATTCACCACCACCACCAATATCAGCATCACAAACATCATCGTGGTCACTGGTGGTGGTGACGGGTGATGACAGTGGTGGTGGTGATGGCGGTTTGGTGTTGATGGCGATGATGCGGATGCTGTTGGCAGCGATGACGAGGCGGCTGATGATGATAAGTTTGATGATGCGGATGGTGCTGGTGATGGTTGCAGTGGTGATGGTGACGATTGCGGTGATGATGGTAATGATGATGCTGATGATGATGCTGATGAAAATGATGGTGGCGATGGCGGCGGTGATGGTGATGATGGTGATGATGGTGATGGTGGTGTCGATGGTGGTGATGACGAGGGTGATGATGGTGATGATGATGATGGTGATGATGATGGTGCTGATGATGATGATGGTGACGATGGCGGTGGTGATGGTGCTGATGGTGATGATGGTGATGCTGATGATGATGGTGGTGGTGACGAGGGCGATGGTGGTGATGGCGATGATGACAGAGATGTGGATGTCGGGCAAGGCAATTCGGGCTTTCAGCGTTCCAGCCCTTATGTATGCGTTCATGCGCATGGGTGCGCCGGCACACGCCGAGAATAATCCTCGTTCGGGCAGCGAATTGCGGAGCGCTTTGCCCCCAGCTCTAGAAAACATCATCACCATCATCACCATCATCGCCATCGCAACCACCAGCATCACCATCATCATCATCACCATCATCCTCATCACCATCATCATCATCATGGTCATCATCATCATCACCATCACCATCATCGTAACCAGCATCATCATCGTCATCACCGCCACCATCATGATCATCAACATCATTGCGGTGGCCCTCGCTTGCCACGAGTTGCTCTGTGAACGTCCTTGGCCACAGCGTGAGAAATGGCGGTCAGTTCCTTCGCATTCGGGCACCCCCCCAACTCCTCGTCCAACTCCTCCACCTCCTCGTCCGACTCCTCCACATCATTGCCCAACTCCTCGCCCAACTCCTCCTGGCCCCCCGCGCTCTTCATTCCCACATATCCTCCTAACCCTCCTAACCCTCCACCTCCTTGTCCAACTCCTCCACCTCCTCCTCCAACTCCTCCACCTCCTCCTAACCATCCGCGTCGAACTGCTCCACCTCCTCGTCCAACTCCCACACCTCCTCGTCCAATTCCTCCACCTCCCCGTCCAACCCCCCCCACCTCCTCGCCCAACTCCTCCACCTCCTCGCCCAATTCCCCCACCTCCTCGTCCAACTCCTCCACCTCCTCGTCCAGCTCCTCCACCTCCCCCTAACCCTCCGCGCTCTTCATGTCCAACTATCCTCCTAACCCTTCTAAGCCTCGCAAGCTCGGCCTAGACCGCCGCGACTCACCTGCTCGTCTGGCGCCCGCCCGCTTTCTTCTTGGACTTGGCAACGGCGTGCTCGACGATAGTCGCGTAGCTCTTCGTCGGGATGGCCAGCATCTGCTGGATGACGAGGCTCGCCGATTTCAACTCCTTCTGATCGTGCTTGACCTGCTTCTGCAGCTCCGGGGCCATGGGGATGAGCGTGGCCTTATTCTTGATCTTGTAGGGGTCCTTCGAAACATTGTGCTTCTGTCCTACCGGGCGGCGATGCGGCGTGGCCCACGAAAAGGCGAGACGGGAGACTGAGGTTTGTGGTCGGTTACCACGGCGAGGAAGGCGGGAGGTTGAGGTCAGTGACCACGCTGCTCGAGAGACCAGATGGCTGAGGTCGGTGACAAGGGCTCGCGGCCACTGGGGGCCCCCGATGGAGCTCCCTATGGGGGCCCCTCTTGGGCCCCTCTCGGGGCTGTCATGGGATTATCGGAACCCTTTTGGGCTTGTCCTGGGGCGTTCAACGGGGCCCTCTTGGGCCCTCCTGAAGTGCCATCGAGGCCGACAACGTGTGCATGTGTTCCTTTGCCTGCTGTATCGGTGGTTTCGCTTTGGACATCCCCGCAACATCTGGACCCCTGGATGGTGGTGG
>CAUYUJ010001525.1:229425-426925 GCA_963575745.1 Prorocentrum cordatum | reverse complement strand
CCGGCGGATGACGAGGCGGGGGCGTTTTTTTTTTTTTTTTTTTTTTTTTTTTTTTGTATATTATTATTATTATCATCATTATTATTATTATTATTATTTTATAAAAAAGGTTTGAGGACCAGCAGAAGGGTCGTCGGCCGCTCCGACCGGCCGCCCACCCGAGCTGGCCTCCTTTTCGTCCACCTCGTTGAAGAACTCCTGGTCTTCCTCCGCCTGGTGGAAAACCTCGTCGCCGTCGAAGTCGACTTGCTCCTCCCCAGAGGTGGCTGGAGACCTCGGCTGGTCGTGAATCGACGCTGCTTCCTCGGGCGGCATGGCTCCGCGGGCAGGAGGGTCCAAGATGGCGAAACCAAACTCGCAGGCTGTCTGCGGCGTCGCAAAGCAGCGCGACGAGACAACCCCAGCAACTGCAGCCCGAGGAGGACAGTAGTGGAAGTCACATGGAAAGAGCAGACTTGGCGGTAGGCAAAGATGAGGAAGTGGACTGTTTCGGAGGTGCTGGAGGGGGCGCACGAGACGACGAAGTAGGAGTAGTAGGGGTAGTAAGCCTTGAAACATTTACCTCGGAATGCGTTTCCCGATAGCCAGTCGATGAGCTTTCCGCCGTTTCACGTCTTCATGTTCTCGGGTGATACATAACTTGGCCGTCTGCGTATGCTGGGGTCGAGGCGGGATGTGCTTGTCCTGTTCGCTCGGCTAAGCAATCCGTCGGATTCAGCTCACGTGGAAACTAACTCACGTGAAACAGGAGCCCCGAATAACGGCAATTTCTCAAACTGCTCTTTCTCCGTTAAGCAAACTGTTCCCCGTCGATACAGTCGCGCAGAGACCTTGCACCGGTCCTGGTCGTGATGTCCATATCGGAATCTTGCTCCACGATCCTCGTCGCACGTATCTCCCGGTTCATGGCGCGGCGGTCCCGGAGCTCGTGCCAAAAATCTTCCACCGCAAAAATCTCCAGGGAAACCCATTCTGGCTCGGCCAAGCCTTCAGACATGGCGTTGGCTTCCACCGGTGGAGGAGAACGTCCAGCGCGATCAGTTTCGTGGGAATGCCGCGTCCGAGTGCTGACGTCCGCTTCTTTGCCAAGAGGACGGTCCTGATCTGTGGCGCAGATCATCTTGCCTGTCCGGGGGCGTCCCTGCCCCGCGCCCATGATATCCAGTCAAGAATCGCATGCAGCGACCAGGTGGAGTCGGGAAAAAAGGCATGGCCTTGATAATGATCGCGCCGCTGGCATCCTTGCGGCGTCGCAGAGCGCCGCTGGCTTCAATCGGGCCCTTCGCATTATAATCAAGCAAAAAGCGCTGCTCAAGGGAGACGCGTCTGGGAGACGCGTCTCCAGAGCCATTGGGCACTCTTTCCTGGCACATCCAATTGAGCTTCCCATGTGCTCCATGCGTGGCAATAATTTCTTCCGGCGCGGCGAAAAATCTGAGTCTTTGCAGCGATCGCGTGGTGGGTGGATGTCGTGTTCGTTCTGCAAGATGCCGCGCCTTGGTAATCGCGAAATCGAAATTCTTAAGGTTGCCGTGCGGTGCGCCCGCCTTGCTCAGCAGCGTCGCCCATGAACTCTGCGCCTGCGGAGGCGCGCAATGGCGTCGGCAGACTTATCCCCAACGCCGCCCCCCTTCCGGAAAACTGCGCCTCGTTGCTGTCAGTTGTCTTGCGAATAAACGTAACTCACGGTGCATGAGGGCGTCGAATACACATGTAATTTTTGAAGGCTGTCAGAAACCTCTGCGCCGGCCTGGGAGGCTGGCAACCGCCCCGTGAGCTTCTGTCATCAACTCGACGACGATCAACTCGTTCGGGCCATCTCCAAGGATGCCACCAGCTGGGGGTCAGGCAAAGGGCGGTTCTTCACGCATTCTTTGTGAACCCTGTGTAGAGGCGGACTGCGCGTCGTCAGCCCACGTTTTGGCCAGCGCGATTGAGTGCAGCGACGTCGGGATCCTGGAATCCAAGAACGATCCGTCTGGACTTCGCATCGTAGTTCTCGGGCAGAGACGGGTCGTTAAGCCCGTTGCCGTTAAGCCCATTGTCCACGTATCAATGCGAGACGGAATGACACGTCGTGGATACTTTCGGTAGATGTCTGCGGCAGTAGCTCCTCGATGCATGCGGGCGGCCCTAGTGCCATAAAAGCCACGAAGTGACCATGCAAGCCACCTCGGACTGTCGAGCATTCAACATTGGGGTCTTCAGCGCTCCCAAGAAATCTGTTACCTATGCATTATGGCCACTGTCCACGTAATGATAAGCAACGAGCTCGTCCGCAGAGATAGCCGCTGCAGATGCAAAACGGGTCGGTACTGGAAGTGGCGGAAATGGAGCCGCATTAGCAGGCCAGGGCAGGCCCGAACCTCGCGCCGTTGCGCTGGATACTCCATCCGGCGTAACCGGCACAGAGGCATGGTAAGACACTGGCTCCCTGCGGCTCGGCAGATGCGGAGCCTAGTTGCGGTCGCACCTGTCGGTCGGCACTTTGTGGCGCCAGTCGAGCAAGTCCTGGCTCGTCGTGGCTCTCGGCCATTGACTGAAGGTCAGATTATTCTGGACGTGGTTGCTGTGGTTCTTGATCAGCGTCTGTCCGAGACGTCCCGAACCGTCGGCGTCTGCTGCTTCAGGGTCATCGAGTGGTTCATCCCTAGGAAACCTGGGATTGCCTTCCCTGGTGCCGTCGACGAAAAATCGGGCACCACAAGTTCGCTCGAGGTCTATCTTAAGGTCATGAAGGTAACGGTCAACCCTCTCGACGCCTCGGCTCTCGTCCTGCGTGGCGCGACGCATCTGCTCGTTCGACGCGCGCTGCGCCACCCTGCGCATATTGATCCAAGCGCCGCCAGAGGCAGGATGGATTATCGCACCAGATCCAAGCCATCTCCCAGAGCCAACTCGTCCTTGACTCCACGCAAACACGAGCTGGCCCTCGGTGAAATTAGAAGGCGAGCGGCGACGTGCGCGGAGAACTCGAAGCAGACGGGCTCGACTATCCGTATCAGTCCAGGCTTTCATGGCAGCCCGTCGTAGGTCTTCAGCGCGATGGAAATATAGTGCAGGATCGGTAGCATAGTACTCCGGGTCGATGAGATCATCGGAGACATAAGTCGCTGGCAGACGTCGTGTAAAACCGAGCGCCCGCTGCAAGGGCGGCGAAAATCCGCGCTGGTTCTGGTGGCGGCGATGTGCCGAGCAACGAAACTACCCCATAACGTACCACTCGGCAAAATCGTTCGGGGCTTCTTTTCGAACGGCTAGTCGGAATTGTCGTTTCCATTCTCTTCCAACGCGTCCTGTCCGACCGTTTTGCCGCGGGGATCGAGCGTCCGTCGGAAACAAGCACGCGCCGTTGTTCTGTGTGCTATCGGCAAGAACTCCCTGACATCCCGTTCCAGGGCCAACGGCGATACCTTATAGCATGCCAGAAATGTGCCCCCATGTGCGAACACATGCTTGCCGCGCTACTTATGCTGACTTCCCTGCCACGACATGTCCATCAAGAGTGGGGGCATCGTCAAAGGGATTCTTGACCTCAACCAAATCAAGACCAAACAACATGGTTGAACCGGAAAGAATTCGGGGCAGCAGCGAGACGGCGAGCGCAGGGTCTTTGCGCGCTTCGCACTGATCGCGCTCGCAGGGTTCTCATTGCCCAGCGTGCTACCTCAGGCTTGGCGTTGCCGCGCCTCAGGAGTCGGGCAAATCCCGATTGCTGGGATGGCCAGAACTGCCGTGGGCAACCTTGAGGTCTGCCAAATGGTCTGCAGTAAGAGACCAATCGGGCTGACCCAGAACGTCGTCGACGCTGTCAGGTTCAGGATTAGGACCACCAGCAATAATCTCCTCAGGCCCATCTTCACCAGGAGCTGCTTCCAAAGGGAAGACTGAGACTAGTATTATCCATTGAAGCTGGTGTACTTCGCACGTTGAAAGAGCACAGTGCCGATGCGCCCGTCAATTTCACCCGATGGCGCGTGCGCTTCGTTGGTGGTCTGCCGCGAAATTAACCAACAGGAACTCTCGCGGACCTCCGCTGATCCAACATACTCCTGCGAGGTAGCTGGCTGCCGCGACCCACGCGGCACCTTCGTGCGCGGCCGCGCGCGTGCCGAACATGCGGCAAGCCAACCTGACCTGACTGGGGCGGGTGCTCTAGGAGAGATACTCGCCAGCAAAACGCCGGCGAACATCATATTCGCGGCGGCTTTTTGGTAGAAGACGGCCCGGCCAATCCACTTATTTTTCCCAGTGAGCGGCGGCAGGGCGGATCGATCCACGTGTCGTGGGCGAATTCGGTGGCCCCGTCGGATTAGACGACATCTGTCATCCGCTCGTCGGATCATTCATCTGCAGAGCGAGAGTCGACGGCGGCTGTAGGTGAGAAGAGTACTTCGCGGGGCTCATACTGCACTCGGACATGTGCCCTGCGTCCATCGTGAACTTCTTCGTGCCGCTGGTCCTGCAAATGTCGTCCTCCTCCCCGACTGCTTCGAAACCGCCCCCATCCATCGTGGTCGACTGCGTCTCGCGGGTGGGTGTCATCGACTATGCGTAGGGGTGGCCCTAGGCTAGAATGACCTTTGGTGCGCGGCTTCAGGGGCGCCCGTGGGGGCCCCGCGCAATCGAGCAAGCCGGCGTTGCCGCGCAGCGTCAACGATCGGCGGGGCGCCACTCGCAAGATCTGTCGTGCCAGCGGGCAACCGCGGAATTCCGCCGATTGAATTAGAGCGCCCCGAATGGCACTTCGAAGGCGCTGGGGAAACAAACGCTGCCAAGGGCCGCCGCGATGAGGCCTGGCACTGCCGGGCTGCGCCGCGATGACGTCCGACCAGGCCTGGCGCCATGGCCGAAAGAGGCCCCGTCCGACAGCCTGGTAGGTGTTCGAATCTTTTGATGACTTATCACTGTAAAGATCCCCATGGGTTTGAACAAAAAAACAGATGCAAACATATTCAGATATATTCAAAGATATCCAAACATATCCAAATCTATTCAAACATATTCAAATATATTCAAGTCTGACGTTTTGGGACCTGCGCTGGGATTCGGTACTGGCCCTGGGCCGGAAAACGCGCCGTCTGGTCGGCCGCCCCCCCCTCGGGCAACCCGCGCAAACGGTGGGATGCGACGATTGTGCGTCGCTGTTGATTGCATGGGGTGGGCCCAGACCTGCCGCGCTCAGATGCGCGCGTAATCGCGCGATGCGCGTGCCGACGCGAGGTCGAGCTCATTCCGCGAGAAAAATCACCCGACCCCCTCTGGGCCAGCGCCAAAAGTCACTCCGGGGAAAGGTCGCTCATACATGTTGTCGAACTGCATGCGTCGCCGGGCGCCGGAGTCCATGTTGAGTCGCCGGCTAGTTTCGCTCGTGGGCCTTCGTGCGCCGTTCGCAATGCTGGAAATCCTTCTCTTAGGTCTTAGGTCCCCTTGAAGACGTGGGCCGCGTGCATCCGCGAAGTCGCTGGCTCGTCGCTGGTTGGTTCTCCAGTCCGAAGATAGTCTGATGAAGAGCGCCTCCTCTAACGCATCTGGCGCGCGTCGCACGTCCGTCAAAAGGCCCTGGTGCTGCCCCGGTGGCGCATGCCACTGTCCGGGGGAAGACAGATCGCCTGCTTGGTGGTCTGCTTGCCAGCGCTGTCTGGTAGCATCCCCCTGCCGACCACGAACTGCTCCCTGGCGCTGATCTCCAAGACTCGAGTCAAAAACTTTTCGTCTTGACGCTGGCGCGTGGGCGGGGCGGCCTCGCCGCCCGGGTTCTTCGCTTCCCCGAGCAGGTGGCCTCAGTAAACTTGGACTCTCTTGAAAGCACGTGCCCCATCAATCCCGATGGCGATGAGACGTGATTATCAAGTTCTCTGAGAGGAACACGCTGGCGAGTAATGTAATTAACCATGGGCTCATCTCGCTCGTGCTTAGTATCTTCGGAATAAGACAAGTTATCGAATGCCTTCAGTATCTCGAGGTCGCGGTATTCGGCGAAAGCTTTCCTGATATATTTGACCGCGACCTGGCCGATATCGTCGGAGCACAGCTGCTCCACGGTAAGCTCGGTGATGGTAGTGTTAAGGTCGCCATTGGCATTGCGGTAGATGAGGTATCCATGCTGCCTCGTAAGCGCCCTGGTAAGAGTGGGCCACATCGGAGCTCCTTCGTGTAGGCATCTGAACGAACATCAGAATCTTTTCGGTCCCAGGTGGGAGGTCAGTCATTCGGCATCCTTGGAGCCTCCGATTGTTCGAGGACCTGTCCCCGCCGTCGATCAGCACATCTCGGAGTGGTGCCACCCAGGCGGGCCGGTGCGAACGGAACCGCGCTACCCCGCAAAGGTGCGTTCAGCCTGGCTGCCCCAAGCGGCGAGCCGCGACCTTGCGGGTTCCAACCTGACGAGGATGACTATGCGTTGGGCTTTTCTTGTGTCCCCTGCTGAGCAAACCAACGGGCCCAGTCAGCGTCTGACCATGCCCCTTCGGCATCGCCCTCCCAGGGTGAGAAAGCACTAATCAGCCAAAATCTTTGGCCTGGCGGCGTTGCTGTTTTTGGTTTGGCCCTCCCGGGGCCACTTTGTTTTGGGGGTGCGTTCCCAGGCAAAGTCGAACGTTCGGTCGTCGAGTTTTCGGATAAAACGACCAGGGGAAGCGCAATAACAACGCTCACTCCACCTGATATTTCCTCATTCTATCTCTCTGGCCCTCGATGTTTCGGTCCTCGTTTGGTCGGTCGCTCCCTTTCGCTCGACATTGGGCTTGGCCCCTGGGCCGGCCTTCGCTGCGTTCTCGGCCCCATCGTGCCCGTCGTTCGTGGATTCGACTCGGTGCTGACAGCTGCTGTCCGCGCTGTCCGTGGAGCCTGGGGGCTCATGGCAGAGCGGCGCGGCGCGGCAGCGCTCCGAGGCGCTGAGGGCGTTTGAACGAGAGGAGAGGTATGAGCAGGGGGGGATACGGAGGACGGGGGAGGAGACGAGCATTGAACAGTGAGCATTCAGTATATGAGACGACATTCAAAAGCTGAACCAAAAAAACACCAACACGAACAACAAACACAAACAATCATCCGTAGCCAAGTTGGCTCAAGCTGGTTCGGGGCCCGAACTAGCAACCATGCAGAGAGATTCGGCTGCTGTCGATGATGTCATTTGAGTGCTTTCTGAGAGTTATGTTTCTGCTGATGACTGGTTGCCATCCAGGGCGTTGGCGCGCGCGGTCGCGGCTGTTCTTGATCTGCATAATGTTTGGAAGGAGGGTACTGCGCAGTGGGGCAGGAGGATCGAGCAATGTGTTCAGGATGGCGCAGACGAAACGTCTCCTTCCAACGAGGTTGCTTGCTGTTTTGATTACTTGGCAGATGTTGTGAACCAATTCCCCGGCACTCTTTTGGACCGAGCAGGCTTGGATTTCATGCCGGCTGGTTGGGCTTTCAAGCGTAAGCGGAAAAGGGAAGCACCCTTTGCAGCTGATCCAGCTCAACCTGTTGACGACCAGCCTGCGTCGTCGTCATTGGTTTCTTGTTCGGAGGCGCGACTTGCTGAGCGGCTGGCTACTCTGGATGGTGTTTTCTGCTGGCAATTTGAAGCTTAAGATTGTCAGGCCCGAGGATGAAAATGAGGGGGAGAACGCCAGCTTGGTCAAAGCGAATAGGTTGAACAAGCAGCTCAGGGACAGGAGCGAGACGCTGGCGGTGGATTTGCTCGCGGCAAGGTCCGAGCTGGCCGACCTCGGAGCGAGGTCGAACTTGAGGCCGAATCGGAAAGTCACGACGTGGGGTGCGTATTCACTGGCTCTTCGCAGGAACGTGACTCACGCATCCGCTTTGACTGTGTCTATGATGGTTGCAGGCTGCGGGGAGCACGGTCATGTTCATGATGGTCGCGCATTTATGTTGGCAGAGCATCGGGCATATTGTGCGCTCGCATTCCGATCGAAAGATCATTTCGACCAGTCGATCCAGCTGTCCTTCCAGTGCATTGCTGTCAATATAAATGCCACTTCGTAAGGGATTGCCGACAGAGAGAAGCTTCGCGTTGCGCTGGCACGGTCCATGTCGTTCGGTGTTTGTGACGTGCAGTCTTCTGATCGCGACAGCGGTCGTTGTGCCGTCGGCAACCTTGAATCCAGAACGGCTAGCCAGAAGATAAGCAGCGACTTGAGGGGGTTGTCCTCCGGACTTCAAATGAGCTGCATTTGCTGGTCGAGAAAGAGTTGGGGAGCATCGGGCGCACTACTTGGACATCTCCATCCCGTCGCGGTGGCGAGGGGGGCCGTTGGATATTGTTATTCTCTTGGTCGGTGCATGCTGGGTCCGGGGACCTAGGTTGCATGAAGGGGGGTGCGCGCGACTTGGTGGGTGCACGCGACGTTTTGATGACTGATGACAGTTGTTCCCCACGTGCTTCGTGGGGTTCTGGTTTTCTTCCTTGCCGCGCCGCACCCGCGACGCTCCCACGCGCACCTCACTCTTCCTCTCCTCCTCACAGCACTGCTCAGCACATCTCAGCTCAGCTCAGCTCAGCTCAGCTCAGCTCAGCACGGCACAGCTCAGCACAGCACAGCTCATCTCAGCACAGCACAGCGCAGCACAGCATAGCCCAGCCCAGCTCAGCACAGCACCGCTCAGCTTAGGGGGTGCGCAGGGGGTGGTCCCTCACCGCGGCCGCGCGCAGGAATGCAGGGTGCGGCAGGCGTGGCAATGTCTCCATAACAGAGGCGGTGCGCGGGGGGTGCGGTCTCTATGCGTTGCAGGCGCGCAGGGCACGGCAGGCGCGGCACTCTCTCGACACCAGGAGGGTGCGCAGAGGGTGCGGTCTCTATGCGTTGCAGGCGCGCAGGGCGCGGCAGGCGTGGCACTTTCTCGACGCCAGAGGGATGCACATGGGGTGCGGTCTCTATGCGTTGCAGGCGCGCAGGGCACGGCAGGCGCGGCACTTTCTCGACGCCAGGAGGGTGCGCAGGGGGTGCGGTCTCTATGCGTTGCAGGCGCGCAGGGCGCGGCAGGCGTGGGAATTCTCGACGCCAGAGGGGGTGCGCAGGGGGTGCGGTCTGTATGCGTTGCTTCGTGGGGTTCTGGTTCCTCACATGTTTCGTGGGGTTATGGTTTTCTTCCCTGCCGCGGCGCACCCGCGTCTCACCTCGCACCTGCCGCGTCGCACCCGCGTCTCACCTCACCACCCCTCCTCCTCGCAGCACTGCCACTGGAAGGGGGTGCACATCGGGCGCGGTCTATGCGTTGCAGGCGCGCAGGGCACGGCAGGCGCGGCACTTTCTCGACACCAGGAAGGTGCGCAGGGGGTGCGGTCTCTATGCGTTACAGGCGCGCAGGGCGCGGCAGGCGTGGCACTTTCTCGACACCAGAGGGGGGGGCACAGGGGGGGCGGTCTCTATGCGTTGCAGGCGCGCAGGGCACGGCAGGCGCGGCACTTTCTCGACACCAGGAGGGTGCGCATCGGGTGCGGTCTCTATGCGTTGCAGGCGCGCAGGGCGCGGCAGGCGTGGCACTTTCTCGACGCCAGAGGGGGTGCACAGGGGGTGCGGTCGCTATGCGTTGCAGGCGTGCAGGGCACGGCAGGCGTGGCACTTTCTCGGCGCCAGAGGGGGTGCACAGGGGGTGCGGTCTCTATGCGTTGCAGGCTCGGGCACGGCAGGCGCGGCATTTCTCGACACCAGGAGGGTGCGCAGGGGGTGCGGTCTCTATGCGTTGCAGGCGCGCAGGGCGCGGCAGGCGCGGCATTTCTCGACGCCAGAGGGGGTGCACATCGGGTGCGGTCTCTACGCGCTGCAGGCGCGCAGGGCACGGCAGGCGCGGCACTTTCTCGACACCAGGAGGGTGCGCAGGGGGTGCGGTCTCTATGCGTTGCAGGCGCGCAGGGCGCGGCAGGCGTGGCACTTTCTCGACACCAGAGGGGGTGCACAGGGGGTGCGGTCTCTATGCGTTGCAGGCGCGCAGGGCACGGCAGGCGCGGCATTTTCTCGACACCAGGAGGGTGCGCAGGGGGTGCGGTCTCTATGCGTTGCAGGCGCGCAGGGCGCGGCAGGCGTGGGAATTCTCGACGCCAGGGGGGGTGAACAGGGGGTGCGGTCTCCATGCGTTGCAGGCGCGCAGGGCACGGCAGGCGCGGCATTTTCTCGACGCCAGGAGGGTGCGCAGGGGGTGCGGTCTCTATGCGTTGCAGGTGCGCAGGGCATGGCAGGCGTGGGAATTCTCGACGCCAGAGGGGGTGCACGGGGGTGCGGTCTCTATGCGTTTCAGGCGTGCAGGGCGCGGCAGGCATGGCAAAGTCTTGATAACAGAGGGGGGTGCGCGTGGGGTGCGGTCTCTATCCGTTGCAGGCTCGCACGGCGCAGCAGGCGCGTCATTTTCTCGACGTCAGAGGGGGCGCGCAGGGAACGGCCACCAACATCATTCTCACATGTTTCTTTTCAGCTATCATCACTCCAGCCATAATATAAGTATGTGGGGTTCCTCGGTAGCGTATTTTTTTGCGTGATGCACCAGGGCCACTTGCTCGCCATATACTTGGTCGATGTCCTCGAGAAGCGGGGCTGGTTTGAAGATGGCTGCGGCGTAACCGAAGAAGGGGCTGGCTTGAAAGGCTACCGGCTGAAATATTTCAATGGCATATCGTCATTCTCGAGCTACTGGGGGGGGGGGAATTGGCCACCACGGGCTGATCCAGAATGCAGCGCAGGTCGAGTGCGAGCGCGATGGCGGACGCAGAGGGATTCAGTTGAGGTTATTCAAGCAGATTCCTTGCAGGTGTTTGCGCGGAAGGTGGTTGTCTTTGGAGTCAGCTGAGGGGATATTGGTTCGTGCTGCACCTTACTTGCCGAGAGTTTTCAAGGCCTTGGGTGCCCCCACTTCCAACGGCAAGAACGATGCGGCTTCTGGCCCAGGCGCGGACGGAGCTAACGATTGGGCTGAGAAGCAACGGTAGTGGAGGCTTTACGTTGTGAAGCTTGCCAGGGGTACTTTGTGGCTGGCAACGATGCGCGCCAGTTTCATCGCGAAGGGGCTCATTGCGCACTTCTTGAGGTGGGTCGAGAAGGCGAGCAGGGATTACAATAGCAATGTACGACGGTGCAGCGGCTACTCCGGGCCGGCTCCGCCGTCTCAGTTGATCACCGCGGGCGGCGCCGCCGTCGGGCCCAGCGTGAGCTCCGTGCTTCGCTCGCCGCACTTGTTCAATGATGTGTTCATCGGGCTGCGTGATGACATCCACAACCGATGCAGTCTTCTTGTGGTGACCTTGGTTATTGCAGGAATGGCTTCTTGGGATTTCAAAATCGGCAGAGCATTTCAATCGCGCCCCCTTCTGCTCCCTCGAATGCTGGAGTCGCGCCAGATGTCGGGGGCGACGTGCGCGCGGCAGTGGCCGAGGCGCTCCTGGGCAAATCTACAGAAGAACTCAAGGCGATCGAGGAGGGCGATGTGCAGTGGCAGGTCAGGATTCTCTTCGGGGAGGAGCTCGATTCTGTGGCGACGCACGGTGCATGCCCCGAAAACCTTTCCGGCTTTCTGTTAGCATGGAGGTTTGGCCGTTCCGCGGGCACCCAGGAGGACGAAGGCGTCGACCGTGCGCTTCAAGCCGTGGGCCGCGCAGCCAACCACCTCAAGCGGGCGTTGTGTTCAGACAGCCTTCGGGTCAAGCAACCCGACCGCATCGGCCCCGACGAGTGCGAGGTCCTGCACAAGGCCGCCATGAAGCACGTGAGCACGCCAGAGCACCTGAATCGGTGCGCGGTTGTCATCGGGAGGTAGCGTCGGAGCTCAACTTCGAGAGGTGTAATGACGACGAGCACTTGGCTGGAAGGGCAGCTCTGTTCCAGCCCGGGATGGCCAGGAGTGTCGATGTGAATGTCGGTGTCGCGTTGCCTTTCGTGCGGGGCACTGCTGTTAACGCCTGTGCTGGATATTTGTTGTGCTGGTCGTACTATCGGAGCCAGTTTGCGGCGGCCGCTTCGATCGAGACAATAGGCCAACCGCGCGATGACTTGGGAGTGCAGAGGGGTCCGCGCCTCGACGGCCTCGGAAGCAAGTTTTAGGCGGCGGTGTGTGTGTGTGTGTGTGTGTGTGTGTGTGTGTGTGTGTGTGTGTGTGTGTGTGTGTGTGTGTGTGTGTGTGTGGGGGTGGGGGGGTGGTGGGGTGGTGGTGGTGGGTGGGGGCGGGGGGGGGGCGCGGGGGGGGGGGGGGGAAGGGGGGGCGGGTGGGGTGGGGCGGGGTGGAGGGGGGGGTGGGGGGGCGGGGCGCGGTGGCGGGGTGGGGTGGGAGGGGGGGGGGGGGGGTCCGGGGTGTCCGGAGCTTCCGAGGCCGACGTGGCGCGGGCCATTCCGCCTGCCATGCCGTCGCGCGAACCCTTAGGCGGCGTCGCGTTTGCCGCGTTGGGCGAAGAGGTAGCCATTGTTGATATGAGGACGCATCTGGCTGACATCTTGCGTCCGAAACATCATTGGGACACCGTGAAGAGGATGGGCATCGACCGAGCGCGAGTCAAGTGGGCCACCCTGCACCGAGCAGCGCTGGACCTGGCGCAGCAAGCAGGCGTTCGCATACAACGTTTTCCAAGGAGGAAGCCCCGTAGAGCTGCAGCTGCTGGAGGCCCCGCAGACGGCCAGGCGCCGATTGGCGGGCTTGGGGGCGATGGCGGTTCAGACGACGACGACGACGACGAGAGCGCTGTCGCTGAGTTCCTCGAGATGCCGATCGAGGAGAGGGCCCCGACCACGCCCATGAGGAGGCCGTGGCAGTCAATGCGGATCGTGCCGATCGCGCTGCTGGCGATGCGCATCTTGCAGAGCCTCCAGACCGCGACGAGGGCGAAGGGGGGCCAGAGCACGACGACGTGGGTGACGGCGGCTTGCGGCCTCCCGGTTTCGTTCATGATGCACCTGTCTTCGTTGATGCCGTGGGGGGCGCGAACTGCGACGAGCTTCGTTCGTCGGTCGCCCGCTCTCCGCCTGGCGGGGCGCTCGCGATCAAAGGCGTCAGCCTGGTCGAGCAGGAAGGCGAAGTGACGTTCGCGCGCTGGACTTTTGCTGCGGGGCGGACAGGTCGCCAACATAATCTGGATGAGCACGGTCGAACCGAGGCATGCGTTTATGTTATGTCCTTAATTTCTCTCATTCTCCCCCCCCCCCCCCCCCCCCCCATCGCAGCAGTTGCCATTGCGGATTTCGGCGCTACTCGTGTCATCATATCGAACGCTGGTGCAGAGTATGTCAAAACGGCAGTGCCTGCTGAGCGAAGCGCAGTGCCTCGGTGGTGCCTTGTCATCCAGCTTTCAAATAATGTGAAATCCCACAACGGACCGCACGAGGTGGATTCGATGTCGCTGTTCAGGAACACCTGCGCTGCATGTGATGTCGCTGGCGGTCGCTTCGAGGGCCGCTACCCAGCTCCACCAGCGCTTGGCGAGCTGTTTTACTGCGCGTCGTGCCTGGCGCCCTACCGGGAGAGCTGTTCGGCATCCTTTTGCACGAGAGTGAATCGTGACAACGCGGCGCGCAGCCTCTGCAAACCAGCAGCGCCGAAACGTGCAGGCGCAACCAATCTCAACAATCATCGGGGATAACAGAGGATGAGGAGAAGGAAAACGGAGGATCGGACAAGAAGGTCGAACATCTCGCAACTAGGTTCCGGGGGATTGGGTCTGGCTAGCATCTGATGCATTTATCTAGGTATGATGCCTATGAACATAGGAATCTGACTTGCCCAATTCCTAACGCGCGTAGGAATGCGGCCTGTGCGATTCCTACGCGCGTAGGAATATGGCAGGTCGGATGCCGATGCGCATAGGAATATAGCAGGTCGGGTTCCTACGTGCGTAGGAATATGGCATGTCGGATTCCGACGCACGTAGGAATATGGTCGGATTCCGATGAACGTAGGAATATGGCGGGGCGGATTTCTATGAGCGAAGGAATATGGCAGGTCGGATTCCGACGGACGTAGGAATATGGCAGGGCGGATTCCGACGCATGTAGGAATGTGGCAGGGTGGATTCCGACGTGCGTAGGAATATGGCAGGACGGATTCCGACGGACGTAGGAATACGACAAGGCGTATTCCTATGCGCAAAGGGATCGGGCAATGTTGCATTGCTACGCGCGCTGGAATCTTGCACCAGATTCCGACGCGCATAGCAATATGGCCGGCCCGATTCCGATGCGCGTAGGAATACAGCCGGCAAGATTTTACATCCCCAGCCTCCCAGGTACGCTGGCCGTCGTGCACTCCGACTCCCCGTCGAGCTCGCTGGGCCGCGACTTCGAGCACATTTCGGACCGTTCTTTCTCCTCGTCCTCCACCTTCTCCTCCTCCTCCTCCTCCGATATCATCCCTCCTCCTTCCCCTCTTCCTCCTCTTCCTCCTCCTCCCCCTCCTCCTCCTCCTCCTCCTCCTGGGCTGCGAGGGGCTGCTCGAGGGCTTGCCGCCTCGCCCATGCAGCCGCGGGCCCACGCGCGGCAAGCGGGCGCGTGCGAGTGCCGACCGCGGGCCCCCGGAGCAGCAGAGAGCAGTGCAACCCACGGCGGAGGCAGAGAGGCCGATGGTGGCGGCCGCGGGGGCCCCGCCGCCGCCGCCGCCGCCCCTGCCGACGCCGCCCGCGGCCATGCCCGCAGCCCGCTACGGCGGCATGCGGCCGGTGCAGCATTGCCCGCCGCGTGCGCAGGGCCAGAGCGGGCGCCATGTTTTACCTGTGCCCCCGCTGGGTGCGCTCGAGCACTGCGGCGGACTCACCTGGCCAGAGCCATTGCCCGCTTGCCAACGGGGCCAGGGCAACCGCGAGCCCAAAGGCGTGGGCAAAGGCAAATGCAAGGGCAAGTTGAAGGGCAAAGTAAAAAGGCAGGACAAGGGCCAATATGGTACTACGGGTCCTTTCAAGTTGCTCCAGAAGCCCAACTTGTCGCCCATCGACCCGGCCGAGGCGGAGGTGGGCTTCTGGAGCGGCAAAGTCCAGCCGGACCACCCCAAGCTGCTCCAGGCGGTGCAAGAGCTTGAGGACCTCAGGAAGAAATCGTTCCTCGCGCTCCCATTGGCGTCGCAGGCAGACCGCCTGAAACAGTCCATCAAGGGCGAGACTGGTGCCATTCAGCGCATGAAGGGCGACCTCAGGCAGCTAGAGGACCTCGTTGATAGGAAAACGCGACGACTACGCGCGCCTGGGGGGGCGAGATCAACGTCAAAATCAGGCCTCCAGGGCAAGCGGGAGCAGCTGAAACTCATCGAGGCAGCGATGAAGCCCGAGAGTGGTCCGCCAGGCCCGACTGGGCGGCAGCTGCTCGCCCGCTGCAAAGCGCGCCCCGAAGACGTCGAACTCCCCGAGAATGAGCTAGCTCTTGGATAAGGCGCGGAAAAGGCCTCCTCGCATCGCTTGGGCGCGCGCCAGGGGTAGAGTTGGAGCCTGCGACAAGCCTGGGGGCAGCGCCCTTCTGGGAGAAAGTCTTGGGGATCAACCAGAATCAGAAGACGGTCGGCAATCAGTTGGCGACAGCGGGGCTAGCGGAGCCAGAGGAGGAACGCGTCTCCGGGCAGACAGGCCCCAAGGAAGCGGTGCCGGCAGACGCAGGTGACGGTGGCCAAGCGGCCGCCGCAACAAGGGCGGGCGCGCCGGCGGCGCCTGCGGGCGCCGACGCCAGCGGCGCAGCGGCGGCGGCCGCGGAGGCAAGGCCAACCCCGTCGCCGGGGTAACAGCCTCCTGCGTGACACAGTTCCTGGGGCAAGCCGGCCAGACGTGGTGGCCTCGCTTATAATCCCGGGAAAGGTGCGGCCCAGTTTGATGGCCACCTTCAACGGAAATTCTTGGCCCACCATGAGGGGGCCTCTTGTTCCTCCAGTTGCAGTTTTGTTTATCCATGAGACTCTCTTGGACGACCCGCATAAGATACATTTGGCTATAGAGTGCTGCCGCGGCAGGGGCCGGCTTCCAGTTTTTAGTCCGGCCACCCGCTCAGCAGACAACAGGGCAGTGGCGGGGGTGGCAATCCTGGTGCGCTCGGGCAAAGATGTGGGGATCTCCCCACTCCCGAAAGGCATCGCGACCTGTGCAGACAGAGCCCTCGCGACTGGCAGCCGTCAAATACGAGACACCTGGCTTCAAGCCTCTTCTACTTTTCTCTGTCTACCTGCTCCCAGTGGAAAAGCTCAGCGAGGCTAACCGAAGCTTGCTGGCCCACCTGGGCATTCTTCAGCATGAGACAGGTCTGCCAATCATAGGTGGGGGAGATCTGAACATGGACCCTTCGTTCACTTTAAAAACCGACTTTGGTGAGCGAGGGCGCTTCAATTAGATCGCCCCCGCAAAAGCCACCCATTGTACCAGAAAGGCTCTTTCCAATATTGACTATTTCCTTATATCTGTCGCGTTTCACCCGCTAGTGAAGGAGGTGGCCTCGCTAACCTCTTTCAAATCTTCGCCGCGTCGCCTAGTCAGCCTGTCTATCCTACTAGATAGGGAAGTTTTGGTCCCAGTGCTCAGGCGCCCGACCCGGTTTCCAGCGGAGGCAATGATCGGCCCGCAGCTGGGCCCTGCCAACTGGAGCCGCCTCCGCGAGGCAGCGGATCAGCTTTTGCCCCAGATGCGTCCATCGTTGAACGACGATGTCAAGCAACACTTGCTGGGCATCTTTGACACGGCATTCGCCAAAAAACTTGCGTCTGAAGTGTCGCGGATAACGGGAACGCCTTTGCGAATCGAGCGGCCGCGAGGCCTGGGCCCGATCGTCGATTGGCGATCTGCAGCCGATTTCAAGACGAATGGGAAAGGGCGCGAGGCTTGGGTGTCCAAAGCGGCTACCCCCAGGGCCATTGCCAACAACTTGCAAGATGCCACGCGGTGCGTAGCCACGGGGGCCCCGATAGAGGAGGCGGCGGCTCGAGCACAGGAGGCCCGAGCAGAGACGCCAAACCTATCTGAAGAGACCCTCCTCATGCTGCAGGACATCGAGGCGGCATGCCGGCAGATAGCACCAGACGGCAAAAACAGTCAGCTTGCCAGTAGGACAGGCCATCGAGGTACTCGAGGGTCCAGCAAAAACGATTTCAGACCAGCTTTCGAACGAATTGGCACTGGAGTCCCAAGATCGCACCAAGGCGTGGCGCGATTGGGCCACCAGGGCGAATAATAAGTCAGTTGGCTGGGCCCACAGGTGCTCCAAGCATCAACCCATGTGGGCGCCTGCCCAAGTAAAATGGCATGAAGAGTGGTCAGGGCGGCGTTCTTGTTTCTTGCGCGCAGAATATGTCTGGTCAGCCGAGTTATGGCGCAACGCGCCGAATTCCAGATTCCCTTTCAAGCCGCCGCGGGAGGAAAATCTGCCCCCGTTGCGGCCAGAGGCTATCCGTGGCGCGCCGATGTCATTCTCTAGGGGCGCGACGCAAACGTACGACGGCTTTCGCCCTTGACATTTTAGCCTTCTCTCGTTAGAGCAACTCGAAGTGGTTGCGCTACTGTTGTACTCGGCGGAACGCCGCGGCAGATTTCCCACGGCCATCTTAGCGGCAATTGCGACCCTTCTTCAGAAGGCTGCTGCAAAGCAAACGGGCGTGCGCGCCTTCCGCAGCATAGGCCTCTTGCCAGCTCTTTATAGGGTCCGGGCAACATGCAGGCTACCCCTCGCGAAGGCCTGGGGGGCAGCTCACCCCAGACCTTATCTGCGCCGCCAGAAGGGCCGCATCATCACGGAATTAGTTGTCCAGCAAGCGTTGGTGCCAGAGGCGGCCACTGCGGAGGGGCGCCCAGCGCACTCGGGCGCTCTCTTCTGGGACATGTCCGACTATTACGAGCATGTGCAGCGGCCAGTCCTATGGGGACGCGCAAATAAAACGCATTTCCCGCTGTCAATATTAGCAGTCGTGCTCAATCAGCAAGCCCCTCGTTTCGTGTCTTGCGAGGGCGCGACTGTTTCTACGGGGCATCCGGGCCAAGGGCTCGCTCCCCGAGACCCCTTTGACACATGTTTAGTTCAGGTGTGCGCGTTGGGGCCGCTGGGCGCGTGGCAGTCCAAACGCCGGCGTCTGCCGCTCTCCTTGTTCATAGACGACTTCCAAGTCGGCGTCGCAGATGAAGACCCAGATGTTGTCGCGGAGGAGTAGACGGCGGGAGCAGGGGCCTTGACTAATGCAATTGAGATCGACCTAGGTTGTACAGTGGCTTGCAGAAGATCGATCACTCTGGCCAACTCAGATAGTCGTCGCAAGAAGCTGGCCAACGCGCTGGGTTCCAAAGCTGGGCAAGTTGCACCGTCGGGGAAAAGCTAGGGGGTAGATTTTGCAGTGGGCAACCTCCGTTGCCGACGGCTCAGTCGCCCAGTGCGGAAGCAGCGAATGCAAGGGCTACGGGCTCGGAAGAGGAGGCTCGCTGCTCCCCGCAGAGCAGGCGCTGATACGAGGGAGCTTTTCGCCGGCGGCCTTCGCGCGTGCGGGGCGCGCGGCGTTGAAGTCGCGGGAGTTGATGAGGTGGAGCTCCATGAGCTCCAAAGCTTCTTTCTTTCGGTAGCAGGCTCCAGGGGGGGCGTGCGTTCACGTTCCCTTTCGCTTGCCCTGCGCCAGGACCCCGCGCGGAGACAGGGCTTGGCGCCAGCGCTGCTATGGGCCAAGCTGGCTCGGGGAGCTGGCGCAGACCGGTCCGACGGCAACCATTTCCAAATGCCACGTTTGCTCGAATTGGCCGCCCCGATATTACGGCCCCCCCCCGCGAAAATGGGAAGAGGTGCGAGGGCCTCTAGCGGCCGCAGTTCTGTCCCTGCGCCGCATGAATTGGGAGCCCCACACAGCTTTGATTTTCAAGGATGAGATGGGAATCTCTGGCCCCCCACGGCCTTCCCCCCCCCCGAATTCCTTGAGGAAAAGATGAGCGCAGCATGGCGGCGTATGCGTTTGGCCACCATCGCGGCCAAATTCGGACTGAGGCCCGAATCATCTCTCGATTTTAACGTTGCCAGGAACTTAATAACAGCAGGAAGGCTGCCCAGACAGGAAGCAAGCAACCTCGTGTAATTTCTGTTCCGGTCGGTGTGGGCTGGACGCAAACTCCGGCACGCGGGGTGCGAGGCGCCCCCCCAGTTGCGCGTGCGGATCCCCAGTGGACCATCTTCCTCACAGGCTCCGCCACTGCCCGTTATCGGCCCCGCTCAGAGCCGACATTTTGGAACCTCTTGACGCGGCCGTCCTCAGCGACCGCCCGCGCAACTCCCCCTTGGCGTGCGGGGCCCTGGAGTTGCCGGGGTTGTCTGTCCAGCCCCCAGCGGATCAGGCGCCCCACCTAGCAAGTTTTGGTGCGCGGATCCCGCGCTGAATGTCAAGGGGGCGGTTCGCGGGGAGGTTTTCACGAGCGGATCGCGCCTCAAGGAAGGGCCCGAGGAGTTCCGCGCTGCAGCGTGGGCAGTGGTCAAGCTCGCAGCGGGGGGCGACACATTCGCCGCTTTGCGGGGTGCGGTCGGAAGCTATTGCCCGCAGGCGCCCCCCGCGGCAGAGCATATAGCAGCCCTGGCCGTCATGGGCGCTGTCCTGATGCAACAGGCATCCGCTCTGACCTTCTCGGTCTTGTCCAGCTGTCCGACGCCCCATGGCCAGCCGTCGCCTCTCGACATCATATATGCGCGGGCATGCGCATCAAAATGCGTGCATCGCCAACGTAGGATGCCGATTTCACCATCCAGAGAATGGTTTCTGGCGACGGGAAACGAATGCGCCGACCGCGATGCGAAGTTAGGCGCGGCGTCCCTGGCGCAGCCCTCCAGCGCGGACAGGGGAACCCATGCCGAAAACGCATCCACTCTACAGCGGTTCCTTCGATGCGTTGCCAAATGTCTGTTGTTGTGCCCGAGGCTGGCGCCGTCTAAAAAGATGCGATCTACTTTTAACTCGGCTTTGCGGGCCACCGATTTTACGACGGGGGCCGCGGCGGCACGGGGCGCGTTGCCTGAACCACTAACGCCCCGCCAAATTGGCAGGGCGTCGGCGCCGCGGGGTGGTGGGGGGAGCAGCGGCCCGAACGCGCGCGCAGGCCTGGTGGAGAGATCGGAAGCTCTCCCAGGTCCGCATAGGACGCCATCAACGCCAGCAGTCACTTCTCACAGACCCGAGCAACCCCCTGGTCCAGCAGTTCCAGAGGAGGCCCGAAGAGGCCCGCTATTTCCTTTGCTCCCACCAACGAATGGGCACCAACTCAAATGGATCTGATACAGATGGGCGTGCCAGAAGTGCCTTAGGAGAACTCGCCGAGACCCGTCCTTTCTAGCTTTCCCCTGCGCGGGACATAATCCAGCGCTCAGCGAGCTGGTGCGTGAATGGCGCGGGCACGCGCTGTTCGTCACTTTTACCCCGGGCGGCATTTTGTTCGTCTGCATGAGGTGCGGATGCATCTCGGAGGGAGCGCGCATTAGCGACCTCAGCAAGCGTTGCATCACGCGCCCGGCCAGCGCTCGCACGAGAGATATCTTTAAACCAAATTCGCATCGGCCAGCACCCGTCACGCAAGAGATGGGGCGCTCAGGTTCTGGGAAAGCTGAGTCCCCATAGACGATCTTCTGTAGGTAATTCCTTGCGCGGAGTGCGTGGCGGCGTCCTTGTTTCGCGCGCGCGCGCAGAGAGTCTGAGACCGCGATAGTTTGCGCCGGAATCTCGAGCATTCTCTTCTACCCTCTCTCCTCCCCGCCCCCTTGCCGATCCCGCCCCGGGCCCGAGTAGTAGTGGAAGCTTGCCCCTGGGGTCCGGGTAGCAGCGGGCAGCGGCATGTGGCGGCAAGCATCGCGTGTTGAGCCTTCTGCTTGCCCTGGCGTCTTTGCGCAGGAATGCCGCCTCGAAATGCGACCTTGACCGGGGTTAGGTTCAAGGGGCCGTCGTATCGGACCACGCGCCCGGTTGGACGTTCGGTTCATGCGGCCGGTCACCAGCGGATCATGCGTCCGCGCGGCGGTGTCCGCAGGGGCTCCTGCTCCTGCCCTGCGGCTGGCTGCGGTTCGGTGTCCGGCTGGCCGTCTCTCTCTCTCTCTCTCTCTCTCTCTCTCTCTCTCTCTCTCTCTCTCTCTCTCTCTCTTTCTCTCTCTCTCTCTCTCTCTCTTTCTCTCTCTCTCTCTCTCTCTCTCTCTCTCTCTTCTTCTCTCACTCTCTTTGTTTGTTTGTTTGTTTGTATGTATGTATGTATGTATGTATGTATGTGTATGTGTATGTGTATGTGTATGTATGTATGTATGTATGTATGTATGTATGTATGTACGTACGTATGTATGTATGTATGTATGTGTGTATATATATGTATATGTATATATATATATGTATATATGTATATATATATATATATATATATGTATATGTTTCTGGGGCGCGGCGTTTGTCGTGCGCGACCTGGCGCCTAGATAATCGCGCTTCGCCGTCCGCTGCCGCAGATCAGGTGTCCGCCTGGCGGTGCGCGGCGGTTGGGGTCGGCCCGGGGGCGGGGCGGCCCCTCCCCCCGAAAGCCGCCGAAGTGGGACGCCGAGCCCCCCCTCCTCGGCGTGCCGGGGCCCCTTTGGTGCGCCGAGGGGGGAGGGGGCCGGTGTCCAATTTGCGGCTGGTTTTGGTGGTCTTCTGGGGCTGGTTTGCTCCCCCCTGGGCTCCCGCTGGGGCGCAGTGGGGATGTCCTCCTCGACGGAGTGGAGGAGTGGAAAGGACGGGGGACGGAGAGCAGGGGGGCGCGGCCTCCTGCCGAGCGAGCGACCCTCCCGCTCCCTTCGGCTGAGAACCAGGAGGGGGCCTCTTTGATAATTTCTGCGATGCTGCAGTTTTTCTCAAATGTGTTCCTCCCCAGCTGAGAGCGACGGGAGACGGCGGCCGAAAGGCGGCAGCGGCGACGGTGACGCTGGCGACGAGTCTGTAACGATGACTACAGCGACTTGAGATCAGGTCAAGCATGCATTAGCATGGATGGGCACGCTTTGGCATGCTTTGGCGTGCTATGGCATGCGTTGGCATGCGTTGGCATGCATTGGCATGCAGTGGCATGCGTTGGCATGCATTGGCGTGCAATGGCATGCGTTGGCATGCGTTGGCACGCATTGGCATGCATTGGCATGCGTTGGCATGCGTTGGCATGCATTAGCATGCGTGGGCATGCATCGGCATGCGTTGGCATGCATTGGCATGCGATTGCATGCGTTGGCATGCGCTGGTATGCGTTGACATGCGCAGGCATTCACAGGCATGCGTTGGCATGCAATTTCATGAATTGGCATGCGTTGGCATGCATTGGCATGCGTTGGCGTACGTTGGCATGCATTGGCGTGCATTGGCATGCGTTGGCATGCATTGGCACGCATTGGCATGCATTGGCATGCGTTGGCATGCGTTGGCATGCATTATCATGCATGGGCATGCATCGGCATGCGTTGGCATGCATTGGCATGCGATTGCATGCGTTGGCATGCGCTGGTATGCGTTGACATGCGCAGGCATTCACAGGCATGCGTTGGCATGAATTTGCATGCGTTGGCATACGTTGGTATGCATTGGCATGCGTTGGCATGCGTTGCCATGCGTTGGCAGCCCTCCCCGCGTGCTACCACCCCGCCTGGGCAGCCAATTCGTACTTGTGGGGCTGGTGCAAATGCCATTCCCCAGCCACGACAAAGTGGTACAGAAAGGTGACCCCTCATGCTGGGGAGTTGGTCCCCCTTACCTCGTGCGTTGACCCTTCGTGCTGGGGATTGTACCTCTCATGCGTTGACCCCTCATACTAGGGACTGTACCCCTCATGAGTCGCGCTGTCGTGCTCGCGTCTCGCCCGTCATGATGTCGGGCTTTCCCAGCGGGTGGCTCTCGGCCGTGCCTGGAGAGAACACCGGTGAGTTGGGCAGCTTGCCGGTGCACTGAGGCTGGTTTGGCCGCACTTGGAACTCAAATTCAGCGGCAGGGAGGCGCGCGGACCCAATAGGGGTCCGATAGCTCCCCTGAGGGGAACCGCTGGGCAGTGCACGACTACAGATTCAGTATGTGTGCGGACCACTGCGGAGGCAAGTTCGCTTCCCCGACTTGGGGTGCCACCCTGTAGGAGCCCGGATTTGACCAAATCACAGGAGGGCATAGGGTGAGGAGGGGGCGGTGGACAGAGAATGCGATATAGAGGTGGAGCATCGACCGGTGTTCCTCACTAAGCACCTCAATATCATTGCTGTCCTCCGCCCCCCGCTGTAGGCCGCGTGGCAGGTTTCTCGCATCAGCCAGACCCCGCTCCCCTAGGGGCTGAGGTGTGTGAGCCCGACCCACGGCCTAAGGGTACATCTGTGACAATTATCCTCCTTCTCGTCCTCCTCCTCCTCATCCTCCTCCTCCTCCTCCTCCTCCTCCTCCTCCAACTCCTCCTCCTCCTCCTCTCCCTTCCCCTCCCTTCTCCTCCTCCTCCTCCTCCTCCTCCTCCTCCTCCTCCTCCTCCCCCTCTCCCTCGCTGCCTCCTCCTCCTTCTTCCTGACTTCGTCCTTGACCTCGGACCTCCTCCCATCCGAGGGGAGCGCCAGGGCGCGAAGTCGGACGTTGAGTACTTCGAGTGGGTGAACGAGCACTTCCTCATCAGCGACGACTACCATCTGTCCCTGCTGACATCGGCCGGTGGCTTCGCCGTGGAACGGCGCTCGGAGCACCGGGGGGGCAGGGGCTCCAAAGTCAGCGTGATGGAATTGGCGAAGTCGGCGTGGGCGAAGGGCATTCGCCAGAAGATGCGGAGACCGCCTTGGCTCGTGCACTCGGCGGCGACGGGCGACGACGAGACGTTCACAGCCCTGCACTGGGGGGCGCTCCTGTCGGCGACGAAGGATTGCATGCCGAGGGACGTGGACAAGACCAACGCGAGGGTGCAGGAGTCGCTCGAGAAGAAAATCAAGGGCTGCAGGCTGCATTCTCGTCGCATCACCCAAGGCGCGGCCAAGTTTCTCGTCTGCTACGGCAACGGCCTCAACGAAGCGGCGACTCCGACGACGATCATCCAGGTCTATGGGTACACCGCGGACGTCCAGACGAATTTCGATTCGAAGAAGGCCACCATGAAGTGGACGAACGATAGCATCGGAACCGCTGCGCTGAAGGAGGAGAAGTTGAAGATTGCCCACCAAACCTACTCGCTCTACTGGAAGGACGCGACTTCGCTCGAGAGGTGCTCGTTCATGTCCAAGGACAGCAAAAATATCATGATTAACGCCGGCGAGTACAAGGGGGAGTGGGTCTGGGACGTGATCGCCAAGAGGTTCAAGTACGAGGTTGCTGCCAACAAAATGGCGTCCAACTCGTTCGACAGGGTCTTTCACTGCGCCGCCGACGTCGTCAGGGTTCTCAAAGAAGCCCATCCATAATCTGTTCAAGACCTGAATTCCTCTGCATGCCGCGGCTGCTGGACAAATGGGGCTCTTGCCCTCTATTGCTCGAAGGTCTCCAGGTCATCAAGTCGATCGACCTGAAGTCGCTCTCCGCCTTACTGGCCGCGCTGCCAGCCGACAACAGCCTGCCTAAGGCCGTTCTGGCGCCGCCGATGAAGAGGGCCAAGAAGGCCGCCGACCCCCGCAACCTTCGCAAGATAAGGAAGACTTCGGATGTTCTTGGTCAAGACGACGGCGGCAAAGAACAGCATATGGTTGATCAGGGCGAGAATGAGGTGATGGCTGCTGCCACGGCCAAGTCGTTCCTGAGCTACCTGACCGAAGTGTGCAAGTCCCTGGGGGGAAGTCGACGAAAAGCAGATGCATCTCGTCGGCGAGATCAAATCCATTGCGCTGCATGGCGCGCTCTTTGACAGCGTGAAGCTGCGGGTGAGGGGTGGCAACTACAAGACGGTCAAGGGCTTCGAGGGCTTGCAAGCTGCTTTCGTTAAATACATGTCCAAGCGTGCTCGGATCCCGCGGTGCTTCGACCCGATTGCCGACAGCTGCGGCGAGCAAGACGGTGCTGGTGATGGAGGATTTGCGATGACCGAGGAGGATGCGATCCTCGGAATAGAGGAGAACAAGCAGAACATCGAGCTGGTCACCGCCCATCTGATCGCGGATTCCTGCCTTGCCAAGCCGACGGCCGCCTACCTGTTCGCGGCGGGCGCTTTGAACCAAGTGACGATGGCGAGGTTCAAGGTGCAGGCCGGACAGGGCGGCAATTTGGCAGCTGGCGGTGATTGCGTGCAGCTCAAGATCCTCGACCTCGTTATCGAGTCCGTGCCCGACAAGTACCCCGAGAACTGGGGCGCGGTCGCCGCGTTCATCGCCGAGGCGAAGCCCACGTTCTCGGCGCGCCTCAGGGAGAGGGCGACTACTTCTCGAGCGGCTCGCTTGCGCGGCACTTGATGGTCGGGCGAAATTGGCTGGCAGGCTGCCCAGCTTGGTCGCCTTCGCCCGACTATCAAGCGCCGCTGCTTGGCGACTTCGTCCGGGAGCCGTTGCCTTTAGAAGTCGACGTGCAAGGGGTTCGTTGGCGGTAACCTGGATTGTTTCTCTCCTTGCTTGGTAGCAGCGCTGCGCATCAAGGTGCGCCTGCACGAATGCTGTTCGCTCGGCATGCAAGTGTGCATGGAGATAGGCGCTGACAGCCGGATCGCTCCGAAGAGGTTGTTTCCCCTGAGGTGTTCTCGAAGACTTGCTCAGACGCCGCGGCCGCGATGGATATCGTGGATTTGCCCGCGGACACGCGTGCTATGATCGACGCTGTGCCATCGTGGCGGGGCGCTGCGAAGGGCATTGCTGGCGCCCTCATCGACGCCGACAAGATGATCGAGACGCGCGGCCCAGAGCAGTTTGATGAGATGCAGCAGAGGCTGAAGGCCGACCTGACATCGGCGTCGAATAGCAAGACTGTTTGGCCGACGCTCTTGCGCTCGTTCAAGATCAAACTCGAGACGCCCCTGGACTGCCGGCAGATTACCATCCTTCCAGCAGAGAAGAACGCCGCGGTGAACGCAATCATGGATACCTACAACAATTCCCACAACAACGCAGTTGAAGCATTGCGCGTGCTGCAGAACACTGCTGACTTCGCACTGAAAGGCGTCTTGAAGAAGTGCGCGAAGGCTCCGGACTCGGATGCTGCTGGTTGCGGTGCCATTCTGGTTTCTCCGGCAAGTGGTGGTCCTGCTGCCCCCGCCAAGGTCGGCGAGAACGTCTGCGAGTGGCGGGGCCGCGCGATGGCGGGCGAGAGAGCGGGCCTGGGCAGCGCCGAGCTGCGCGAAGGAGATCCAGGCTAAGTTGAACGCAGCCTTCGCCGCGATCGCAGCCAAGGCGTACTCCGACGAGACCAATGAGGGCGACTGCATGCTGATGGCCGAGGAGAAGAGGACAGCGGCTGGACTGTCCAAGAAGATCAAGCTTCTGCGCAACGTCGATCACTTCAGCGTCAATTCCGACGACCGCGCTTGGCCTCTGTGGGGCAAGGTTGTCGACGAGCACGTTGCCGGCAACGTCGCCCGGGCGAACCTCGTCGACCTCGGATCCAGCGGCGGGGATGGCCCTCGTTTCTTTTTGGGCGGCTCTGCGCGTCAGAACTTGAAGAAGAACGACGCCGGCGTGGGATTCCTGATTCGCCCAGTGCCTGCTCCGCCAGCCGACGCCACCGCCAAGAAGAAGGCCAGACCAAAGGCCGCTGCCGCCCCTCAGGAGCTTCCCGTAGCTACGCACACTTTGAAGTTTGATGATTTGAAGATCACGTTGTCTTCAGGTGAATTTCTCACCTACCAGTCGCCGCGCCTGATGCCGTTGCACGTCGAGCCCGACAGCTGCCAGCAGTGGGCGCCTTGCCGCGAGGAGACAGCTCTTGACAAAACTGAGCTGGAGAAGCCTGCCAAGGCAACCTCTTCCTCGCCTGCAGGTTGTTGTGCGAAGTAGGCGGCTGGCCCCTCTGGGCGCTGCTTGGCCGACATCATTGTTCGGCTGAGCCCCAGCCTGGCACGATGCCACACGCATTGAAAACCTAACATATCAGCAGCAGTCAACAGTTTGCGGATGTTCGAGTCCAAGCGCATGGCATTGTGCTCGATGGGCCCCCGATCAGTGTCGCATGTGCTTTGGGCGGCGGATAAAGTAATTGATGCGGTGCTGCACTAAGCATTGCGCAAGTACTTAACAGCCTCCTTTCCTGTCCTATCCCACTTCATTCCATCTTCTCTTAGCCCGTCAAATCGCCCGCCGCCTCCTCCTCATCCTCCCACCCCCGCCTTCGCGCGGCGCCCCGCGTGGCGGCGCGCTACAGAAGGCGCGCCGCGAGCAGCCTGCACAGAAAGGCGCTCTCGGAGAGCTCGACGAAACGACCGCTCGCTCTCGGCCGGCCCAGTTAGCAGGACAACCAGCAGCTCAAGCTTCCGTTGCTCATCATTGTCGCGCCCTCTTCTGTTATTTGCAAGCGCTCCCGCGCCGCCCCGCCGAGACAAAACCTTTCAGCCGGGGGGGGGGGGTCAGGACAAAAGTGACCGATTGGCTGATGGTTTCGAATTTAGAAATGGTTTGGGTTCCACTGGTATCTGGAGCTCCAGGAGGCTCCCCGCATGAAAAACAGCAACGCGCGCGCGACGAATCTTTCTTACGATTAGCTTTTACTAATCCCCGGGAAAATATCCTCCCCCCCCCCTCCTGCCCAAGGATCCGGACCTTCCCCTTGCCATGATCTCCAAAAACTTCGTCTTGCGGTGGCTGAGAATCTGCCTCACTTACCATGGCGGCGCCCGGCACGAGAGGGCAGAGAGTGGGAAGAACGGGCAAAAAACGTAAGTTACTCGAAAGTCGACTGACGAAGAGAGCCTGCCTGACTCTCGTCGGGATCGGGACCACGCGGGCTCCGGTACCACGAATGCAGAGAAACACGATGTGCAACTAAAGGGGCCCGTGCTGCGAGAGAGCACCTTTCGTCCTACCTAAGCGGCTCATGGGACCACAGGAGGAGGATGTTGGGTGGCGTGAGGAGTAGTAAGAGGATGGTGTAAGAAGAAGATAAAGTAAGGGCGCTTGGGGGTCGCAGTTCCTACGCTTACGAGGAATAGTAGGAGGAAGGAGGATGAAACAAAGGGGGAGGGGGAATGGAGGGAGGGAGGGAGGGAGGGAAAGAGAGAATAAGGATAATGAGGAGGAGGAGGAAGAGGAGGAGCGGAGGAGCAGGAGGAAGAGGAGGGGCGAGATGATGGAGGGAGGGAGGGAAAGACCGGAGGAGGAGAAAGAGAAGGAGGAGGAGGAGGACGAGGACGAGTTTAAACCCAAGATTCATCAACCCTCCTTACAAGCTCCCTCTTCATAGGCTCTTACAAGAATTCATGCCCACTGAAGGAAGTGCCTCTTTGGGAGACAATCGTTGGAATATCCTCAAGTGTGCCAAAACACCGTTCCCGGAGCTTGAACGCAACGAATCGACCTGACGTTTGCGCCATGGCGACCCAACATCGTGCCAACACACCATTCCCGGGACTTCAACACCGAGAGTCAACGTACCTGTTGCGCCCTGGCAATCCAAAGTCTGTCCAACACGCCATTTCTGGAACGTGAACCATGAAAATCCGTGAAATTCTTGCAAACTGTGAAAACGAATGTGCGCGGTGCTCATGCTAGAACAACATTTTGAAAAAAAGCCGTTCCCAATCAGTGAAACTCATACATTTTGAATGTGTGCGAGAACACACATGTTGAAAACGCACCGCCCTCGATCCGTGAAGCTCTTACACATGTTTGAAACGTATGTGCGCGGCGCTAAAGCGAGAACCGCATGTTGAAAACGGCCCGCCCTCGATCCGTGAAGCTCGTGCAAGCATTGAGACCGCCGGCCCTCCACCCGTGAAACTGTTTCAATTGTTCAGCCTCAGGATGATAAATGGAGAGGAAGTCCTAGGCGCAACGCCCAGCCCGCCCTTTCGACCAACCTCGGGGCGCGACAGGGAGGAATTAAGTAGAAGGAAGCGGGATGGAGGAGGAGGCGAAGGAGGAGGAAGCGGAATGGAGGGGGGTAAGGAAAAAAGAAAGGAGGCTGAGGAGGAGGGAAGCCTTTCTGCGTGGCTTGCCCATCGTCGCAAGTCGCTACAGGGGCGCCGTCATACTCGTGAGCAGGTCGAGCAACACCTCGCTCTCCTCGGGGGGCCAGCCGCGGGGGCAACCCCCGCAGCACCGCGGCTCCACGAGCAGAGGACGAGCAGGGCTTGAGCAGGAGGCGCAGGAGGGAGGGAGGCGCAGGAGGGAAGGGGTGGGAGGAGAGGATGATGATGAAATGATGCTGCTGCTGATTATGATGCTGATGCTGATGCTGATGCTGGTGCTGGTGCTGCTGCTGCTGCTGCTGCTGATGATGATGATGATGATGATGATAATAATACTAATAATAATAATAATAATAATAATAATAATAATAATAATAATAATAATAATGACGACGATGACGATCAGGTTGATGATTCTGACGACGATGATGGGGAGGAGGAGTAGCAACATGAGGAGGGACGGGTGCCCATCCCTCCTCCAAAGGTCGTCCCCAGACGCCTGAAGTGGCCCCTCGGGGCGACCAGAGGCCCACGAAGGGCTAAAATGCGCAGACAAAAACATCTTCCCTCGATCTTTCTTGCTGCTGCTGCTCCTCCCGTCCAAAGTCTTGTCAAAACCAGCGCCCCAGCTTGCACCAGGCTCATTTTTTAAACTCTCTTTCTATATATATATATATATATATATATATATATATATATCGGATCTACTTTTGCCAGAGGCCCAAGTCGGGCCCGCCAAAATTGAAAATGAAGACCACCTCCGACGCGGCGCGATTCTGCTAGATTTCCGTGCTTTTCCTCCCCTCTCCCGCTCAGACCACTGAGACAGCTCGATCCCTTCATTGTGACTGGTTTCATGCCAGATAGACTTGGAGCTCGAAAACGCCATCGACATATTGAAATTAATGCGAGACGGTTCTTGGATCCTCCTCCTCCTTCCGAAATTTGGGAAACACATCCCGCGCTTTTTTTTGCTCCTGCCCCTCGTCCTCCTGATCTTCCCTCCGGGGTGCGTTCTGACCAGGATTTCGAGACGGATCCAACCGAGGCGACAAGAAGCCTTCCGGCGGACTCAGACGCATCTAACGTGTCCCAAAACCTGTGCCCTCAATCCTGGGTCCTCCTCGTGCCAACCGCGCCCTCAGTACACTTCTTCTCCTCGATCCTGGGTCCTACCATCTTTCTCCTCGATCGCCGACCCTCCTGGTTCCTCCTCCTACTCGCTCCTCACCGTCTTTCTCGTTCCTCCTCCTCGTTCCTCCTAATTTCCTGGGCCCTTGTCCTCCTCGTTCCTCCTCCTCTTTCTCCTCGATCACCGGTCCTGGGCCCTATCCTCTTCCTGCCCTTGGCTCCTCGTTGTCGGAATCCTCCTCCTCCTCCTCCTGCTCGTCCTCGATCCCTGATCTATCCTCGACCCTCCTCGACCCTCGATCCTCCATCCTCGATCTTCCATCCTCGACCATTTGCCCCTCCTCGATCCTCCATCCTGCATCCTCTCCTCCTCCTCCCCCTCCTTCGATCCTGGATCCTGGATCCTCCCCCCTCTCACTGCGCTGTGCAGACCCGTCTTCCACGTCCTCCGGAGCGTCCGCCGCGCCTGCCGGGCCGCTGGCGAACTGCGGGGGGCAAGCGTTCCCCGAGAGGCGCCGCCGTTGTCGCCGTTGTCGACAGCGCTGCCGCCCGACGTCGCCGCCGATCCGCCGAGCGTCCTCCGTCGCTCGCAGTCGTAGGTCGTCGGACGCCAGCCGTCGCCGTCTGCCGTCCACCCTCCATCGTCTTCGTTGTCGACGTCCGTCGTCGTCGGTCGTCGCCGTCGTCGCCTGTATCGACGTCCGTCGCTGTTGTGGGTCCTCGCCGCCCGCTGTCGTCGTCCGTCGTCACCGCCGCCGTCGCAGACCCTGCAGGACCCAAGGGGACAACCGAGACCAGCAAGCAGTTGTCGATCTGGCCCGTCTGTTTCCGACAGCTTTCGCTCCTCCTCGCGGGCCCCCCTCGCCAGTCCTCCCTCCCTCGTCCCCTTTCCCGTCCTCGGGAAGGTCTCTGGGAGCCTCACGACGCTCCCGGAGACATCCGAGGCTTCGTGGAGGCCCCGCCGAGGAACAAGAAGGGCCCCAAACACAACCTGGATAATCGACCCCCCTCGTGACACGTCCGGAACGGGGTCAGAAAGAGCGAGGACGATACCCAACAGAACGGGTCGCCAAACATAGAGGCGATGACCGCCCCAAATTGACGTTGTCTGGGGCGACATCGATCGAGAAGCCTGTTCAAGTGGAGAGGAACTGCTGTTGGCGCCCCCCCCTGCTTCCGTCTTCACTTCGGTCCGCCCCAGATCCTCGAGCCTCTCCCCGTCTCTTTCCTCTCGCATCAAGCCGCAGCGAGGCCCGCCACCCGCAAGCTATCGTGCCCCGCTGTAAGGCGGGCTTCAAAAACATCTACGAAGGAGCAGGGGAAACGAGGAGGAGGAGGAGCGCGCCATGGGGGAAGGCGGCGACGGCGAGGAGAAGGAGGGGAAAGAGGGAGGAGAGAGAGAGAGAGGAGACCAGCGGAGGGGGACATGGATTACGGGGAAGAGAAGGGAAAGGGACAGGAATAGGAGGAGGGGGAGGGGGAAAAATAATGGATGAGGAGAGGTGAGGATAAGTCCTCGGAGGTCCTCCGAAGCCGCAGGGAGGTGCCCCCCTCCTCCCTCCTCCCTCCCTCCTTCCGCCTTCCCTCCTCCTCCTCCTCCTCCTCCAACGCCTCCTCCTCCTCCTCCTCCTCCTCCTCCTCCTCTTCCTCCTCCTCCTTCATCCCACACATGTACACACATATATATATATATGTATAGATACATATCTGTATATATATATATATATATATATAACTCTTCCCTGTCGCACCCCCCGAAATGTCGGAAGGGAGGGCTGGGCGTTTCGCTCGAAAGTCTTCCTCACCATTTATGCTCCTGAAGCTCAGCAGTTACACCGATGGAGGCGGAGAGTCGTTGATTGATGGGAATCGTTTGCACATATCCGCCACCGTGTCTGCACGATGTCGGCGTGTTGGAATAACAAGTGCGGCTCAGCATAAATTCTGCGTTCTAGTGAACGACCAACCCCTAACAGCCCTGACATAATGCTGCGTGCACCCTGCCGCTTTCTGAGGCCACCATCCCTCGAAAAGAACTCTGGATCCGCGCTCCCGAGGCCACGATCCTTTTTAAAATGATGGATCCGCGTCCCGAGCTTCCAAGACGGCCCATGCAAGCAACCGAGGACACCGTCATAGCCAATGATGCTTCGAAGACTGGCCAACAGTGCCTCCCAGGGCCACACGAGGACCTCCAACGGTGCCCGAAGCGAATAAGAGTAGTAACAATATAACGAAACATGAAACAAAGAAGACGAAGAAACTAACATCATGAATTCTCCCTGGATCCTGAAACTTATAGAAATACACATCTGTATATTCTTAACGAATGTCGCATTCTCGCCTTTTCGGGCTTCCGTAACATCAAACCGTACCACTACTCCTCCGCGATGGCCCCAAGGCCGTCCGAGAGGCCCCCCACGAGGATCAACAGACTACCGAAGGCTCAAGAAACATCCAACACTGCTCCAAAAAGACCCTCCGACTTCCCAAAGCAGCGCCAACACGGACCCACGACGGCCCATAGACACCCACCATACGGCCAAGAAGGCCCCAATCGTCGCCATCATCAACATCGTCGTCATAATCATCATCATCATCATCATCATCATCATCATCATCATCATCATCATCATCATCATCATCATCATCATCATCATCATCATCATCATCAGCATCATCATCATCATCAGCATCAGCATCAGCATCATCATCGACAATGATTCCAGATGCCCTCGCGGCTCTCAAGCTGATCGTCTGCCAGTGCCACTGGGCATTGGTCGGGGGCTTGCGACCACAGCGACAGAGCGAAAAGCCTTGGCTGTAATAGGCTGTGCAGAACGGGGAGCTCCAGACCTCCCTGGACACGTGGACCATCATCATTACCATCATCACCACCAACATCATAATCATCACCATCATCAGCATCATCATCGTCGTCATAATCATTATCACCACTATCACTACCACCACCACCCCCACCACCACCATCATCATCATCATCATCATCATCATCATCATCATCATCATCATCATCATCATCATCATCATCATTATCATCATCATCAGCATCATCATCACCATCATCATCATTGACACCATTATCACCATTATCGTGATCATGATCATCACCATCATCATCATCATCCACATCATCATCATCATCATCATCATCATCATCATCATCATCATCATCATCATCATCATTAGCATCATCACCATCATCGTCGGCATCGTCACGATCATCCTGATCACCCGAGTCATCATCATACTCATCCTCATCCTCATCAACATCATTTGCATCGCCATAATCATCATCATCGGCACCATCATCACCATCGTCATCACCAGCATATCATCAGCATCAACACAACCATCATCATCATCATCATCATCATCATCATCATCATCATCATCGCCATCACCATAGTCATGGTCATCGTCATCTACAACATCATCATCATCATCATCATCATCATCATCACCATCATCATCATCATCACCACCGTCATCATCACGGCCCTCCCAAGCCTGGAGACACGAAATGTCACAAATGACGGCTTCCAATGCCCCGTCGAACAATCACCACCATGCCGGGCTGGCACGATGACGGGACTTGCCGCACCTAGCTGGATAGCTCTCGACTTGCCGCTGCGCACATTCGCCTTTTCATATGCTGCAGTAGTGTGAAGACTGGATAGGGGGTCGGGGTCGGTTTTAACAGTTAGCCATCGTCTTAGCGCCACGCGTAGTCGCCTTAAAACTTCCAATTTGAAAGATGGGGCACATGTCGATTTTAACATTGTGCTCTGTCCTGAGCGCCACGCGCGTTCGTCTTAACAGCTTGCCGCATGGAAGACGCCCTCTGTTCAAACTGGGGCTCTCGCTTGATACACATTGTGATGCAAAGGCTAGAATCTGGGAAATAAGTAGCAGGTGCACAGACGCTTTTTTACATACTATATGTAAATACAATAACTACGCGCGCGCTTCGCGCGCGCTTAGGTTCTAACACGCTCTAGATGTGGTCTAAAGTGTTCCCCCTGCCCATGTCGGCACACCCTTCACAGGGATCGAGTTCCACAGGGAGCTGCACCTACGTCCCCAGAGGCAAGGTTCACATAGTGTCACGTCCCTCACGCGGATCGTGCCCCGCAAGTGAATGCATTTGCGGCACCAAAAGCTTCAAGGCGGCGCCCCGCAAACTTCGACACACCTCTCACACGGATCGTGGCCCGCAAGGGGTCCCAAGGACGGTCCCAGAGACATGGTTCGCATCCCCACTCCAGCCTACTTCGGCACACCTCTCACACGGATCGTGGCTCACAGGGGTCTCCACTTACGGCCCCAGAGGCAGGGTTCGCACTGCGGCCCACACCCACCCAACCATTGCGGCACACCTCATTACGCGGATTGTGCCCACACGGAGCACCACCTAAAGACCCAGAGACAACTTTCGTACAACGCCCCCCCGCCCATGTCGGCACACCTGTCATGCGAATCATGACCCAAAGGAGCTCCACATATGGCACCAATGGGCACCTTCGTATGGCGTCCCCCCGCCAATGTCGGAACATGCCTCGCACGGGGCATGCCCGGAGGAGGTCCACCTGCGGCCTCAATTGGCGTGTTCGCGCGGCCCTTCACGCGGATCGTGCCTTACAAAGAGTTCAGCGCACCCGTGCACGCGTGCTCCGCAATGTATGACGAGAGTCCCGCGCCCTGCACTACACATTACTGTATAGGGATTGGTCCGCCGCCAAACCAATTGCTTGCTTATTCATGGCCTTCGGTCCATACCACTACTGTGCCTGGGTTTTGGGCCAGAGCATTCCTGGAGACCTGTAGTTCAGGGTCTCGTGGCATGCTCCTCGGGCGCCTTGTGGACCGTGTTTTGAAGCTCCTTGTGGCCTCATGTGGGTCACGTGGGGGCCTCCTTTGGGGCCTTTCTGGACCTCTTGGGTCCCTGCTGCAGCCTCGAGGGCCCACTCGTGGCGGTGAGCTCGAAATGTCAATTGGAATTCCCCTCTTGGACTCCTCCTCTTGGGGTTCTCTTGGGCGCCTCTTGGACCGTCTTGGGGCTCTCTTGGGCCGTCCTGGGGCCCTCTTGGAGGCCTCTTGGGCGGATCTGTGGGGCCTCTGGGGCCCTTTTGGACGCTGTTAAGATCCAGAATGCGAATATGCTGAAAATGTTCGTGTCCCTCGGGACTGAAACAATTTTGGCCTCCTGGGGCCCTCTCGGGACGCATCTTCGGGGCCTCTTGAGCCGCTTTGAAACAATATTCCGGCGCAGTCGGCCCTGTAATGCCGCTCGAACAACTTCTTGCTGGCCTCCAGACTAGCTTTCAACGGCGGGGAGGAGGCCCGGGAGGCCCCGGAAGGTATCAATAATGTCGAGGGGCGACAAGGGGGAGAATCGGAGAAGGTGTCCCCGCCTCGGTCTTTGGGCCCCCCAGTGTCCCGGTATGTGTGAATGTAGATATGCATATACACACACACTAGAACCACGCGCGCGCGCTTCGCGCACTCTGAGGTTCTAGCGCAGGGAAGGAAAGCGTTGCAACACATAGGGGTCCCGCGTCATGTTCTCCGCCTCCTACTCTTCAGAGGCGAGGGACGGTGGAGGGATGGAAAGGGAGAGAAACGAACGGGAGAGGGGGACATAATAACATGCGAGCGGGAATAATGGGGAACAAACGACAGGGCAAGGAAGGGACGATGCAGAAGGGAGGCGGGATAGTTGTGATGATGGCGACGGCGAAGGTGAATGTGCTTCTTATGAATATGTTCGTAAGTTTAGATGTTTCGATGATTCGGGTTATGTGGAGGTGGAAGAGGAGAGGGAGTATGCGGAGGCTGACGTCGATGGGAACGCTGATGGTGACGATGATGGTGATGACGCTGCCGATGCTGATGCCGATGACGATTGCGATAACGATGAAGATGACGATGATGATTATCAAGTTGACGATGAAGGCGATGATGATGACAATGGTAATGATGACAATGGACACTACGATGGTGATGAAGATGATAAGGCTGATGATGTTCATGATTGTGATGCTGCTGATGATGAAGATGGGAATGAGGATGGGATGATGATGAATCTGATGATGGTGGTGATAATCGTGGTGGTGGTCGTGATGATGAATCTTATGATGGTGGTGATGGCGATGGTTATGATGATGATGCTGATGCTGCTGATGAGTATGATTGTGATTCTGATACTGGTGGTGATGATAACGACGACGATGCTGCTGAGAACGACGGCGACGATTATTTTGCTGCTGCTGAAGAGGAGGATGAGGATGAGGATGATGATGCTGATGATTGTGATGCTGCTGATGATGATAATGAGGATGGGGATTAATCTTATGATGATGGTGATGATGGTGGCGGTGGTCGTGACGATGGTGATGATGATGATGATGATGATGATGATGATGATGATGATGATTACGTGGTGGTGGTGACGAGGATGGTGATTCTTCTACTGCTGCTGATGATGCTGATGATGATGAGTGTGATGATGAGATTGGTGGTGATGATGACGACGACGATGCTGCTGATAACGACGACGACTATTCTGAGGATGCTGCTGCTGAAGATGATGATGATGCCGATTACGATGATGATGCTGATGCTGATAATGAGAATGATGATGCTGATGATGATGATGATGATGATGATGATGATGATTGTGATGCTCATGATGGTTATGATGACGGGGTTGACGATGACTATTATGATGATAGTGATGATGGCGGTGGTGGTCGTGATGATTGCGATGCTGATATGTGGTGGTGATGACGATGATGGTGATGGTGATGATGATGATGCTGATGCTGATGACGATGGTGACTGTGATGATGATATAGGTCGTGATGATGGCGAGCATGCTGCTGAAAACGACGACGACGATTCTGATGCTGCTGCGGCTGACGACGATGATGATGCTGATGATGCTGATGATGATGATGCTGCTGGTGGTGATGATGCTGACGATGCTGACGACGATGACGATGACACGAAGCCTCTGGGGAGACTCTTGAAAACGAATTCGACGCCCCTTGGGGCCCCTGAGGGGCCGTCTGGCGCCCTCGTGGGGGCCTGCTGGCGGCGGTCTCGGGAGCACTCTTGGAGCGGAGGGCTCGAACTATGAAATCGAATCCCCCTTTTGAAGCCTCTCTTGGTGCCGTCTTGAGCGCCTCGCAGGCCGTCGTGAGCCTCTCTTGGGCCGCCGTGGGGGCCTCGTAGGCCGCATCTGGCAATCTTAGCGGGCTCTTGGGCCGCCGTTGCGGCTGTGAGAATAAAAGTTGCTCATGTGCTCAACCGTCCCAAGGAATTTAGAAGATGTTGACCTCTTGGAACTCTCTTAGGGGCCTCTTTGAGCTCGCTTGGGGTGTTCTGGGCGCCTCGTGAGCCTCCTGGAGGAACCGGCCTGGGTAGCCCCAGGGGGGATTATGCGAAGATTGGGGGTTCGGGGCTGTGTTTTTGGACTGCATATTTCCTTCCGAAGTTGGGTGTGCATATACACACATACACACAATACATTCCACCACATCACATTACATTACTCTATTGCGTTACATCCGTTACATCACATTACAATGCATTACATCACATCACACTTCACTGCCTTACGGTATATGGCATTACATTCCCCGTGCATGTTCTGGTTTCATGCCAATATGTTTTCGCAAAATGGTCAACCTGCTTCTCGATGGTCCTCGCCGTGGAAAAAAACACATGCACACGTCCGAACGATACAGTGGGTACTGCAGCATCGCTGGTGCATCTTGGGTTTACTCTCGCCCCTCCCTCCCTCCTCCATTTCCTCATCCTCCTCCTCCTCCCAAGGCAACGCTAACGGCTGTGTTGGGGAATCTGTTTTTTTGCGACGACGACCTCGCGCAGAACGACTTGTAGGATATCGCGAACCACACTCTCCTACGTTTCAAATGCGCAAATGTATCGAGCACCACCGCCACAATGCCACAATGAATTGTAGAACACCACGAACCACGCTTTCCTAACATTTGGCTGGCCACGAGATAATCCCGCTTACAATACCGCAACCTGCATCGCCGTGACCTATATCGCCGTTGGCGTATCTACGGTCCTCCTCCTCCTCCTCCTCCTCCTCCTCCTCCTCCTGTTGGCCCTATTAGCCTCCTCGGCTGAACTTCCCACGATTTGGCAGAGCAACATGACGTATGGTCGGTGCGGCTGCTGTCGCTGTTTTTGCTCTCCCTCCACAGCCCTCCCTCCCTCCCTCCTCCTCCTGGCTGGAGGAAACCGAGACGGAGCCACGCCAAGCCGCGTGATCAGTACCCGAACCTGTCAAGGCGCCTCACGAGCGGGGTGATGTAGCCCTTGGTCTGGCCGTCCTGGGGAGACTAGCAGTATCGGTACTTTTGGTTTCCCCAATCTCATCTCTCTTACTCCTCCTCCTCCTCCTCCTCCTTCTCCTCCTCCTCCTTCATTATGTTTTCCTCCTCCTCGACCTCCCGCTCCTCCTCCTCCTCCTCCTCCTCCTCCTCCTCCTCATCCAACCCCTCCTCCTCGGGGAGGGGCAAGGATGTTGCCCTAGCCCCAGCCGTCCCTGAAGCGGTCCACCCTGGGCCCCTCCCAGAGCGCCTGAGAGACCTTCGCGGGAGGCCAGAACCTTCCCCAGAGCAGCTGGGCATCCTCCTCACCCCAGCAGGAGGAAGGATGAGGAGGCAAACAGACAAAAACGCCTCAGCGACACATCGGTTGCAGATCATAAGAACCTCCAATCAGACAAGGCACGCCGGCGTCAAGTCGACTAAACAGTCCAGGAAGCGGACGAGGACGAGGAGAACGAGGACGAGGCCGAGAATGCGAATATGTACAACATTGATCCAATAAATACCTCAACACTGCCTCTCTCCTTGCTTGCCGATCACTTTGCCGTGCGGCCTCTTCCTGGTCCAGGGCCCCGCAGTGCATGTGCATCACTATTGTCAGCGCGTGCAAGCAGGAGGGGGAGGAAGAACACCGCAAATCGGCAGGGCATAAAGCCCCCTGGAGCCAGGCAGAGGCGGGTGGGGAGGAAGAACTGCATATCTTTGTGCTTTAGGAGTGCAGTTGTGCTTTCTGGACCTGCGAAGGCCTCCGATGACTTTCAATGGCCTCCGAGGAGCTCTAGGGAGCTCCAGTAAGAATCCACATACAGTGGGAGGAGTGAGGGTGAAGTGGAGCAGCAGGAGGGAGGAATATGGAGGAGTGGCCCCAAAAAGCCCCCCCCCCCCCCCTGTGTCTGCAACACCTCCTCCACCTCGTCCCAACCCCCCCTCCCTCTTTGCGTTTTTTTTGTTTTTGGCTTGTTTTGTGTGCTTCTCTCTCTGTCTCTCTTTCTCTCTATCTCCGTCTTCCCCTGTCCCTTCCTCCCCTCCTCTTTACTTTTCCTGTCTTCTCTTCTTCGCTACTCCCTCTCCGCTGACCTCTCCTCAACTTCCCCCCCGTTCGCTCTTCCACCTCCACCTCCTGCTCCGCCTCCAACCTCTTCCGCTCCTCCTCCTCCTCCTCCTCCCTCATCCTCCTCGCCCTCCATCGCTGCATCCAAATCCTCATCACGCCTTTCATCCCTCCCTCCTTCATACCTTGTCCTAATCGAGCTCCATGTCTGCCTCCTCTTTCGTCGTCTTCATCGTCCTCTTCCTCGCGTATACGCTCCTCTTCGTCGTCGTCGTCGTCGTCGTCGTTCCCCTCCTCCGAGGGGGGAGCTGCATTCCATGGGGCCTCAGGAATTAAGGGATGGGGGAGAAACAGGGGGCGTACGGGCGAACGGGGAGGAGGAGCACAAGGATGAGGGAGGATGAGGAGGGGGAGGGGGAGGAGCGCGGCAGGGGGGTACATAATGAGAAGGCGGAGATCGAGGGGCAGGAGCAGGAGAACGAGGGGGAGGAGGATGAGGAGGATCAGGAGGATGATTGACGCAGGAAGGGAGGTGGAGGATGAGGACAATGGAGCAAGAAAAGGGGGAGGACCCCCCAGAACTCCAAGGATCCCCAACCCTCCCTTCAAAATCCCGAAGACCTCTCTCGTACTCCCCCAAGCCTTCTCAGGCTCTCCTCTGTCTATCTGTTCTCCCAGATGGGGAGGTGGCGGCTCAAACTTCGATGCCCTCGTCTTTTTGGTGATGTGGGCCCCTAGGACTGTCGACCCCCAAGGCTGGCGTTGGACCCAGAATGATTCCCCAACCCTCTTGCTTTGGAAGGTGCTTGCAATGAATCCGCAACACTGCGCGCCTCCTCGGCTCCTTCCCGCCTCCTTCCCCCCCGCCTGGCCCGCGCCTATTTGGGTACGGCCCTCGTGCGGATGGAACCCTGCGTGGCCCACGCTGACCCGCTTGTCGAGCCTCGTCCGGCCGTGGCGACGAGGGGACCCACCGAATGCCAGATAAGCGGGAGGATGAGGAAGCACACGATGACTACGAAGCTGGGGATGATAAATGTCTACCACTTTGGGAAACGATGTCCTGGGACACTGGGAGGCAGTGGATATGAATATCGTTGGGCCCCGGGGGCCCAAATACATCCAAATTCACTGCGTCACGAGGTTCTGGACGATCGGTGCGCAAAACGGCGAACATGTGTGAGTCCCAGGTTAGGCAGTGCGCCGGGATGCGAGGGGACTTTGATGTTGGCGAACATCAGGAGGAGCGCAACGAACAGCGACAGGGCAACCTGGGCGTCGGTCAGCCCGTCCTCGGGGCGGTGGCGGCGTCGTCGTCGCTGGAGGGGGACAAAGAGGAGGAAGATACAGGCGGGAGGAAGATGGAGACGAACATTGATTTTGTAGTGTTCCGTTCTGTTGATCCCCGGGGTGGGAGAGGGCTCATCGCCACGGCCGGATATCCGCCTCGAAGCTGTGGCCAACGGCTTCTGATCGTAGCAAGCACACGTTCCGAAGAGCGCGCGCAGAGGTCGGACCGCGAGCCGGTGCCCTCCCCTGCGGGCCAGCTGCTCCTTGAGATGCAGGGGCAACGCTGGAGGGGACCAGCTCAGGGGATTCGCCGACGCACCGTCGATAGAGGCCCCCACCAGCAAATCTAGACACTCTCGGCGGCGGACAAACCTCCCTTTCGTAAACCTCCCCTTAGTGCAAACGGCCTGGGACCGAAACCGACTGACCTGTACCTGCAAAGACGACGGCCGCGATGCCCTCTCGCGAACCGAAAACGGCCAATTCCTTAATCGACGTGTCAGGGTAGGAGGTCTGACAACCTCCGACGCTCCTGGGCGGGTGCACCATCGGGCCCGGATCGGCGAAGAGTGGGCGACCAGGGGTCGATGCGTCCATCCCCCCCCGTAACAGTGCCCCTGATGAGAGCCGCATCCTGGCCCTCAGGGGGACTTCTGATGGAGGCGGGAGGAGGAGCCTGGGGGCGGCGCCGGCCAGCCGCCCGATCCTCGGGGGGCGCCGGCATCGTGATGTCCTTGGCCTTCTCGAACTTGCCGCCGGGGATGCGCGCCAAGGCCTGGCCGCCAGGCGGGGGGCACTCCGACGAAGACAACGACGACGACGATGACCTCGGAGAGGACGGCAGACGACGACGACGGCGGCCCCCGCAGGTCTCACGCCCCGTCCCGAGGCTCCCGTCCCCTTCCAACCCAGCAGGCCAAGACAACATCCAAGGCGCCCAAAACTTCGATCCGACGTCGACGGATGACGGACGATGACGAAGGTCGACGACGCCGGACGAGTGGCGGTGTAGGCGCCTGCTGGGTCTAGGACCAAAATTCGGGGCTCAAGCGGCCGTTCGGGACGATCCGGGAACCCCCGAAGCGTCTTCGGAGAGTCGCAAACGCCGGAACGCATCCCGAGGCAGGAAAACCCACAAGAACCAACGAACAAGTCCGACTGCTCCCGATCCTGGACCGACGGCGAGCGATGGGGGGAATTGAAAAAGAGAAGGCCTTCTCAGAAAGCGGCGGGACTTCCCAGAAACCCTCATGCCTGCTGAAACCTGGTCTGTGTCGCCGCGGAAAGCTGAGGAAGCTCTTCAGGAGGCCGGGGGACTTCGGAGCCTTCTGAGAAGGCCCGCCCCTTCTCACTTCCCCCCAGGGCTAGCCGCCGACTGGAAACACGACAACGACGATGGTCGTTCAGGAGGAGGAGGAGGAGCGGGAATGAGAGGAGGAGGAGGAGGAGGAGGAGGAGGAGGAGGAGGAGGAGGAGGAGGAGGAGGAGGAGGAGGAGGAGGAGGAGGAGGAGGAGGAGGAGGACGAGTTACGGAGTTAAGAATATTGCGACTGCGTCGGTTACTAATCGATACCCCAATCAGCAAACTTAAACGGGCTTACCCGCAGCGGCACGCTTGGCTCGCTCAGTTTTGATCCATTGCTTGGGCCATAAACCCTGCTGCATTATATTAAGTTGTCTTGGCGACTACAGTTCGGATCGCACTCCATGGATAACTTAGCTAGCCGTTCGGCAGCAAAGCGTCCACCGATAGTGCAAAACCAAACCGCCAGTCCAGCATGATATTTAAGACGGTGAGAAGAATGGGCAGATTCCTCCCCCCACGTGCACCCGCTGCCCTGGAGGGGGTTCCCAAACTGCACCATCGCCCGTGGAAAGGTGGAAACGTGGAGAGCCCAGCCATGCCTTCTTCTGGGCCTGTGAGGTCGACCCCTTGCAACATTCACAACTAAGGCCTGACTCACTAAACTGATGCTGAGACCGAAACATACTACACATCATTGGAGCAGGAGGGCGCGGACCTGGGTGCCTCAGACGGGGCCTCGGGCCCTGATCTTTCTCGGCCTCAATTGCTTCCAACGTGCCCAACAACATTCTCATTCTCACAAGGTATGGCATGCGCTCGGTGCGATACATCGATGCGCGTACACTGGGCTCCACTCGCACTGTGCTCGCAGCTATTCCAGTTCATTCGTCGGCCACGGCATTGCCAAGGATGAGTGGGACTGGGGTCCTACTGTTACACATATCTATTGCCTCCTGATGAGAGTGCAGAAAGAGAACAGTTATTGACAAACGAGAGCCTCGTGCTTTCAAGACGGAGCCTCTGGGGAACCAGGGATCAGCGTTTTCACCAGCTGGGGCGAGAGGGTGGCTGTTATACCAGCCTGAACAAACTGCAGCGTTGTCGGTGACGAAGACGACGTGCCCCACATACTCCTCGCACCGCGAGGTGCAAGGCGTACAGCTCGCCTCGCGCCACGGTCTGGGTAGCTCCTGGGGGCCCGCCCCAAACGCCGATCTCGATCGTCATGTCGCTGGCCAAGTCCGGATACGCAGCCGCCGCCAGCCCAACACGCCGTAGAGCAGCATCCCGCGTATCTGCTCCTCCGCTCGCGTCGCCGAAAATGAAAGCGGGTGCTGCCTCGGAACCCTCTGGAAAACATGCCTCTGCGAAGCCTGAGACACCATGGCAAGTCCGATCCTCCTCCTGGGTCGGTTCTGGCACCGACAGCCACGGTGCTGGGATCAAGCCCTTCACCCAGAAACACTCCTCTGACTCTCGTCCTGCTTGTGCCTTGGCCGCGAGGTCATCCGAGAGCGTGTGGATCTCGTGGGGCTTGCGACTTGAGCACTCCCAAACTCGATGAAACGATGTCTCTTTTCACTCTTTGCATCGAGTGCACCATTCTGGGGTGCTCCGCTTGGACCTCTGCTGTCTCCGTGTACGTGGCCACGACGCGCCTGCAGCAGACGCCGGTAAAAAGTCCCGCCGACCGCCTACCGCCTGGGGCGGCCTCCAGTTGGCGAAGCAGCTGGCGACGAGACGCATTGTGTACTCCCTGCTCCATGTCTGCTCCATCGAAATGGGACGAGGCAGCAAACCACAGTTCTCTGAATGGTACTCGTGAACTCTGAGAAAAAACTGCTGTGGGATATCAATATTGCTGCTGCCCGTGAGATTATCAACCTTGAAACTCCCAGCTGTTGATCATGCCAGTGTCATCCGAGGGAATCTGCCACTCTGACGGACTGATGGAATCCCAGCCTGCCTCGAGCAGATATGTGATGACCGTGCCCTGGGACCCTCGAATATATCTGCGCCGTCGCTCTGGGGCCATGCTTATGAGCTCCTGCGCCAGCTGCTGCCGCGACTGCGCGATGTCTGACCGAATCTGTGGCACCGAAGTCCAGCGTGTCAGCCATCAGCGTAAACACTCCACTGGCATCTTGTAAGCAGGGTCGCGCTGATGAGCGCGAAGGTCGAGCAAAGTAGTCAAACATCGCCCTGTCAACTAGGAGCAATTGCGTTCTCTAATTTCGGTCTCACTCGCAATAAGTGCTGGCCGAACAAGCCGTGGAGCTGATGGCCATATGTGCCAGCAGCCTGAACTCCTTGCTGCTCGAGACGGTTCGTCAAGCCGCACCGTCTCGTCGCGCGAGAGTACTGCGCCACTTTTTGCTCATCCGATCGTGCTTAGCCGCGCGCGCTGCCCTGGTAGCTCTCGCGTGCCGCTTGCCGCCGCCCATGTCCCCGCCGAGGTGCGCCGTCTGGCCCGCTGAATTGATGTGGTAGCCCTTCAGTCGCAAAGGTCGTGTAATTGGCGTCGCAGAGCCGGGTGCAAAAGGATCGCGCTCTTCGGGGGAACTTGCAAACCGGCAGTCTGGATGGCCTCGCAAGTATCAGATAAACACTGAACCATCATCGCAAGCATAACACGTCGTGATGCACGGTAGCTCTGACTCAAATCGTCGATCCACAGCCTGTGCGACATGTCGGCATGTACCGTCGTTATCTTCGCCATGCTGTGGTACGTGACGCACGTGGCGAAGCGCGTCCCCGACCTGGGGCCTTGGGCGATCAACCTCGCGGGGTCGAAAGGCGCTGAACAGGCGCCAGACTGCCGTGCACAGCGCGAGGCCATGCACTGCATCAGCTCCAGCCCCAAGATCTCCGCGGGGAAATCGAGCCGCAGCGCAGTCTGACTCAACAGCAACCAACCGATCGTGTCGTAGAAACTGGCCAGGTCGATCAGCCCGTGCCCGAACTCTGTGGACAACCTCACTGACAACTCCTTGTCGATCGCTCGCAAGAAAGCCTCGCGGTTCGCCGAGTTGCCACGACTGGCAGCATCGCAGTGCGCCTCGCGCTGGTCTGTCCAAGTGCGAACATGCCGCTCGCGAGCTGCTGACCACAACCGCGCGATGTGCGGAAGCAGTCCCATCGCGCGATCCCCCTGGAGCTTCTTGGGAAGCAACGCCCCGATAGTCAATTACAGCGGATGTGGCCAAACTTGCCGCGCCTCATAAATATTGAGAAGCGCGGCGAGCTCGTCGAGGGCTGGACCTGGAAGCCGGGGCGCGTCCAACGGTGTCAGGCGATCCACGCCCATAGCACCGCGCATCACGTGATCAAACGCTTCCCTCAGGACACCATCCAGAGGAGGAACCGCCTCGTCCGAAACTCTCCGCCGAATGTCATGAAACAACCCGCTTGGCTCGCTCAGCGGCTGGCCTGACGAACCTCGCAGCCAACGCCAATGTTCTCTATTGTGGTCGATGGGGTGTGCAATTGACTTACCACTGACTTCCAATGTGTCGCTGGCCAATGGCTGCTCTCTGATGGCCCTGTGGAGGGCACTCGCAACTGGGGCGGACTCCGCCCGCGCGCGGAACTCGCTCATCGCCTGGATGGGCGCGCGCGGCTGAGCCCGCCGCGCAACCTGATCAGCCGCCTCAGCCACGGCCTGAAGTTCCGCCAGAGACCTCACGGCCGTGCGCCCGAGAAACGGCAGCCAGAACTCTCAAGAGTAACGCTCATAAGGCCAAAGAACTTGGCGACCGCGCTCTGGGGCCTGCTCTTTGAGGCGCCCGACAGCGTCTAATGAGGAACTGCTGCCTAATGCCCGAATATGTGTCCCTGTATCTCGCCGTGGTGGTCAACGCAGCAGCGACGCGCGCCCGCCAACTTGCAATCTTATCCCTGAGAGCGACCTCTCTCGCAGGCTTGACCCCCTGCACCTGTGTCTCGAGAAACTCGGCGGCGTCGCCGCGCGATCTGCCGAGGGAAACCTGACCGCGATGAGAACATGCAGTAGCTCCAGCCGCCCGAAACCAGGCTGACACGAGGCCCGAATCGCTTGAGCAGAGCCTAGAGGCAGCGGAGGAGGCAGCCGCAGGGCTAGGGGGAGAGGCAGCAGCGGGAATCAACCCAACGGCTCTCCTCTGTTCTGTCCACAACTGTTCGGGAATCAGAACAATTACAAGTTCGAGAAAAACGGGGGACCCTGAACTCTCCGCTGGTGGCGCCCTGACTCGACGGGGGCGCTGCGCGGGGGGTGGCAGGAGAGGCAGGGGCGGTCGGGGCGGCCGCCTCGCTGCCGTCGGAGTCAGAGCCCTCACCGCCGAAGCTTGTTTCCGCCTCGCTGCCTGCTCTACCATGGGGATCGGAATTACAACATGTTGACTGCTCATGCTTATTGCTACTGCACAAATCGAGCTGCTCACTAAACCACTCGCGCACCTTGCACTCCCTACGCTCGTTAGCTGTCTGACGTGCAATCCTACGCTGAGTCTTGGCCTTACTAGACTTGGACTCTTGGATTGGCTGCTTGGAAAGCCGACCTACGCGCGTGAGCATCTGGCTGCCTGGGGCCGCAATCTTCACGCTGAGGTCTATATGGGGCTTCCAAGGGGCGTCGGCCACTGCAGGGGCAGATCACGAGTGCGGACGAGCGGCCTCATCAAAGACAACATAATCGATGTGGGACGGTTTGTGCTCGCCGCCTGGCGCGCAGGTAAACTTGGCATCGGGCGCCCGGACAGAGCCGCCGACTCGCGTCAGAAACTCCGACCTCTTGGGGTCGGCGGGGGACGTGCTCCAGCCGGCCATCACCAGCCGCCAGGGAAGATGGGTGGCCGTCAGCACGCCCCCCCACTTGGCAAAACGGTTCGCGTTCTCGTGGGCGAACCCCATGCTGGAGAAAACGCAGTAGATGAACGCAGCGAGCGCGAAGCCTTTACTCCTCCTCGCTCTGCCTGAAGTCTGTTGCAAGTGAAAGCGGCGTCGAGCATGCGAGCTGGCCTATGATTGCGTACAAGTAGCCATTCACCACCTTCGTTCGAGTACTGCTAGTCACCATTGGCGTAGCGAGACTTGGGCCTGGCTCCATTCTGAAGCAGACGCAGAGAAGAACTTTTCGTGGTACCAATTCATTTCCGTGTATCATTTGTTTGGCCACGTGCGTGTCGCGCACACCTAAGAAGTCGCGCGCGCCGCTAAGCTCGGTCAAGCGCCCCCAGGCTTTGCCCCCCATGCGCGTGACGTTGCTGACGAAAATGTTGACAGTGGGCTCGGGCTGCTGCTGCGCAGCCTCACCGCTGCCCCCCAGCGGTGTTGAAAAGCTGGTTGCCGTACTGCCTGTGCCCTCAGTGGCAGCGGTGGCGTTCAGCTCGCTTGAAATGGCCGAAGTTGCACTGGTTGTGGGTGCCGTGCTGGCGGCGTCTGAGCTCGCAGCGGCACCGCTGCTGCCGAGCTCCGCCTCCGATAGTCACGCATCCTTGGCGACGTCGCCAGCGCCGGCCGCGGCCGCCGCAACGCCCTTGCCGCCGCCCTTGGACTCGAGGTCGGCTGCCACCTGCGCCGCCGCCGCCGCGAACTTGGCCTCCGAGAGCCGCGTGGCCTCCTCCTGCTTGAGATCCTCGTCTGTCGCCGAAGGCGCCGCGGCGATGGCGGCGCTGGCCCCCGCAGCCGCGGCCCCCGTCGGAGGCTTGCCAGCCGTGCCAGCCGTGCCCTCCTGAGGCTGGCTCGCCGCGGCCTGGCCCTCATCGGTCTTCCTATTCTTGCCCATGCGCTCCTCGACGTCCGCCGTGGCGGTGTCGAATTTCTGCGTGAACTTCTGCAGCTCGGAGTCCTTCGCGGCAAACGACTCCTGCATGGTCTGCAACTCTTGCATCAAGTTGCGGAAAATGAGCTTGTCGGCCTCCTCGCACTCCCACTCCTCGAACTTCTCGAACACCTCTGGGTCTCAGCTGCCGCCTTGCTGATGCCCTCTGCCTGAGCAAGAGCGAATGTGACGCTCTTCTTCGCTGCCTCGGCTCTGGCGAGAGCCAAGGCTGCGTCCTGCTCCTTAGCCTCGGCAGCCTGGAGCTGGCGCCGCAGCCGAAGCACCTGGCTCACCAGCTGCTCGTGCCGATGGCTGGCCTGTTTCCAAGCGCCATCGGCGCGCTTCACCGAGTCCACCTCCGACATGTTCTGTGCGGCCGACTGGCCCTGCAGCTTCGAACGTTGAGCTGCCAGGACGGCTCGGAGTTCGGGATCCTCACTGACCTCGACCGCCTTCGCCAGCAAGCTGTCGAGGTTCTTGGTAGCCTGATCGTTCTGGTCCCGACGGCGGCCTGGGCTGCGCTTGCGAGCGCCCTGGCCATGGGTACCTTGATTGTTCGTGCCGTCGTTGATGTGCTCAACTGCTTCGTCGAAAGACACCCGTCGCTGCTGGGACGGACCTCGCTGACGAGATGGGTCGAACAACTTCACTTGCTTCCCACGCGACAAGCACTCCTGATTGTTGGCCACCAACTGCTATTGTATTCGCACGTTTTGCAATGAATGCATCAACTCCAAGGAAATTTGGGTGCTCCTCCCATCTCGTGAGAAGAAAAGAAAGTAAGTGTCTCCTGTCTTCGTTGACGCCGACCGCTGTGGGCCCAGCAGCCAGCGAAATCCCCCAAGCACTGCGCGGAAGTGCAGGAGAGGCAAAAGCACGGGCCCTGCACAAGGGGGCGAGGGACTTGGTGCTCGAACCCAAGTTGTTTGAGGGAGGAGGAGGAGGAGGAGGAGGAGGACGAGGAGGAGGAGGAGGAGGAGGAGGAGGAAGAAGATGCTCCCTTTTTCCAGCTCGGGCAGGCCAGGTGGCGAGGATTCGAGACGCTGCCGACGCAAGAGGCTGCCGCCACGGATCTCCGATCCGTAGGCGGCCACGGACATCAACTGAAATTTCGGACACACCTTGGCAAAGATAGAGTGAAAGCAAGGGGGGGAGGGAGGGAGCTTGAGCGAAACGTCAACGGAAGATCGCAGACGGGCGGCCAGCGACGCTTCCCAAGGAGCAACCCTGTTCGGAGAACGACTTATGCTCCCTTTTTCCAGCTCGGGCAGGCCAGGTGGCGAGGATTCGAGACGCTGCCGACGCAAGAGGCTGCCGCCACGGATCTCCGATCCGTAGGCGGCCACGGACATCAACTGAAATTTCGGACACACCCAAAATGCTGCAAAACGCACAGCTAGACTGGCAACGCCGAAAATACAACAATTGTTAATCAAGCGTCGGAAGACGTTCCGCAGCACGCCCTATCAAAACGGAGAACTGATTAGCCCGGGACCTGGCTTTCTCGTCGGCATAGGCTCTGGCGAGGGTGCTGCAGAGCTTGCGAGGATATGCCTCCGCCAATCTAGTGCGGAACCTGCCCGACGCGTCTTTGCCGGACAGCTCTTGATGCCGCTGCCCAGTGAGGACGCAGACGGGCCCTGTACATCTGAATTTGGCCAAAGGTGCCAAGTCGAGGAGAAACGCAGCTATCCTGGTGCTCTTCCTCCAGGGCGTGCCGAACCGGCAGTGCTCGATCACCTGGGTCGTGACCTGCCGGCGCTGGAGCAGGGACAGCATCGGCGGCAGCTGCCGCGCGTAGCTCAGCGCGGGGTTCTCGACGGACCAGGGGACGAAGCACTGGCAGCACAGCACGCAGAAGGATATCGTGAGCCGCGCGTACAGGTTGCCCCACTTCACCTTCTGGAAATCGGCGCTCTCGGGATGGAGACTGGGCAGACCCCAGACGTGCTCCTGGGACCGGAGCCGCGGAGGCCCGTTGGGGCGGTCTCGCGCCCGCGAGAAGGTCTCGCAAGGAAAGCCAGCATGCAGGCCGCAGACGAGCCCCGCCCGTATCCACCCTCGAATGAGGCGGGCGCTCCTGGGGTTGCGCAGGTCGTAGGCGGGGCCGTACAGGATGTCCCACCGCAATGTGGGGACATTTCCCCGCTCCATGGCATCGGACAGGTGGCCCGAGCCCGCGAACAGCTCGAGGAACACGGCGACGGTCGGCGCCCTCAGCGGCCCAAAGACGGCATCCGCCTCCCCCGCAGCGCGTCGGGGAGCTCCTGAGCGGCCGCCGCGGCCGCCCGCTGCACGTCGGGCGGCAGGCGGCGCAAGAGGTCGGCCAGTCGCCCCCCGTGCTCGTAGCGGCGGAGGCTCCGCGCGGACCGCCACCGCCCGCGGCGCTGGATCTCCTCCAGACGTCGGGCGCCGGTCGCGAAGTCGACGCTCGCCCCCGTGTGCCGGAAGCGGTAGGCGTCGAGCGGCCCGAGGGGCCCCAGGCGCCAGGCAGCCGCGGCCTCGTCCAGGGCCCGGCGCAAGGCGCTGGGCGTCAGATCCAGCAAGGGCCCGCCGCCGCGCTCCAGCCCCAGCTGCACCAGGGCGTCTGCGAGCGCCGCCTGCCGGTCGAGGTCGAGGACGATCGTCTGGTCGAACTCCTGGCTCTTGGACGGGGTCCGCATCTCGAACGGGTGGAGTAAGACCGATGTGGGGGTCCACTCGCGAGCTCCGCTGAGGGACCCCGCCGCTACGTCGCGGCCCCGTAGCAGGAACGGCTCTCCTGGCCGCAAGTCCATCTCCATCATCATGAGAATGGCCAGCGCGTGGGGTCTCCGCCCCTGGCAGATCATCCAGCACGCCAGCAGCGCCACCACGTCGTAGGGCAGGGGCAAGCGGCCCCCTGCTGGGGCAGCTCGGCGCCAGCCTCGCAGACACTGTCGACAGACGGGCATCCGCCCGCCCCCCAGCCTGCCCAGGCGCGGCTCGGCCCACTGCACCGACGCCAAGAGCTTCTCGCCCGCGCTCAGCGAGCCGCCCTCCATGAACATGATCTCCATCAGGCCCGCGGTGGCGATGTCCCACTCCTCCTCGGTGTTCGGGTGGTCCCCGCGGGAGTCGCAGAACCTCTGCAGGGCGGCCAGGTAGAGGGAGTACTGGGCCTGCGTCTTCGCCGACACCGAGGCCCTCCGGAGCAGGCTCATCTGGGCCTGCGGGGCCCGCGCCGCCGCCAGCCTGGCAGCGCGCTCCACCCGCGCCCGCGCCGCAGCCGCCCGCAGGCCCCCAGTCTCCAGGGGGGCCAAGGCCGGGCGGGAGGCCGACCCCGCACTGGGCGGCGGCGGCTGGCGGCCCGCGGGGGTCCTCGATCTGTCGGACCTGCCGCGCGCCAGCATTGCGACCCTCGCCGGCGGCGGTCGCGAGTTCGCGCCGCAGGCCGGCAAGCGGGTCGCTCGGCGCCGGCCGGCCGCGCGAGGGTCCGTCTGCAGGGTTGAGCTCCGACGCGATCCAGCGCGACCGCAGGAGGCTGCCGGTCCCCAGCAGCAGGGCGCCCAGCCGGCGGGTCACCGAGAGCATGCCATCGCAAGACGACCGTCCCTTCGTGGCGGCCAGGGAGGCCGAGATCGAGTCCCCAATCACGAGCAGCCTCGAGCCCAAGTTGGCGACGGACCTCAGGAGGTGGCGCACCCCGTGCAAAAGCGCCTCCGCTTCCAGGGCCGGCATAGACGTCGAGGCCCGTTTCCACCTCTGCCTCCCGCACACCCTCCAGGGAGCCCTCAAGAGGTCCAGGGGGGCGTCCTCGAACGCCTTCGTGTGCCGGCGGTCGAACTCGCTTTCGGGACGGTGGTGTCGAGACTGGGGCCGCACGAGCTCCATCAGGATCCGCCTGTCGGCCTCCCCCTCACCCCCGTGCAGCTGCGCAGCGGCCGCGGCGAAGGCGCGCTCGCGGGGAGGCCGCCCTTCCCGGGCCGCCTCCCGAGCCCCAGCACGCTCCGAGTGACGGCAGGCCTCCTTGACCAGGGCCACCGGCGGTCGCCCCCGAACGGCCCCCAGGCCCCACGGCGACGCGTCCACCACGACGACGTCTGGACAGGTACCCGCAGAGGTGTTGACCCAGATGAGCGGGGCGATACGGTCCCAGACGTCGAGCTCCTTTCTGGCCGAGGCCCAGAGGGCCCGAGGCCCCCGGGCTGGGCCTCTCCGCGCGGCCTCACAGAACCTGTAGCAATATTTGAACACGCTGAGCGACTCTCGCCTACACAGGCCGATGAAGCACAGATGGCCCAAAAGGCGCTCCAAGTCCCCTCCAGAGACCGAGGCCCGTGCTAAAAGACCCCGAATGGCGAGACGAGCCTTCCAGACACGCTCGGGGGTCGGGCGGAAGGTGCGCCGAAGGCAATCGATCTCCCACCCCAGCACGATGGCCCGATCGCAAGAGACAGACTCTTTATGCAGCGGCAGCCCCCGAGACTCGAGGGCCCGGAACACTCCTGCCAAGCGTTCGCGAACAACAGCCTCGCTCGTTGAAATCACCACATAGTTGTCTACGTATTGTGCGTGAGGGGAGGAGGCGAGGGGAGGCGGAGGGGAGCCGTCCGCGAGGCGGGCTGCAGCAGGGGATCCTCCCTCCTCGGCAGCCCGCTCGTGGATCGCCTGGCACCACCATAGGGCCCAGGACCACCCCATGGGCAAGGCACGCATCCGAGGGGTGACCCAGGTCCCCGGGGACACACGGACCCCCTGGACTTGAGAGATGTCCGCCCACGAGGCCCGAATTCTTCGCAGCCCGAAGTACTGGCGGAGCCCCTCTGGGAGCTCCATGTGATAGAAAGCGTCTTTTATATCGACTTGCCCAATAAACACGGGCTGATCGAGGGAGTCGTCGCCATGCACCTGGGAGAGAGTGTCGCCAGAGACAAGGCTGACAGGGGCAGGCGGCTCGAAATGCTGATTAGACCGCCGACAGTCGACGACCAGCCGCTGCTTGCCGCCCCCCTTTTTTACAAAGAAGCAATCCACCACCTCGGTAGGTCGCTCAAGCGTCAGCTCGGCTACGCCAGCCTCGACCAACCGCTGAACGAATTCGCCGTACAAAGAGGGAGAGTGGAGGCGAGGGTCCCCATAGGGTCGCAGGGGCCCCGAGTCCTTTAACCTCATTCGTGCCACGTCGATGGGCAAAACTTGCGACTCAGCAAAGCGCGCAACAGTACTTTCCCCGCCGGATCCCCAAAGCCGAGCGAGCGGAGTCGGAACCGACCCAGCCGCCGGGAGGGACACGCGGGAGGCTTCGTAGCCCACAGGGCCTCCCCCAGCGTCATAGGGGAGGCCGAGGCGCAGCGCCTGGAGGGCTGCCGCCTGCGAAAGATCATCTGGGGGAGGCCCCAGGAAAGAGACGGAAGACTCAACGTGCTCGAGCATGCGCTGCTGCCCGAGGCTCAGATCAGCAGGCACAGGTACCCCTTCACGGCGGCCATATATCGTGTTGAGACCTTCTAAGCACCGAAGAACGTCGGCGTGGCGACGCTGCCGACGGCCGACTCTCTGTCGGCAAACTCGCGAGAGCCCAGGTGCTGGTGGCTCCGGCGAGTTGAGCAGCTCCGTGGGGAAAGGTAGCAGATCCCTCCCCACGTTCCTGTCAAAATTCCCCGGCGGCGCGACGGCGTGCCGAGCATCCCCAGTCATGTCAGGATCCCCCCCACCAGACCTGAGGGACGTCTGGGGGGGGCGGTCGGGCATCACCCCTGGTCCTTCCCCTGGCCCTGCCTCCGCTTGCCCAGCGACTCCCGAGCCTCGCGCGCCTTCAGGAGGCTCTTGGCCAGCGACGCGTCCCGCTCCAGCTCCTGCTTGGCGCTCTCGAGCAGCGCGGGCGACACCATGAGCCTCGACTCGGCCCGGGCCGTCGCCCCGAAGGCGGCCTGCTCGTCGGCGGTGAGCCTCCCCGCGGAGGAGCCCGCTGTCCTCTCGCGCAACTTGTCGCTGTAGCAGTACTCGATCGTCTGGAGCCGACGGAACATCATCTCCACCGAAAGGATGTTGGACGCGTCCACCTGATCGTGCTGGAGCAACGCCTTCAGGTAGCTGATCACACTGGCATACTCCTCCATGCCCCACTGGGAGTCCTGGAGCCCGCACAGCTTCTTGAAGTGCTCGAAGTGGGACTCGAGAGAGCGGCCCTCGCCCGCGAGGTGCTCGAGGCACCACATGGTCGTCCTCGGCGCGATGAAGTCGGGGAGGTGCTCCTGGCGGCAGCTCTCGACGAGGTTCTCGAGCGTTCGGAAGGGCCTGCCAGCGCGATCGAGGCGGACCGGCAGTAGGCGACAGTCGGGCGCCACCGCCCGGTCGGCGAAGTCCGACTCGTCACCGATGGCCACCCACTCGACGAAGAGAGACGACCCGTCTGCGAGCAAGACGACTCCGCGGGCGGGGGTGCCCGCCCCAGCGAAGCCCGCTGGAGGGATGATCACATCGCCGTAGTGGTACCCCCTCCACTCCTGGGCGACGCGCCAGTTCCCCACGGGGGCGGGGGCGGCGTCGCCAGCGCCACCCGCCAGCACCAGGGGTCGGGCCCCCCCGACCACGGCCGCCGCGAGCGCCGCTCCCGCGGGCGCCGGCGCTCCGCCCGCCTCCCCGCCGCCCGCGGCCGGCGCAGCCCCCGCGGCCGCACCTCCTCGGCGCATCACCCCGCCCGGCAGGGGCGCGGGTGCCGGGGCGACGGGCGCCGCGGCGGGCGGCGGGCCCCCCGCCGGCACCACGACCCATCCTCCGCCCGGCGGCCCAGCGGCGGGGGCCCCCGCGGGAGGGGCGGGCCCGGCGGCGGCAGCCGGCGCCCCCGGCGCAGCCCAGGGCCACGCCTCGAAGACGGGCGCCGGCACGGCCACGCCCGGGTGGCGCCGAGCGAAGCAGCGCCGAGCCTCGGCCTGGGCCTCGGGGAGCCAGGCTGCCACCTCCGCCGCAGTCGGGGCGCTCGCGAAGCGGTAGGCCCGCACGACGCCCGGCGGCCTGGGGGCGAGGGCGGGCGCCCACCGCACCGCGCTGATGTCGGGCGACGTCCCGTCCACTACCTCGCACTGCACCTGGTGGTCTGGCGAGACTAGGATCGCGTCACTCGGACAGGACACCACCCGACCCAAGTTCCAGCGCTGGTGCCACAGGGGAGCTCCCGGCACCGCATACAGGAGGTACGCCACCTGGTCCACCCCTTCCAATGCGGGCACGGCGTCGGCGGCAGCAGCAGCCATCGCTCCACCTCCCGACGTCGCCGAGCGCGATGCCGATCACGAGCGACGCCACTGTCGTCCCCCAGGCCGCCGCCACCGTCGGGGCTGCGGGCGCCGCGGAGGCGCGCCCCCGCTCCTGCTGCGGGCACTGGGGAGCCGGCGCCCCTGGGCAGGCCGGGCAGGGCGGGACCGCGGGACAGGCGCAGTGGCAGTCTGGGCACTCCAGCGCCGGGCACGGCGGCGGCGGCGGCGCCCGACTCAACCAGGAGGCCACGCCATGCGACAGCTGGGTGAGGGCTCCGACCGCCCACGGGGGCACCATGCCCCGTGGGAAAAAGCTTGAGCGAAACGTCAACGGAAGATCGCAGACGGGCGGCCAGCGACGCTTCCCAAGGAGCAACCCTGTTCGGAGAACGACTTAGGATGATGAGGCGGAGGAGGAGGAGGGGGAGGAGGGCAAAGAGGAGACGGAGGAGAGGGAGGAGAGGGAGGAGAGGGGGGAGGGCGGAGGTAGGAGAGAGGGCCGGCATCGCGTTCAGGTAGCCGGCGGCGATAACCCCGGCCGCGATCGCGCCCTCGCGCGCGGGCGAGGCCCGCGGCGCCGGCACGAAGGCGGGCGCCAGCTGCAGCGCCACGAGGGCAGCGGCGCCTGCGAGGTTCGAGGACGAGCGATCGACTCGGAGGCGCGCCTGGGAGGAGGAGGCCTCCTCCTCCTCTTCCTCATTCCTTCCTCCTCGTCCTCGTCTTCCTCTTTCTCGTCTTCCTACTCCTCCTCCGCCTTCTCCTCCTCCTCCACCTCCTCTTCTTCCTCCTCCTCCTCCACCTCGTCCTCCTCGTCCTCGTCCTCCTCCTCCTCCTCCTCGTCCTCCTCGTTCTCGTCCTCGTGATCGTCCTCGTCCTCGTCCTCGTCCTCCTCCTCCTCCTCCTCGTCCTCGTCCTCGTCCTCGTCCTCGTCCTCGTCCTCGTCCTCCTCGTCGTCGTCGTCCTCCTCCTCCTCCTCCTCCTCCTCCTCCTCCTCCTCCTCCTCCTCCTCCTCCTCCTCCTCCTCCTCCTCCTCCCCCCCCCGGAAAGGGGCGGGCCTTCTCGGAAGGCTCAGAAAACATCTGGCCTTCGGAGAGGTTGTCTCTGTAAGCCATCTCCGAAGCCAGAAAGGGCTTCTCATGATGCCAGTGTATTTGCGAGGAGCCCCACCGTCTTCTGAGAAGGCCTGCCCCCTCTCGCTTCCTCCCTCGGCGCACGGCCGAATCGAGGAGCGAGCTTCGAGGACGGGCGATCGATGTTCGATGATGTATGTTGCATCCTTTTTTTCTGGTCATCCTCATCTCCACGGCTGAATCAGCTTCGGGGCCCTGACACGCTGGATGAGGTTTGGAGGTCCACCTTCGAAAAGACGTCGCCGTCGAGAGGTCGTCGTCTTCTGCTGTCGTCGTTGTCGTCGTCGTCGTCGAAACCATCATCCGTCGTCGTCGCGCGTCGTCTCCGTTCGTTCTCGTTCGTCGTCGTCGTCGGTGTTCGGCGTCCGTCGTCGTCGCCGTCGTCCGTCGTCCACTGTCGTCGGCGTCCGTCGTCGACGTCGTTGTCATCGTCGCCGTCGTGGAATTCGTCGTTCGTGCAACATGGTCACGTGGGGAGGGAAGTTATCTTCCAAAACAAAATAGTTTCCTAGCGGGGATTCAACCGAAATGGTGGGTCCATAGGGCGCCAGTCTTTCAAAACGGCATTCTTCGCAATGGAAGAAAGTTATGACGATGGGACTTGAACTTACAGGGGGTGCTAAAGCGCCGTTGATGTGTCTTTGGCTTCCCCTGGTTCTCGTGCTGTCCGCTCGGTGGTCTTGTGCACGCTTCAGTGCACGGTAAATCAGCGGAGACACGTCTCATTATTCCTCCTCCTCCATCCTTAGGAACCACATGGACCCCCCAAACAGAGGTACCGTTTGAATCCCTGTACAAACCATCTACGACTCTCCTCCAAATCCATGCTGTCCTTTCGCTTGGGTTTGGTTGGCTCTCTCCGCTTGTTCTCCCTCCCCCTGCTCCTCACTCCTCCCCTCCTCCTCTCCATCTCTTTCTTTATAGAACTTCTCCCTGTCGCACCACGAAACGCGTCCGTGGGCCAGGCCGGGGGTTTTGCCTCAGATTTCCTCGCCAATGCTGATCCCGAAACTTGAAATTTGCAGCCGTGTCAGGGATGGCCCCGAGGGTTTTCAACATGTGGTTCTCGCCTTAGCGCTGCGCGCATTCAATCTTAAACACTTGCAACGGCTTCATGTGTGGAGGCTGGCTCCTTTTCAACACGCGATGTTCCTCTTAACGCCTCGCGAGTCCATGCGACCCAACTTACGCAAACGACAATCATTCGGATCACGTCCATCCGACACATCCTATGCCAAAGTACACCTCAACTCACATTCATACGGCCCCATCCTCACCATCCTATGTAAACACCCACCATCCATAACACATGCACACGACCCAACCCTCTACCTGTCGATGCTATCCATCCAACCCAGCCATCACCATCCTATGCAACATACGTGCCAAAAATAAGTTACGGTATCACCAGGGAGTGGCGGATAAGAATGAGGGGGCTGCGGGGTTATCGGCTATTTGCGAGGCTTTGGGTTTTGAAACAGTCCGCCCCGACCGTGGATCTTTCAACGCATGGCGCGCCGAGCCCGCCGCAGGCGTCAAATGGTCGCCAAAGGGGTGCGGGTAGGTCGCGGGCGACGACGACGATGACAACAAGGAACGCCGGCTATGTGAATCTCTTCCACAGGGGCGCGGTCCCCCGTCGCCCCCCCTAGGAGGCGCGCTGGGTTTCTGACGCCCGTGTGGGAAGGAGAGGAGGGGCCGCGTCGCATCGCACCGTCCACTCGCGACGTGAATTCATTGTTTTTCCTGCTTCGTTGAGAAAAGTGCTGCCGGACCCCGTGGCTGCGAGCGCCGAAACCTCGCATGCCGCGTCATCCCCGTGCGAATAAGCTTTCACATGACCCAGAACATAAGACACGTAATGCAGACTTCCTACAGGGAGCCCTTGGTGAACAATGCTCACTAGGGGATCATCAACCTATTAGCAAGCCTAAAACTGTTTAGCCCGCGTGGACCTCGAACGCTGTCTTTTCAACGGCTGACTATGCGGTGCTACCTACGCGTATATTGCAATAGATCTGGGACAATCTATGTGGTGCAACCCACTTTGACCGTCTTGAAGCTGTCCTCTCCGCTGCTCGTGCAAACATCCCACCCTCCCACCCGCAACTTGGTCGCAAGACAACTTAAGACAAGACCGTGACGGTAGGTACCACATGGCACTTGGCCACGACACCGACGACGACGACAGCGACAACGACGACAACGGCGCCGCCGACACCGACTACGACGACACCGACGACGTCTCCAACGACTTCGACGACGACAACGACGACGACGACACCGACGACGACGCCGACGACGACGATGATGACGACGACGACAACGCCGACGACGGACGACGACGACGACGAAGACAACGACGACGACGACGACGCCAACGAAGACGACGACGAGGGAGGAGGGAGGACGACGACAGCGACAACGACGACAACGACGACAACGACGACAACGACGAGGGAGGACGGCGACGACGCGAACGACGAAAAAGGAGGAAGGAAGGCGACGCCCACGACGACAACAACGAGGGAGGAGGGAAGACGACGACGACAACGACGACGACGACGACGACGGCGACGAAATAGGAGGGACGACGACGAGATGCCGACGACGGACGACGACGACGACGAGGGAGGAGGAGGAAGGACGACCACGGCGACAACGACGACGGAAACGACCACGACGCCAAAGAGGACGACGACGACGAACACGAAGAACGACAGAGGACGACGTAGGCGACGACGACGACGACGACGCGGGAGGAGGGAGGACGGCGACGACGACGACGACGACGCAAGAGCGCGCGCGCACGCCTTTGTTGAAAATCCGTGTTGCGAAACCTTGTGTCTTTGTAGGTTTTTTGGGCACACGATTTTGAAATCCTTCCGAAACCGATGGGTTTTGAAGGTTTTCGGCATACGCGCGCGACGACGCGCGCGTCTGCACTTCGTCCCGTTTTTTGCAAAGGATTCTCGCGACGGCACACGCGCAAGGGCGTTCGACATATTTGGAAATGCGCGCGCGAAGCCAGTTTAATAATATGTTGTGGAAATCGTGTTTTCTGTATAAAAAAGTTCGCCAGAACTTTCGCGGAAGTTTTTTGGCAAATCAGTGTTGCGAAACCATGTGTTGTTGCATGGTTTGTTTGGAAACTCGATTGCGAAATCCGTCTGGCACCGAAGGTTTTTGAAGGATTTCGGCATGCGCGCGCGACGACGCGTGCGTGTGCACTTCGTCACATGTTTTGCAAGGGATCCGTGAAAAAGTGCAATGTTCGAACAAATATGTCACCGCAGAGTGTTTGTTTACGAAGGGACCTCCAGGGGGGTGAACCCGGTTGGCCTGGGACATTGCGATTTCATATTTAAGATGGGCATGTGGTCATAATCATATATGATTACTAGAACCACGCGCGCGCTTCGCGCGCGCTTAGGTTCTGTCGAGTCACAGACCCAGGAATCGTTGCGAGAAGAAATTGGTGACGCGAAGCGTCTTGGGGGCGTCCTTGGACGTCTGGGGTCTCCTGGGGCCTCTTGAGGGGCCTCCTGGGGGCCTCCTGGCGGCCTCTTGGGGCGGAAGGCTCGAGCTTGCGGTTCGTGGTCCCCCTCTGGGCCCCCTCTTGGGCCCGTCTTGGGGCCCTCTTGGGCCATCTTGGGCGCCTCTTGGGCCGTCTTGGGGCCCTCTTGGGCTGTCCTGGGGCCCTCTTGGAAGCTTCTTGGGCCGTCTTGGGGCGGTCTTGGGCGCCTCTTGGGCCGTCCTGTAACGTCGGAAAACCCAAAAGACAACTTTGTTGAACATGTACGTTTTACAAAGGGAATGGGCCAATTTTTGCGTCTAGGGGCCCTCTTGGGACGCATGTTGGAGGCTTCTTGGGGCCTCTTGGGGGCGTCCTTGGACGTCTGGGGTCTCCTGGGGCCTCTTGAGGGGCCTCCTGGGGGCCTCCTGGCGGCCTCTTGGGGCGGAAGGCTCGAGCTTGCGGTTCGTGGTCCCCCTCTGGGCCCCCTCTTGGGCCCGTCTTGGGGCCCTCTTGGGCCATCTTGGGCGCCTCTTGGGCCGTCTTGGGGCCCTCTTGGGCTGTCCTGGGGCCCTCTGGGAAACTTCTTGGGCCGTCTTGGGGCGGTCTTGGGCGCCTCTTGGGCCGTCCTGTAACGTCGGAAAGCCCAAAAGGCGACTTTGTTAAAAATGTACGTTTTTACCTAACAGCGTAGACTGATAGGTTTCTAGTTGACTCAAAAGAGCTCACAGATCACTCCACAGGGGGGTCCGGGCAGGCGTTGGGAGTTGCCGGCCGGGCCTGTGCCGGGCTCGTTTTTCACCAACAGTCACACACTTCGTGCTCGTCGACCTCTCAGAACCCCATTCCCAGGCCACATTCTGAATAACCGGATGCAACAGTCACACACTTGGTGCTCCTTGACCTCCCAGAACGCCATTCCCGGGCCACATTCGGAATAGCCGGACGCAACAGTCATACAATTCCTCGTACTTGACACCCCAGAACTCCATTCCCGGGCCACATTCTGAATGCCCGGAGCCAACTGTAGGCCACTTCGTGCTCTTCGATTTCCCAGAACTCCATTCCCGGGCACATTTTGAATGCCCGGAGCCAACTGTAGGCCACTTCGTGGTCTTCGAGTTCCCAGAACTCCATTCCCGGGCATATTTTGAATGCCCGGAGCCAACTGTAGGCCACTTCGTGGTCTTCGAGTTCCCAGAACTCCATTCCCGGGCCACATTTTGAATGCCCGGAGCCAACTGTAGGCCACTTCGTGTCTTCGAGTTCCCAGAACTCCATTCCTGGGCATGATTTTGAATGCCCGGAGCCAACTGTAGGCCACTTCGTGGTCTTCGAGTTCCCAGAACTCCATTCCTGGGCATGATTTTGAATGCCCGGAGCCAACTGTAGGCCACTTCGTGTTCTTCGAGTTCCCAGAACTCCATTCCCGGGCCACATTTTGAATGCTGAGGCAGGCTGAGGCTGAGGCTGAGGCAGGCTGATGCTGAGGCAGGCTGAGGCTGAGGCTGAGGCTGATGCAGGCTGAGGCTGAGGCAGGCTGAGGCTGAGGCCGAGGCTGAAGGCAGACTGAGGCTGAGGCTGAAGCAGGCTGAGGCTGAGGCTGAGGCAGGCTGAGGCTGAGGCAGGCTGAGGCTGAGGCTGAGGCAGGCTGAGGCTGAGGCTGTGTCTGTGACTGCCGTTGCCACTGCGACTGTCATCGCGAATGCGACTACGACTGCGAAAACAGCACAATTCTACAACTGGATTCTCATCTGAATCTTAAGGGGAATGCTTCCAGATATGCTCCTACACATCGCTGTTAGGTTGCTTTGCCGGGATAATGCGAAGGGAATGGGCCAATTCTTGCGTCTAGGGGCCCTCTTGGGACGCATGTTGGAGGCTTCTTGGAGCCTCTTGGGGGCGTCCTTGGACGTCTGGGGTCTCCTGGGGCCTCTTGAGGGGCCTCCTTGGGGCCTCCTGGCGGCCTCTTGGGGCGGAAGGCTCGAGCTTGCGGTTCGTGGTCCCCCTCTGGGCCCCCTCTTGGGCCCGTCTTGGGGCCCTCTTGGGCCATCTTGGGCGCCTCTTGGGCCGTCTTGGGGCCCTCTTGGGCTGTCCTGGGGCCCTCTTGGAAGCTTCTTGGGCCGTCTTGGGGCGGTCTTGGGCGCCTCTTGGGCCGTCCTGTAACGTCGGAAAGCCCAAAAGACAACTTTGTTGAAAATGTACGTTTTACGAAAGGAATGGGCCAATTTTTGCGTCTAGGGGCCCTCTTGGGACGCATGTTGGAGGCTTCTTGGGGCCTCTTGGGGGCCTCCTTGGACGTCTGGAGGCCATCTTCAGCATCTCGGAGCCCTCTTGGAGGCCTCTTGGAAGTTTCTTGGGCCGTCTTGGGCGCTTCTTGGGCCGTCTTGTCTGACTGGGGAGGCCTCCGGCAAGCCCCGACGAGCCTCCGGGCCCCCCGGGGCGCACATTTGTGGTAGAGGTCCCGGCCCCGGGCCCCCGGACCCGGTGCGCCGTTATATGTATACTAGAACCACGCGCGCGCTTCGCGCGCGCTTAGGTTCTGTCGAGTCACAGACCCAGGAATCGTTGTGAGAAGAAATTGGTGACGCGAAGCGTCGTGGGGGCGTCCTTGACGTCTGGGGTCTCCTGGGGCCTCTTGAGGGGCCTCCTGGGGGCCTCCTGGCGGCCTCTTGGGGCGGAAGGCTCGAGCTTGCGGTTCGTGGTCCCCCTCTGGGCCCCCTCTTGGGCCCGTCTTGGGGCCCTCTTGGGCCATCTTGGGCGCCTCTTGGGCCGTCTTGGGGCCCTCTTGGGCTGTCCTTGGGCCTCCTTTGGGCCTCTTGGGGGTCTCCTGGGGCCTCTTGAGGGGCCTCCTGGGGGCCTCCTGGCGGCCTCTTGGGGCGGAAGGCTCGAGCTTGCGGTTCGTGGTCCCCCTCTGGGCCCCCTCTTGGGCCCGTCTTGGGGCCCTCTTGGGCCATCTTGGGCGCCTCTTGGGCCGTCTTGGGGCCCTCTTGGGCTGTCCTGGGGCCCTCTTGGGAAGCTTCTTGGGCCGTCTTGGGGCGGTCTTGGGCGCCTCTTGGGCCGTCCTGTAACGTCGGAAAACCCAAAAGACAACTTTGTTGAAAATGTACGTTTTACGAAGGGAATGGGCCAATTTTTGCGTCTAGGGGCCCTCTTGGGACGCATGTTGGAGGCTTCTTGGGGCCTCTTGGGGGCGTCCTTGGACGTCTGGGGTCTCCTGGGGCCTCTTGAGGGGCCTCCTGGGGGCCTCCTGGCGGCCTCTTGGGGCGGAAGGCTCGAGCTTGCGGTTCGTGGTCCCCCTCTGGGCCCCCTCTTGGGCCCGTCTTGGGGCCCTCTTGGGCCATCTTGGGCGCCTCTTGGGCCGTCTTGGGGCCCTCTTGGGCTGTCCTGGGGCCCTCTGGGAAACTTCTTGGGCGGTCTTGGGGCGGTCTTGAGCGCCTCTTGGGCCGTCCTGTAACGTCGGAAAGCCCAAAAGGCGACTTTGTTAAAAATTACCTAACAGCGAAGACTGATAGGTTTCTAGTTGACTCAAAAGAGCTCACAGATCACTCCACAGGGGGGTCCGGGCAGGTGTTGGGGAGTTGCCGGGCGGCAGGGTGCCGGGCTCGTTTTTCACCAACAGTCACACACTTCGTGCTCTTCGACTTCAACAGTCACACACTTCGTGCTCTTCGAGATCCCAGAACTCCATTCCCGGGCCACATTCTGAATACCCGGATGCAACAGTCACACACTTCGTGCTCTTCGAGATCCCAGAACTCCATTCCCGGGCCACATTTTGAATGCCCGGAGCCAACTGTAGGCCACTTCGTGCTCTTCGAGTTCCCAGAACTCCATTCCCGGGCCACATTTTGGATGCCCGGAGCCAACAGTACACACTTCGTGCTCTTCGAGTTCCCAGAACTCCATTCCCGGGCCACATTTTGGATGCCCGGAGCCAACTGTAGGCCACTTCCTGGTCTTCGAGTTCCCAGAACTCATTCCCGGGCCACATTTTGAATAGCCAGACGCTTCGTAGTCCTTCCGCCACAGCCGTGTTTGGTTCAGGAATTGCTAGTGACACTGCAGTCCACTGCATTCAATCGTGCCACTGCATTCACTCACTGCAGTCCACTCAGTTTCGATTGCAATGGCGTTCCCCTGGCCGTACCCCCATACCCAACGTTCATCCGCAGCCTCTGCTCCGCGAGGCTCGTCCGAAGTGTCGCCGCCTCGCGGTGCTTCTCAGCCTGCGCCGCCTCGCGGTGCTTCTCAGCCTGCGGAGGAAGGTGGACAGACGCCTGGTTCTGGCGCTGTGCAGCCTGCGTCTTTCACGGTCGCCTCGTTCAATTTCGGGTTCGAGCAGGGCATGATGACTGGTAAGCAGGCGGCCACTCACTGCGCTAACTTCGGAAGGGTGTGCGCCACGATAGTGGAGACCGCTGATGCTGATATTGTCTGTGGCTGCGAGGTCGGTGCGTTCCGTGAAGGCTTTCGCCGAGCAGGGATCAACGTGACAGAGATCCTCAGTAAGCCTTTCGGTGATGGCATTCGCTTCTCGGAGGTCGACAACTACTTGACTCTCTGGGGGTTCCGCGGTGCTTCTCAGCCTGCGGAACTGACTCTGTGCGAAGACAGCAAAGTTTACAGGCCTCCTAGCGGCCGAGAGATTGATGCTGTTATTTCACATTTTGAGGTGAACAAACCAGGCCATGACAAGTTCCACGTGGTGATCGCCAACATGCACATCGTGTGCGGCAAGAAACCGCCGACCATCCAGACTCGAAAGCGGACAGTTCGCAATCTCCGCTTGCACCTGGACTGCCTGGGAAAGATTCTTGAGAATCTGAGCCAGGCAGTCGTTCTGCTTGTAGTCGGCGACGACAACCTCACTTTCCAGGAGGCGCGGGAGGCTTACCAGCGCCAGCAGAACGACGAGAAGCTCTGGGAGGTCCATGCCACTCCGGCCGACCTCAAAGGCGACCACGTCGCGGTCTGCGGAGCAGTCGCCCGTTTCTGCTCCATTGCCGTTGGCGCGTCTTTTACGGATCGTGGCATGCGCAACGACGCACACGATGCGGTGGCGGTTGTGCTCACTCTCCCTGGTGCTATTCAGCCTGGGGAGAGCAAGAGGCGGAAGATTGTCGTCGAAAACGTCTCCGACGCCGACGTCAGCGTACAGGCGGACGCCGAGTCTTCTGTGCATTGGGATCGGTCGCCGAGTTCTACTCCTCCGCTTTCACCGACTTCACCGGGTGATCCCGACTACGTCGAGGATGTCGTTCAGAATCGCGCGAACGACTTGCACAGGGAGCTGAGGCAGCTTTGGGACGACAGGTACGACGAGGAGTACGATCCGAAAGTCCTCCATCATCTCAGTCTCTTGCTTTTCAAAAAGAGGAAGTCCACGGAGCCAGCGGACACTAATCCAGCTGGCGCTCCTCAGCCTGGCTCGGAATATGACGCGGCCTTTGCGTCTCAGGAGGAGACTGGCCGAGCCATTCTCTCTGTCCTTAAGCTTCGACATGACTTTCTGCGGAGCAAGAACATCGACGACATGCGCTACGTTCTCACGGAGCCTGAGCGCCAGGAATTGGTCAGAGTAGCTCGCGACCAGTACGAGCAGTCGCGGCAGCAGCGTGCGCTTCAGGAACGGGATGTCGAAAAGGGAAAAGCGAGAGGCAAGTCTGCGCCACAAGGGGGCCATGCGGTTCCGCAGGGTCCTAACAAAGGGCCAGGCGGTAAGAAAGGTTCTCACGGTGCTTCTCAGCCTGCGGGAAAAGGTGGCCAGGCCAAGGGTGCAGGTCTGGGTAGCGTCGCCAAGTTTGTGAAAGACCAGAAGCGTAAGCGGTGGCATCGCCATTTGCAACGTGTGGCCGGTACCAAACAGATCTGGGAGGTGCTGGCCTTCTCAGGGCGCTTCGACGTTGATTGGCTAACGCAAGCGTTGCAAGCTGATCACAGTGAGGGCCGTGATGCAGCAGTTCCCGAGGAAGCTCTGCGGCAACAGCGGCGCCGGCTGCACCACCAGAAGGCCGAGGCCATCGCGCGCTACAACGAGGGGGAGCGGCTTTCCCGCCATCTGTCTGCCCAGGCTGGCCAGCCAAAGCCGAACTTCACGCGCAGGCAGCTGGACGTGTTGCAGATGTTTGAGAGCGGAGCGCTGCTTCAAATCCGCAACCAAGCGATTCTGGCGTTGGGGCACGGCCGTCTGTTCAGGGCCGATGGCGACTACCTGGACATCGGCGGCAGCACGGGCGGTGGCTCCAGGAGCATCATCGATTCTTGGCAGCCGCCGGACTGGCGTGACTTCCTCCAAGACGATCAGGACATCTGAGTTTTGCAAGTCTCCCTGCCCGCGGTGCTTCTCAGCCTGCGGTCTGCCGCTCTCCAGCTGCGGTCTCGAGCAGTAGTGTTCGAAAGCATGCGAGTTCCTGCGGTGCTTCTCAGCCTGCAGGTTTCGCAGCTTGCGCTCTGCAGTACAAGTGCTTTTCAGCATGCGACATCCTGCGGTGCTTCTCAGCCTGCAGGGTTCGCAACGTGCGGTTTGCAATGCATTCCTTTTCAGTATGCGAGTTCCTGCGGTGTTTCTCAGGCTGCAGGGCTCCGAGGCTCTTCGCTTCGATGCCAATGTTTTCAGACACCGTAGCTCCGTTCCGTAAACATCTTCCAAGAGCCGCTCGCAACCTTTTGCAGCTGGCGGTCTGCAGACGTAGTCTGTCTCAGCATGCGAGCTCCCGCACGCTTCGCCGGCTTTTGCTGCGCGGACAATTTTCTCACACACGTCAGCGCCGTTTGTAGGCGTCAGAAAAACATGTAGACATTCACGAAGGGCTCAGTCTGTATATCGTCACATCATTACATACGCAGTCGTCGAACACATCGGTGTACATTCAGCGCTTTGTCCTTCTAGCTGGGTCGCTTCGTGCTGAGGCTGAGGCTGATGCAGGCTGAGGCTGAGGCAGGCTGAGGCTGGGGCCGAGGCCGACGGCAGACTGAGGCTGAGGCTGAAGCAGGCTGAGGCTGAGGCAGAGGCAGGCTGAGGCTGAGGCTGAGGCAGGCTGATGCTGAGGCAGGCTGAGGCTGAGGCTGAGGCTGATGCAGGCTGAGGCTGAGGCAGGCTGAGGCTGAGGCCGAGGCTGAAGGCAGACTGATGCTGAGGCTGAAGCAGGCTGAGGCTGAGGCTGAGGCAGGCTGAGGCTGAGGCAGGCTGAGGCTGAGGCTGAGGCAGGCTGAGGCTGAGGCTGTGACTGCGACTGCCGTTGCCGCTGCGACTGTCATCGCGACTGCGACTACGACTGCGAGAACAGCAGAATTCTACAACTGGATTCTCATCTGAATCTTAAGGGGAATGCTTCCAGATATGCTCCTACACATCGCTGTTAGGTTGCTTTGCCGGGATAATGTACGTTTTACGAAGGGAATGGGCCAATTCTTGCGTCTAGGGGCCCTCTTGGGACGCATGTTGGAGGCTTCTTGGGGCCTCTTGGGGGCGTCCTTGGACGTCTGGGGTCTCCTGGGGCCTCTTGAGGGGCCTCCTGGGGGCCTCCTGGCGGCCTCTTGGGGCGGAAGGCTCGAGCTTGCGGTTCGTGGTCCCCCTCTGGGCCCCCTCTTGGGCCCGTCTTGGGGCCCTCTTGGGCCATCTTGGGCGCCTCTTGGGCCGTCTTGGGGCCCTCTTGGGCTGTCCTGGGGCCCTCTTGGAAGCTTCTTGGGCCGTCTTGGGGCGGTCTTGGGCGCCTCTTGGGCCGTCCTGTGCGTCCCAAAACATTTGTTGGAAATGTACGTTTTACGAAGGGAATGGGCCAATTTTTGCGTCTAGGGCATGTCCGGCCGACGAGCCTCCGGGCCCCCCGGGGCGCACATTTGTGGTCGAGGTCCCGGCCCCGGGCCCCCGGACCCGGTGCGCCGTTATATGTATACATACCCGAAAAGGGCGGGCGATAACTCCGGGAGGGGGGGGTAGAGCCTATTCTCTCTTTAGAAAGGAGAATCGATGTAGTGCGGGCGATAGTGGGTTATATATGATGTGCCACTTACGATGTGCAGCGTACGTGGTGCAATCTGTGTGGTGCAATCTGCGTGGTGCCATCTATGTTAAGCAATGCAGGCGGGGCAACATTCGTGGTGCAATTTATATGGTGCAATCTACGCGATGTAACCTGTAGGATGCAACAAACTCTTGTTCGCAATGGGTTGTCCAGCTAGTTTGGCGCGACCGACGCGGCCACGGTGGCGCTGACCGCTGGGCAATTCCCTGGTGGACTTCAGTGCGAGTCAGCGATTTGGGCGGGCGCGGTACCATGGCAACGTCGACAATGGTAGACGCGATAATGGTGTTCGCGATGTTGGTGATGATGCTGACAAAACCACTGCGAGATCAGTGACGGTGCCGATGCTGATCACGCCGACGACGACGACGGCGTCCTCGCGTTTGTGATAAGGTTTTGGAGGGAGTTCGACATGCGCGCGGGGCCGACGCGCGAGAGAGGCTCTACGACAAGTATGAACAACCTGCGGTTACCGTACGACTTCGCAGAGGCGCGAGCGCAAGCATTTCAAAAAAAACGGATGCTGCAAAACCATTGTTTGTAGATGTGTCCGAGGCACTCGATTTGGGAATCCCTGCGACATCTACATGTTATCTCTGAGAAAATCGGCATGCGCGCGACGACGCGCGCGCGCACTTCGTCCCATGTCTTGCAAGATCGATCCCACCCTGGCCCCGACGAGCCCCCTGGGCGCAATAAGGCAGAATCGCAACAACACATCGAGACTCGATTCGTTTTGGGCATCCCTCGCCGACTCCGATTTTGGACCCAAGCGCTCCCCAAGCTGCTCCAGGTGCTCCCGCACGCTCCCAAACGCTCCCAGGCGCTCCCAGACGCAGCGCCCCCGCCACAAAGCGCCCACAGGCCCGCCGTCGCCACCAGCAGCAACAACATCTATTTCCTCATTTTCATCTTCGCCGCAGGAGGCCTCAAAGAACAAATGAAGTCCCACCAGTCCTTTCGGGCGTGCGCGGTTTGAAGAATTGTGTCTTCTCTCCCACCCTTTTTTCCCCTGCTCGGGGGAGGCGTTTACCCTTTTTTGGGTGACCCCAAAGGGGGTCCAGCTGAAAAGGGGTGGTGCAATATATTTGGGGCAATTGTATTGCAAATGTATTGCGCCGGAGAATTGTATTGCATTGGATTGCAAGTAATGTATTGCACGCGAATGTCCAGCGATACATTTGCGCCCTGGAATGTGTTGCGCGCCCCAAATGTACTGCACCACCCCCTTGTCGCTGGCTGGACCCCCTTTTGGGTCAACCCGACCCTTACCCATACCCCCTCCCCTGGGCCTGGGAGGGGCGGTAGTTTCGAGCTTCGAGGTGGGCCCCAAGCTGGGAGAGAGCGCGCCCGTGGCTCCGCACTCCTGAAGGGGGGGAGGAGATCCCCCCTTAGCTACCCCCCCTCTTGCGCCAGCCCTGCCGGAAGCCCCCCTCCTCTCTTTCGCGCTCCAGAAGCTACCCCCTTCTCCCCTCCCTTTCCAAAAGAGGGAGGGGGGCTTAACTACCACCCCCGTTGAACCTCCCCTGCCAGAACCCCCTCCCATCCTTTGTCCCCGCCCCTCGGAAGCTCCCCTCCCCCCCCCTTTCGCGCTCCGGAAGCTACCCCCCTTTCCTGCCCCAAAGGGGGGGAATTAGCCATCCCCCCACCTCCTCGAACCTCGCCTGACGAAAGCCCCGCCCCCGTTCTCTTTGTCCGCCCCTCGGAAGCTACCTCCCCCCCCTCCTTTCGCGCTCCGGAAGCTACCCCCCCTTCCCTTTCCCAAAGGGGGGGGCTTATCTCCCCCGCCCTCCCTTGGACTTCCCCTGCCGGACCCCCCCCTTCTTTTCTTTTCTGCTCATCGGAAGCGGAACTCCCCCCTGGTCACCCCCCAACAGGTGCTGAATACAGAAAAACATGCGAAACCTAACGCTGTTCCGAAAATCAAAAAAGCTAGACAAAATCAAAGAGCGCGGAAATACGAAAGAGCGCGGAAACCCAAAGGCGCACGGACAGCGAAATACACGACACCCAAAAGAACACCAAGAACGAAACGAGCGCCGGAAACCAGAAAGGCGCCTAAAACCAAGAAAGCGCCGAAGACCAAAGGCGCGCCGGAAACCAAAAGGGCGCCGCCAACCAGCACGTCGCCACACTCGAAAGACGCGCAAGGAAACAGAGGGGAGCCAAAAATCAAACGAGCGGCAAAAACCAGCGCCGTAAATCGAAAGCACACCGAGAACCTAAATGGCTCCGATAACCCGAAAACATCGAAATCCAAAGGAACGCCGAAATCCAAAAAGGCGCCGAAACCCGAAAGAGCGCCGAAAACCAAAGAACCAACAACGCAACGAGAACCAAAAGACCGCCGACAACCACAGAGGCGCCGCAAACCAAATATGGACGCCGAAAACAAAATACGCTCCGACAACCAAAGTGACGTCGAAAATCAAAGGAGCGCCGCAAACACAAAGAGCGCCGAAAACAACAATTCGTCCGGCGGCCCCTGCGGGCCTCCGGACGAAAAGTACCCCGGCTGACCCCCGGCCGGGTCCCGGGCGATCCTATTGTTCGCCACCACTCACGAGGATCGTGGCCTCCGAGGGGGTGGCTGCAATCGACTACCCCCCCTCCCGCCCCAAGGGGCCCCCAAGAGCCCCCTAAGAGGCCCCAGGGGAGCCCAAGACGCCGCCAAGGAGCCCCAGGACGCTCCCAAGAAGCCCCCAAGAGGCCCCCAAAACGGCCCCAAATAGCGCTCCAGGGCCGGCGGAATGAGCGAAGCGATAAATAATCGCCGAAAGAAAACCAAAGAAACCCGAACAAACGAAGACGACGCGAACAAAACTACAAATGCGCCGAAATCCTAAAGGAGCGCCGAAAACCAAAGGCGCGCCGAAAACCAAATGAGGGCCGAAAACCTATCAGACCCCGAAAACCTTCAATTCGCCAAACACCGACAGAGCGCCAACAAAACCTTCGGACGCCGAGAACCAAAGAGGCGCCAAAACCTGAAAGACCGCCGAAAACAAAAAAGGCGCCCAAAACCACAAGAACACCGAAAACCGAAATGACTCCGAAAACTAACGATGCCCCGAAAACCACATGGACGCCCCTTTCTCTACGTCGATCCGTGCTGGGAGCGACCCCTGCCATCCTCCCTGTTCGGCTAAAGGAGGATAATGGCTTGGAAAGCCCTCCCCCCAATGTGGCTAAAGGAAGGCTCCGAGAACCAAAAGACCGCCGACAACGAAAGGGCGACGAAAACCAAAGACGCGCCGAAATCCAAAAGAGCGCACAGCAGCAACAACAACACCCGAACACCAAGGAGGCGCCAAAAATCCTAGAAGGCGCCGAATGCGAACAGAGCGCCGAAAACCAAGAACTCATAAAATAAAAACAAAAAACGAAACCCAATGGGACACCGAAGCCGAAAGAACCGCCAAAACCAAAAAAAACGACGACAATCAAAAGGGCGCCGAAAACCAACCGGACGCCGATCACCGAACGAGCGCCAAACGCAAAGGAGCAACGAAACCCAATCGGCACCGAAAACCAACCGAACGCCGAAAATTAAAGAGCCGACGAACATCAAAAAGGGCGCCAGAAACCGACGAGGAAACGCCGAACACCCAAAGATACGCCGAATACCACACGATCGTCGAAAACCATGGCGGCGTCGAAAACCAAAACAGCGCCAAAAAACAAGAACGCGCCGAAAACCAACACCAACGGATCGCAGATCTCAGCTGCGAACAGGAGGAGGGGGGGAGCTTCCGAAGCCCCCCACCTCTGAAAGGGACGCCTGGGCTAGCCTTGGGCTCTGGAAAAGGAAGGGAGGGGGGGGGGTAGCAATGAAGCCCCCCTCCCCTTGGCAAGGCAATCTCAGCTGCAAAAGGAAGGGGGGGTAGCTTCCGAAGCCCCCCGCCCCCTTGAAAGGTAAGCCCGGGGCGGCCTTTGGCTCTGGAGCTGCGAAAAGGGCCCCCCCTCTTTGAAAGGGAAGCCGGGGCTAACCTTTGGTCCTGGAAAGGGAGTGGAGGAGGGGTAGTTCCCCCCCCCAAATTGCTAGGGCCCCCTCAACTGAAACATGCCTACAAAAACGGAGGGAGCGGGGGGGTAGTTTCGGATCCCCCTCCTTTTCCAACTGAGGGGTGGGGTGGGGTAGCTTGAAGCTGGGTTCCCCTTTTAATCAAACGTGCGCCACAAGCGCGCTCTTTCCAAAGTGGCTCCAAGAAAGCCCATCGGCAGCCCAAGACGGCCTCTACGATGGTTCAAGGTAGCTGGAGATGGTTCAATCCGCCGACCCCTTGGGAACACGGCGTGTGAAATGCTTCCCCCTTCCCAAACCCCTCCCCCGGGGGCCTGGTCCGGCTGGTTTGGGGGGGGGGGGGGGGGGCAAATCCATCATCCGCACACTTGGAGCCTCAGGAGGCCCCACAACGGGCCCCAAAAAGGTTCCAAATGTTCCCGGAACGGTCCAAGAGAGCTACGAAACGACGAGAGATCGCCTCACAACGCCGAAGATTGCCTCCACACGGCTCCAAGTCCCCAAGACGTTTGAAAAAATATTACGAGGCGCCCCAAAGAGGCCCCCCAAAAGCAAAAATCGTCCCCTTTCGTAAGGGAAACGTGCATTTTCACAACATCTGCCCATTCGGCTTCCACGCGGCGCAGAACGGCCCAACAAACCTCCAAGATCGACCCTCGCCAGCCCAAGGGGCTCCCAAGATGGCTCCAAGACGGCGTCTGGGCGATCCACGAAGGCCCCAGAAACCATAGCAACGGCTTAGGAAAGTCGCAGGACGGTCCCAAGAGGGCTCCAAAACGGCGCAAGAAGGCCCCCAAAAGCTATCCGGACGGCCCACGCGGGGGACAAATCGGTCCAAACCACCCAAGATCGCTGGCAGACGGCCCCATGGGTGTCCAAGACGTTTGAAAACGCGACCACGAGGCGCTCCAAGAAGGCCTCCAAAAACAAAAACCGTCAAATTCCCTACGTTTTCAGCACATTCGCTTCTTGGACCTTCACGAGAGCCACAGCCGCCCGCCCAAGAAACCTCCAAGATCGCCCCCTGTCACCCGACAAGGCTCCCAAGAAAACTCCAAGACGGCTTCCGGGCGATCCACGGAGGCTCCAGAAACCATAGCAACGGCCCAGGAAAGCCCCGCAGGACGGTCCCAAGAAGGCCCCAAAACGCGCCAAGAGAGCTCCCACAGGCTGTCCGGACGGCCCACGCGGGGGACAAATCGGTCCAAACCGCCCAAGATTGCCTCCAGACAGCCCCATGGGCGTCCAAGACGTTTGCATACGCGACCACGAGGCGCTCCAAGCAGGCCCACAGAAGCAAACACCGTCTTATCCCCTTCGGAAAACGTGCATTTTCAACATATTCGCTTCTTGGCCTTCCACGAAACCCACAACGGCCCAATAAACCTCCAGGATCGACCTCTGGCACCCCAAGAGACTTTCCAACAGGCTCCACGACGGCATCCGGGCACCCCAGGAAGGCCCCCAAAACCATAGCAACGGCCGAGGGGGAACGGCAGGACGGTCCTCAGAGGGCTCCAAAACGTGTCTAGAAGGGCCTCACAAACTGTCCGGACAGGCCACGCCGGGGACGATTGCTGCCGGCCTAAGGGGTCGGCGGTGCGGCGTAAGCCAATGAATCCACGTCCGGAGGTGACGTGCTGAGCGGCAACGTTTTTCGGCGAACGCCTTAGTGCAACGTATCCAATGTATCCAAAGATTCCATAATTGCAACATATTGTTTTGTGTTACATTATTATGTCTCCCCCCTAACCCCCCCTGGGAGCTGCGCCACACCGCCGGACCAAAGTGATCCCCCCTTCTGGGACCCTAACAACCTTCGAAAACCGATGAAAAAACAAATTCGGCCTCTTGGGCCTCTTGGGGCTCGCAGAGGGCCTCAAGATGGCCCCAAATGGGCCTAAGACAGCCCAGGACGGCCCAAGATATTCCCAACGTGGGCCCATGAGGCCCCCAAGACGGCCCCAAGAGGGCCCCAAAAGCTCCAAGGACGGCCCAACAGGGCCCAAGAGCGCCCACAACTGCGCCTCCAGAGGCCGAAATCATTGACTTTCCGATGGTTCTTGCAATATTTTAGCGTTCTCGTCTTTTTAAGCTTTCAAAAATCCATGACAGCCCAAGCAGCTTCCAGAGTCGCCCCAGAACAGCCCAAAAAGCTCTAAGAGGGCCCCAAGACGGCCCAAAATGGCCCCAAAACGACCCAAAGAGGCCCCCAAAACGGTCCAAGAGGCAGCGAAGACGGCCCAAGAGGACCACAAGAGGGCTCCAATGCGGCCGCGAGAGGCCCTCCGAGGAGGGCGAAACGGCCCAAGAAGCCCCCAAGAGGCCCCAAGAGGCCCCCAACAAGCCTCCAATACGTCCCCCAGAAGCCTCCAAAAGGCCTCCATCAAGTCCCCCAAAGGCCACACAGCGACTGGTGTGTCATGTTATTTTCCCCCATCTGGGCGAACTGCGGCGCAGCGCCAGCCAGGTGGAAGTTGGTCACTGCGGCGCCCATGATTGGAGCCGGCGATGGAAGGGAAGATGGGGAGGGTGTATGAAAAGGGGGGAAGGGGGAAAACTCCCAAAGAAGCCCCCAAAAGGCCAAAAGAAACTCCCAGGAGGCCTCCAGGAGGCCCCCAAGAGGCTCCCAAGAGGCCCCGCGACGACGTGACTGTACGTGCTCCGGACGTGCACCCCGCGAAGCGAGAGGAATCCACGTCCGGAAGTGACGTGCTGAGCGGCAGCGTTTTCCGCGGATGCTGTAACGCAGTGGATCCAATGTGTCCAATGTTTGTATACTTCCCACATACTGTATTGTGTTACACTATTATGTATCCCCCCTACCCCCCCTGGGAGCTGCGCCACAGGAGCGGACCAAAGTGGCCCCCCCCTCCCGGGGCTCAAAAACTTACCAAAACCTATAGAAAATCTATGATTTCGACCTCTTCGGCCTCTTGGGGGGCCAAGAGGGCGCCAAGACGGCTCAAGATGGGCATTGTGCGGGCCAAGACGGCCCCGAGACGGTCCAAGACGGCCCCAAGAGGGCCCCAAAAAACCCAATGACGGCCCAAGAGGGCCCCAAGAGCGCCCACAACTGCGCGTCCAGAAGCCGAAATGATTGATTTCCCTTTGGTTTGGTAATATTTTAGCGTTCTCGCCTTTGCGGCCTAAGCAGCTTCCCGGATCGCTCCAGAACAACCCAAGAAGCCCCCAAGAGGGCCCCAATGCGGCCCAACAGAACCCCAAGACGGCCCCCAAAAGCCCCCAAGACGGTCCAAGAGGCCCCTATGACGGCCCAGGAGGACCCCAAGACGGCCCCAAGGCGGCCGCGAGAGGCCCCCAAAACGGCCTCCGAAGGGGCGAAACGGCGCAAAAGCGCCCCAACACGGCCAAAGACGCCCCCAAGAGGCCCCAAGAGGCCCCCAAGAGGCCCCCAGGGGGCCACAAAACGCCCCCAAGAGGCCTCCAAGATGTCCTCAGGAAGCCTCCCAAAGGCTGGCTCCCCCAAAAAAACCCAAAGGCCACGAAACGACTGGAGTGTAATGCCATTTTTCCAACCTGGGCGACCTGCGGCGCAGCGCCAGCCAGGTGGAAGTTGGTCACTGCGGCGCCCATGATCAGAGCCGGCGCTGGAAGGGAAGATGGGGAGGGTGTATGAAAAGGGGGGAAGGGGGAAAGGCCCCAAAGAAGTCCTCAAGAGGCCAAAAGAAACTCCCAGGAGGCCTCCAGGAGGCCCCCAAGAGGCTCCCAAGAGGCCCCGCGACGACGTGACTGTACGTGCTCCGGACGTGCACCCCGCGAAGCGAGAAGAATCTAGCCTCCTACACACGTCCGAGAGGCCACGATGCAGTCCCAAGACGGCTCCGAGTTCCCTTCGAGCCTTCCGAAGCATCCTCGAAGAGGCCAGAATCCTTCAATCACAAAGGACAATCAATGTGTGTTGCCTTCTCGCCTTTTTTCTTGGCTTTGAGGCTTTGAGATGGCTCCAAGACGGCCCAATACCCCAAACACGAGCCCCTCGAGTACCCCAAGAGGCCCTACGGGGATTTCAAGAGAGCCCCTAAGACGGCCTTCGTCGTCCTTCAAGAACCTCTCACAGCAGCATTTCTCCAAAGCCCGACTTCCCATCCTCTTTGTCATCGTCCGTTCCTTCCCTCCTCCTTTCCTGCCTCCTTCTTCCTCCTCCTCCTCCTCTTCCTCGTGCCGCATTCCTCCTCCTCCTCCTCTTCTTCCCCCTCCTCGTCATTATCTCTCTCTTTTTCCTCCTCCTCCTCTTCCTCCTCCTCTTCCTCCCAAGATCGTCCGAGGAGGTCTGGCATGGCTCAAGGTGGCCTCTGACAGTCCTCCAAGAGGCCTCTAGACAGCCTCAAGATGACCCAAGGTAGCTGACCATGGCTCAAGATAGCGTCCGACAGCCTCAGGCCGAGCATGGCTCAAAGATAGGCTCCAAGAGGCCTCACGGAAGCCGCTGAGCGTCTCTGGGTGGGCCGGCGGGGACGCGCGAGGGGTCAAGAGTTCACATCGCGCTGACGCGAGGACCACAGGCGGTTTCCACGGTGGGGCTCTCGCTCTGCTGGCGCACGCCATCGCTTTGCCCAGCGTCAGCGAAGCGGCAGAGGGCGGCTCGTTCTCAGACACGGGCTCTCGCCGGTGGCGCCGCGCAAGCTCGGCGTGTCTCGAGTTGCCCTTCGCCGCGCGGTCCCTTTTTCCAAGATGGTCTAGGGGGCATTGGACAAGGAACCCTTACACAGTGCGGGCGCGGCCGCAAGAAACCCTGGCAAGAAACCCAACCCTGAAAACTCGCGCGCGAAGTATACCTGAGGAGAAACCCGGAGCACCGTGAACGCAGCAGCTCCTTCAACAGCTGCGGGAAGTCACCGCGCAGCGCGAGGAGCGAAGAAACCCAGGATACCCTGACGAAAAGCATATGGTTTCTTGATGCGCGCCCCCACTGTAAGGCAAGGAATCCAGGGTCTGTAGACGGTGGAACTCCAGTCGTAGCTCGGCCATGGGTATCACCGCCGCCCTCATCGGATAAAGAGTCCTCCAGGGTCTGCAGCCTCCTGGGCACATTCCTTAGCGCAAGGCCCCCCACCGAATTGGGGTCCCCCTTCGGCTTCGCGCACATTCGAACACAACATCCACCATCTACAATCCTTTGACCTTTCCTCGGAATCCCCGACCCGACGCTTCATGTTGTAAAACAACTGACGCGGACGGAGGCCGGCTCCTCATTTGGAACGGGGCTCTCGCGTGAGACTTCTGCGAAGCGTACGTCCACGACTTGGACATCCTGCATTGCTTTGACGACTAGAGGGCATGTTCATTTGTAACATGGGCCTCCTTGAAAGGCTGTCGCGTGGGACTTCCGCGGAGCATACGTCCACGTCTTTGACATCCTGCAGCGCTTAGACGGATGGAGCACATGTGCTTCTCAAAATGGGGCTGCCCTGGGCGTTCTTCAAGTGGAGGGAGAACAAGTCACAACAGGTGCACTCGTCTGACTGGCGGACCGACCGGCCGATCGTCATTCCAGGAGGGGCGCCCGCAAAAGAAAGGAATACTTGTATGTACTTTGAATTACAACATTGGTTGCTGCATCTCGGGTTTACTCTGGTCCTCTCTCCTCCTCCTCCTCCTCCTCCTCCTCCTCCCATTACGAAGAACTTCTCTATGTAGCCCCCCCCAAGACGTGTCTGTAAGGTGGGCCGGGCGCTTCGCCTGAGACGCCCTCACAAGTTATAATCCTGAAGCCTGAGCGTTGGAGCAGCTTAACTTATGAAGGGCGGGCAGTTTTGAACATGTGGCTCTCGCCCTAGCGCCGAGTACATTCGTGAGACACATTTGCAACAACTTCAAAGGTAGTGGGCGGGCCGTTTGCAAAATGTGGCTCTCGCCCTAGTGCGCGCGCACATCTGCCAGACAAGTCTGCAACAATTTCAAGGATGGAGGGCGGCCCTTTTTCTTGATGTGGCAATCGCCTCAGTGCCGCGCACATTCGTCAGACAAATTTGCAACAGTTTCAAGGGGTCGCATCCCTGGAATTGTGTTCTGGCGCGATTTCTGATTGCAAGGCGCAACGTGTATGTTGACTTGCGGTGCTGAAGTCCCAAGAATCGTGCCCTGGCACGATGTAAGAATGCCAGGGCGCAACAATCACGTAGATTCCAGGAAATGAAATCCCGAGCGATTGATGACTCCCAAACGGTTCCAATGGGACACTTCCTGCAATGCAACTAAATTCATCCACGGCCCTGTGAAGAGGGAACTTGGAGGGCCTATTCCAACGTCGTCGATGCGACTTGGGCTTTCACAGGTCCTGCTCCTTTGTCCTCCTCCTCCTCTCCCCTTCCTCTCCCCTTCCTCTCTCCTGCTGCTGCTGCCCCTCACTCCCTCCCGCAGCAGCGAGAGCGCGGCGGCGCCGAGGGCCAGGAGGCGGCGGGCGGTGCCGCGGGCCATCGGGCGGCGGGCAGCGCGGAAGGCGCGCGGTGGCTCTGGTCGGCTAGAGAAATACCCCGGCTGCAGGGAACAGAGAGAGGACATGTGGATGCCATGACAATGGACACTCCAACCGCTCTATCATTGAACACGACACGTGTATGAAATGTTTGAAACATTATCTAGACTGTGTTAAAATCATGTTTTTATACGTTTCAAACATGTTTATGTGTATTCACTTTCTACACTTCTGGAAATTATTTGGCGACATGTTTCCTCTCAGTTGATCGTCGTTTACGAAGGAGGAGTACATGTATCAGGTGCCAACTCCTGCGAGGTCTTCGTTACAACGAGCAAAGGCTGATAGTGACCCGATTGCGGGGCCAGCGTTCCGGATCCAGCCGGAAGAAACCAGGACTAAGCCGAAGTAGGCAAAACAGGATGCTGGATGAAGCGGGATTCTGCCAGATTCGACCGGTGCTCGACCACGTATTGAACAGCGCCGATGCTGAATTTCAACTCCCAGGAGTTGTACCATAAGGGGGAGGGGTGGAATGGGGAGGGCGCTCGTGTTTCAAATGCTGGTCGAAGCCTGGGCCTTATTTTTACCGTGGTGGCCGCCTCCGCCGTGCTGACGCCGCTGGTGCTACTCCCCCGTCGCTTGTCTGAGGAATTGCAGGGGGGAGAGAGGACGGCGTGGAAGGAATCGGGTGATCGGTAATGAGGGGCAATCAACGTGCGATGAAGAAACGTGCGCCTTTCGTGCACCTGGTGGGCCCGCAGGTGTAGTCCCACCAGCCCTCTGGGCGTAGGTGGTCTAGAGCAGATCCTCTTCCACCCCTCCCTCTTCCCCCTTGGGGAGGGGTTTACCCCTCCCCCTACCCCCTCCCCTGGACCTGGACGGGGGGGGCCGCGGGTAGTTAGAGCGTCCCAGATGGCCCAAGACGGCTCCAAGAGCGCCTCAGAGAACCCAAGATGAGCTCCAAGATGGCTCAAGATAGCGCAAGATCGCTCGAGATGGCTCCTAAGATGGTTCCAAGAAGCCCAAAGACGGCCCCAAGATAACTCCAAGTGGCCAAACAGCTCCCCAAGGAGGCCCCGAAGAGGCCAAAATCGTCCCAAAACCTAAGGAAAATCAATGATTTTTGCTTTCTCGCCTTTTCGCTTCCGATGGCCATCCGAGGCCTGGAGATGGTTCCAAGATGGCCCAAGAGGGCCCCAAGAGAGCCCCAAAAGAGCCCCAAGACGGCCCCAAGAGCGCCCAAGAGCACTCCAAGAGCGTTCCAAGAGGGGTCCAAGAGGCGATTTTAGGGGCTTCCGAGGGGGGGCGCTAATTAAAGCCCCCCCTCTTGTTTGATCGATCTCCTCCAAGATGGCCCCAAGAAGCGCCCAGGAAGCCCCAAGAGGTCCCAAGATGGCCCCAAAATGGCCCCAAGAGGCCCCCAAGAGGCCCCCCGGAGGCCCCCAAGAGACCCCCAAGAGGCCCCAAGAGCCCCCCCAGATGCACCCAAGATGCTCCAAGAGGCCTCGGCGAGAATGCCTAATCATTGATTCTACACAGGTTTTAGCCACATGGAGGCCTCTTGGGGGGGGGCACGGATTAAGATGACTCCAAGAGCGTCTGGGAGAGCCCAAAATGACCTCCAAGATGGCTCAAGATATCCCAAGATGTCTCATAATGGCTTCCTCTGTGTGCTGCCCACTTCTCTGATCGAGGCAATTCCTCTGGCCATCGTTTCTGGATGGGCTGGTGGGGATTCGCGAAGCGACAACAATTTAGGAGCCATTTCTGGCCAATTTCTGCAATCCTTGCCGCCCCCCCCCCCCTCCACGTTTACGGCCCTCCCGTGGTCGTTCGCCCGCAACAGAAAAGGGTGATGTTTTTCGCACGTCCGCTTTAAAAAGCTCCAGCACACTTGAAGAGCAACGGAGGCTGAAAGCACCGTCACCAGGAATGGGTCGAGAGCTCTGGAGGCGGCGCATGGAACACATTAGCGGCCAATCCAAGGAGGTGGGCAGAACCTTTTTTATGTACGTCTTCGAATTCGCCGACCGCGTGGGATCTCCTCGGCGTGTGAGATGGAAACCCCTCACTCGACCCCTCCCCCGGGAGCTTGGTCCGGCCGGTTTGGATGGGGGGGCTCCTGGGTTTGGTGCCGGCGGGGGGGAAGGGGGAGGCGTCACGGGCTTAGTGTCAGCGGGCCCATCGGCCCCAGAAGCGCCCCCTGACGCGCCAAATTGCATCGAAATTTAAGTATTTGTCGAATCTTCCAAAAATTACGCGGACAATTTGTAGATCAACGAGGAGGGAATGAATTTTGGGCTAAGTCAATCATGTAATAGATCCCCTACGTACTCGAAGCCTTCGCCCTCTCACCCCCTCCGTGCCCTCCTGCCCCCTCCAGGTGGCTGCCATCATCCGCCTCCTCCCGCCCTTCTCGGACGCCCGACTCTGCCCTGCATACCTCTGGGTGAGGGGCAGCTCGGATTTGGGTCACCAGGCACTCGTCGGCGATGCATCGGCGATGCGACGCGATCCTCCCACCCTTGCCATCGCTCGGTCCATTACCCGTGCATGTTTCGGTTTCGTGCGCTTATTTTTCGCAAGGTGATTCTCGATGCTCCCCGATGGTTCTCGCAGATTAAACATGCACACGTCCGAGCGATGCCAAGCACCCTGGAGGCCGCCTAGCTTCTCCCCTCCCTCCCTTCCTCCCTCCTGCTCTTTTGAACTCTTAGCTGCTGCTCTTCGTCCCCCCCCTTCCCATACCAATCTCGATCGTGCCGAACGGTTGCTTTGGACGCCTAGCGCCTAGCTTCTCCTCTCCCTCCCTCCTCCTGCTCTTGTGAACTCTGAACTGCTGCTCTTTGTTTAGCATGGGGGAAACGGGTCCTGAGGGAAACGGGTCCTGGACCCTGGGGCCATCCCCAGGACGAATTCTTCATCCTGAATCGTTTTCTGACGGTCCTAGGGCAAACTCAGGACCCGTTTCCCCCATGGCGATTCGGCCCCCTCCTTCCCGTACCCATCTCGATCGTACTGGGCGGCGGCTCTGAAAGCCCGTCCGAACGGGCCCCCCCCCAAAATGGGTACGATGCCCAACAGCAAATGTGGTCCTACACTGAGATGGTCCACTTTTGGGCAACGACCCTGTCTTCAGCGGACAGCGTCTGTGGCGACGCCGACAAGAAATCCTGCGCAGAATGGGCGCGGACCGTGACGGTCCTTCGTCCCCATTCTTCGAGCCCCATCGGCAATGCATCGGCAGTGCATCGGCGATGCGGCGCGATCATCTGACCCCGCCTGCCCCGACCCCACCTGGGAGGCCTGGCTTCTCCCCTCCCCCCGTCCTCCTACTCTTGTTCACTGCCGCTCCGCGCCCCCCGGGGGCAGGGGAGGCGGCCAGCCAGAGGGGGCGGCGAGTGTGGAGGCGGCGACGACGACGGCGAGGACGAGGACGAGTGCGAGGGCGAGGGCGAGGGCGAGGACGAGGGCGAGGGCGAGGGCGAGGGCGAGGGCGAGGACGAGGACGAGGGAGAGTGCGAGGACGACGACGAGGGCGAGGGCGAGGACCAAGACGACGACGACGTCGGACGACGTCCCTCGCTTCCCGCGCCCGTCTCCACCGTGCCGAGCGGCCGCACCCGCCTGCGCCGCCGCGGCGGCCCGGCTCGCGGCCGGCCGCAGCAGCTGCGGCGCGGGAGGGCCGGCGCCGGCGTGGGCGTGCGGCGGCGGGGGGCGCGGCGCCTCGGCCCCGGGGATCGCGGTCCACTGCTCGCACAGTAGCTGCTCGCAAATGGCCTGGATCCGCCACAGGGGATCTACTATAAGGCACATCAAAGCAGACATGTGTTTTTTGAAAGTTTGCGAGTAGGTACTTTGCGAGTAGTGGAACGCGCTCAGCGACGTGCCACGCGCGGGGGAGCGGAGCGAAAAGAATGTCGGGGTCGTGCGCGCTCCCTTTGGGAGAGCCCGCCACTTGCCATCGCTCGGGCGCGGCATGCTTCGGTCTCGCGTCCCTTCCCCGTGCACGTTTCGGTTTCGCACGTGTGTTTTTTCGCACGATGGTCCAGCATGCTCCTCGATGGCCCTCGCCAAGGAAAAATGCACACGTGAGGTGTAGGCGGACTCGTGTCGTGACCACCACTCACTGCTCCCGATTACCCCGCCCCAAAGTCGTGCGCGCTCCCTTGTGGAGAGCGCGCCAATGGTCGTCAGGGCATGTGAGCGACGATCAAACGGGGGTCGTACGCGGGGTGACACAGCGACCTCACGCCGCAGCTTACGTGGGCCGCCCGCGAAGCACGCTGCACTGGAGACGAGGGCGCTTACCTGCGACCTTACGCGGGCAGCTTGCGCGCCAATGTCGGCGCCGTAGAACCCGTTTTTATGCGTCGCTCATTTGGCGTGCGGAATGTAGCCTCAATCATGTGATGTGTAGGCGGACTCGTGCCCTTGCCATCGCTCGGACGTCCATTGCACGTGCATTTTTCGATTTCGTGCGTGCTGTTTTTGCCGAATGATCTAGGATGCTCCTCGATGGTCCTCGTCAGAAAATGCGCACGTCCGAGCGATGCCAAAAACGTGATCACCATTCACTGCTCCCCATTGCCCAGCCCCGGAGGGGGAGGGCCATACGGAGGAGCAGCTGGCTCCGAGGAGGAGGATAAGGGCGATCAGGAGTACTCCACAGGAGGGAAAGGATGAGCAGGAGGTGGAGGAGGGAGGGGAAAGAAGAGGAAAAGGGGGTGATACGAGGAGGAGGAGGAGGAGGCGGAGGAGGAGTGAGGGGTCAGGAGGAGTGAAGAGTCAGGAGAAGGAGGAGGAGGAGGGAAAGGAAGGCGAGGAGGAGGAGTGACCGAGGAGGGGGAAGAGTGTCGGGAGGCAGGGCCCGATCGTGGCCACGACAACTCTGAAAGCTTGCCAGGTGTGCCCGGGGAGGGGTCCAGGTCGGGGTCAAACTTTCAGCAGCCCCTACCACTGGCGGCTGAACGACGTGCGCAGGAAGCTGTCCGCGTCTTCTGGCGTCTGCGTGCCATCGCTCGGACGTCCATTCCCCGAATTCGTATGTTTCTCTTTCGTGATCTGATCCAGGATGCTCCTCGATGGTCCTCGACGAAGAGAGATGCACACGTCCGAACGATGCCAAGTCTGGGGGCTATTTCCCACATGTTTCGTGGGACTATCTGTTTTTTTTCCCTGCCGCGTCGCACCCGCGTCTCCCTCACACACCTCCCTCCCTCTTCCCTCCTCGCCTCCTTTTTGCTCTCTCATCCCACCCACGCGCAACGCATGCGCGGCACGTACATGAAGCACGCGTCCACATACAGCCGCACGCATGCACACACTCGCACACGCACACGCACACACACAACACAACACAACACAACTCAACACAACACAACACAACACAACACAACACAACACGACACAACACAACACAACACAACACAACACAACACACCACACCACAGCACAACACAACACAACACACCACACCACACCACACCACCCCACAACACAACACATCACACCACACACACACACACACCTTACAACGCCACTACCCGCCTGGCGTGTCGACTGTATCATACATCAAAACGTACGCGCCACAAACAGGGCACCCACATGATACGCAGGTCCGTATACAGCCGTACACGCATCATACAATACCCACATTGAGACACGCGCCCACAGACAGTCGCACACATATCATACACATGCACGAGGAACACACGACGCACGACACGCATGTAGACACACGCGCACACACACACACCGCATACAACGCCAGTGCACGCCTGGCGTGATCACTGCGACGCACACCCGAGACGTCTGCGCACGGCCGTCCAGGCACAGCACGCGTGGTACTTTCTCGATGCCAGAAGGGGTGCGCAGAAGGTGGTCCCTGAGCGCGGTGTCTACCATTCACGGCACTGTCGCAACACTTAGCAAGCGTGCCATTTCCTCGACGCCACGAGGGGGTGTTCAGGGGGGTCCTCCCTGAATGCGGTGTCTACCCACGACACTGTCGCAAAGCTAAGCAGGTGTGGCACGTTTTCAACGACAAAAAGGGTGCGCAAGGGGCCGTCCTTGTGCGCGGTGTCTACCCACAACAGTCTCGCAAAACCTAGCATGCATGGTACCTTCTCGACGCCAGGGGGGGTGCGCAAGGGGTGGCCCCTGAGCGCGGTGTCTACCCACGACACAGTCGCACAACTTAGCAGGCGCGGCACGTTTTCAACGACAGAAAAAAGGGTACGCAGAGGGTGGTCCCTGAGCGCGGTGTCTATCCACGACACTGTCGCAACGCTTAGCAGGCGTGGCACTTTCTCGACGCCAGAGGGGGTGCGCAAGGGGTGGTCCCTGAGCGCGGTATCCATCCACGACACAATCGCAAAGCTAAGCAGGCGTGGCACGTTTTCAACGACAAAGGGGGTGCGCAAGGCGTGGTCCTTGTGCGCGGTGTCAACCCACAGCACGGTCGCAAAGCTTAGCAGGCGTGGCACTTTCTCGACGCCAGGGGTGTGTGTTCAGGGGGTGGTCCCTGAGCGCGGTGTCCATCCACGACACTGTCGCAAAGCCTAGCACCTAGCAGGCGTGGCACTTTCTCGAGGCCAGACGAGGTGCGCAGTGGGTGGTCCCTGAGCGCGGTATCTATCCACGACGCTGTCGCAAAACTTAGCATGCGTGACACGTTTTCAACGACATAGGGGGTGCGCAGGGGGTGGCTCCTGAACGCGGTGTCTATCCACGACGCTGGGTGCGCAGGGGGTGGGCTTAAGGAACATGTTCGGCAAGCGCCAGGAGTTCGCCGTGGACGAATCCACTACAGGAAAGACCACCGCAATTTTGGGCGAGTCCCTATCGTCATTCCCCTGGGTGACTTCCTCCGACTGACCCCGACGAAAGCCGTGGAGCTCATCAAAGACGTCCAAGAGATAGCCGAGGACGGCAGCTACAAGTTGGATCCGCCTCCGAGCACGGAGGCGCATCGCGCCACTATTCGGGGAAATGCTCCGCGTGAGCAAGCTGAAAAGCACCGAACGCTTCAAGCCGGGCGACCCGCTGATCGAGCTCCTCGCCTGCATGAGCTTCGCGTGACGGATTCCAGATCTTGCATGGGCAGCCTTCCAGGCTCGGGTCGCCACCGACTGCGCGAACGGACTGAGGCGCCCGAGGCACGACGAAGAAAAGTTTGCGACCGATTTGGGATGGCCCGGCACTGGAGCACGCTGTGCCGATGGATATCTCGCCAGAGCATGATCGGCTCTCGCGCCATGGGCGTGCCGCTGGTTTTCCTGCAGTCAAAGGACGACGGCGTCGCCTGCGGCGCACCGCGGGAGACTGAAGAAGCATGCGAAAAAAAAACTGCTGAACATGCCGAACCCTATTAACACGGGGCACGTGCACGGAGTTCTTCCCGCGCGCGTGGGAATAGAAGTGAGATTTACCATCAAGGTGTCCAACCGAAATAGTTTGATCCAGGAACATATGGCCACCATCGTGAGCTTCGCGTTCGAAAGCAGCGACCAGGACAAATACGACGCCTGCGCGCTGGGAGAAATCTTCCGCCCGCGTCTTCTACATGGCGGAATCTGGATGCAGGTGCACAAGCTCGAGAAGCAGAGCCTGGACGTGGTGGCCGACCTCATCAACTCCTTCGGAATCCACTTGCCGCTCATGGAGGCGCACTTTAAATGGCAAAGCGACAACATCATAGCGCACCAGGTTAAAAAGTATGGAAACGCGCTCACGCACGCGCGCTTCCTGACGTCCACCGCATGACAAGGCCAGACGATCCGCACCGGCGTGACGGTCGACTGTGCGCAGGAAGCGAGCGTTGGCAGACCGGAACAAAGGGCGGAGAACAGCAGAGCCACTTGCGTGGACGATCTGATCCTGGTTCGGCCGCCGCCAAGGGAGGTCTTGCAGAAAGGCCCACTTTCATCCGTGCTCAAAGCTCTCCAAAAGCTCGATGGGCGCATGGCCACGGAGACGCGGGGGATCGAAGCTCTCGCTCTGGAGCGCCAATGGATCTGGCCGGCGGCGTGAGGTCGTTGGAGTGCCCCCGCTCAGAGATGATCTATCGAAGAACGCTCCAAGAGACTCTCCGTGTAAGGGCTTTTCTGATGTTCTCTCCGCTGCACGTGCAGCTCGGAGTCTTCGCGTACAAAAGATGCGCCACTACCTGCAAACACTTGTTCTACGCCCCGCTCCGTGAAACGGCCCTGGTGACCCCCATCTTCTCTTGCCGCGCTCGAGTCGCTCTCCGACTAGATGAGAGCGCCTGCCCACGTCCTCGTGCCAGCCATAACTCCGGGATTTTCTATCAAAGGACATTCAGGTACAATGCCGATAGCACACGTTTGCGCCTCGTTGTCTTGCAAGCGCAGCTCGGAGACTTCCCGTCGAAGAAATGACTAGGCTACCTCAGCGTGCGCGCTGCAACGCGGGCTCGGCCGAGAACGAGGTGTGCGGTGCAAAACCTCCACCCTCCCTCTTTCTTTCCACGCCCTTTTCCTCGCCCCTTCAGTTTCCCTTCGGCGTTGTCTTCGTTTCTGTTCGCGCAGCGTGTCAGGCTCCCAAGGCTTGACTGGCGTCACCAACGGTATCGGCGAGGCAACGGCCACCAACATCATTCTCACAAGTTCCACTTCAACTATCATCCCACCAGTCATATAATAAGTATGTGGAGTTCCTCGGTAGCGTAAGTTCTGGGCCCCTGCAGGAAGGCGTCAAGGGCTCCAGCGGCTGGCGACTCGACAGATGCCGAGCCGTCGGTAGTCGGGCTCTCATGGGTGCGCATGATTCATGTTTCAAGCACGGGATGGAGTATCGGTGTATTTTTCCGATCAATTGCGGGACGATTCGAACCGAGTGTTGCGATTCTGCTGCAACTAAACGAAGCCAAGACGAGGACAAATTCGGGTGGGAAAAAATCGAGAGCCTCTGAGATCTGGCGGCTCTTGAGGATGTCTCGGTCGCTGCGGCCCTCTCAGAGCGTTGCGTAACGCTCTGAGATCCTTCAGAGAAGCTCTGGAACGAATTTATCCTCATCCTAGCCCCGCCCGAGCAACGCCATGAAGTCAGCACCGCCTGGGCTCTCCGAGGGAGGAAGCCAGGAAGAGAAAGAGGTAGGCGGCGGCGGCGGAGGGAGGACGAGGAAATAACTGAGTGTTTCTTTTTCGACAGCAACCTCCTGATGACCTTCTCTCTTTACGGGACCTCTGGAGCCCAACCACCACAAGGTAGGCTGGTCAAAGACAACACTGACTGACACGGGACCTCCAAAAGCCGAAGGCAACTGGTCAAACGCCGAAGCAAAGCTGCACGAATCTCTGGCATCCTAGCTGTCCGAACCGGTCGCAATTCTGTCCTGAGCCGAGAGAAGCTGCTGGACATGCTGCAACTTGTTCCTACTGTCCCGAAGAGAAGGAGGCACAGGGGATCCAGACGACAGAAGGCAGGGAGCTTCGCTCACCTGCAAGCCAAGGGCAGGTTCATGCACACTGGGGCCCTGACAGCCCACAGCTAGAACATCTGACAGCGAGGCCCGACTCAGCCGCTCGCTCAGGCCTCAGCGTGTTTGCGATGCGGCTGAGGAGCCTGATATCCTCGTCCGAATCCACACCACCCACTTCAAAAGAGATAATCTTAGAGGAAAAATGGGACGAACACCTGGGAACAGCATAGGCGCGCTTGAGGCCCTTGCCGCTACCGGCAGCCGACGGTGATGACGACGTCGACGACGATCACGACGACGCCGCCGGCGTTGGCGCCAACGCGGCCGCCGCCGACAATGACGGCGCTGGCAACCGACGGCCGACGACGGAACACTGGCCGACGACGGATGCGACGGCGGCGTCAATGCCGACGACGCCGACGCCGCCGACGGCCGACGCGCGCGCCGTCGCCGACAACGACGGCGCTGGCAACCGACGACGACGCAACACTGGCCGACGACGGTTACGACGACGGTTACGTAAGACGAAGCCAGGCCAAATCTCAAATCGGGTGAGGATACATCGAGAATCTCCGAGATCCGGCGGCTCTGGAGGATGTCTCGGGCGCCCGAGGCCTTCTCAGAGCGTTCCGGGTCGCTCTGAGAGCGTTCCTGCACGCTCTGGAAGGGATCTACGACACGACGACGGCGTCGATGACGACGCCGACGCAGCCGACGGCCGACGCGGCGCCGCCGCCGACGACTGCGGCGCGGCGCGCAGGGAGCGTGCGGCGCGCGTGGCTCGCCGAGCCCGGCGCGGCCGCCCCGCCAGGGGGTCTCGCCGGGCGCAAAGCCGGCGGCGCCTTGAGCGGCAGCGCGGGCGCCTAGGCGCCGCCGCTTCCGTGCGGCGGTCTCCGTCGTCGTCGGCACCGTCGCCGTCGCCAGTCGTTGCTGGTCGTTGTCGTCGTCGGTCGTGGCGCGCCCCAGGTCGTTTGTGCCCTGGCTGACGCCCCTGGACAGGGCGAGCCAGCTGGGCCTGCTGGGGCCGCCTGCCCCGTCGTGCTCCCCCGATGTTGCGGGAACAGTTCGGTAGTTGGAGCACGATGTGTGCGCGCCCGCGTCAGGCAATCAAGACATTCTCAGGTAACCGAGGTACGTCTTTAGAGCCGCCCCCCCCAGTCGTGGAAACCAATTATCCTTTCGACGCCCTTACTGACGGACTGAGGTCCCACCAACAATGCAAAGCAGCTTTCGCCGAAAGAAACAGGGGGGCTTCTCAAAACCGAAGAACTGCGTTGGCCATCATCTCTCGACCTCCACGTGACCTCCCACGCAGCGAAATACATTTGGGCCCCTGGCGAGGGTTGTACCTGGGCCCATGGCCCGTGGCGCGCAAAGTATGAGCAATGCTCGGACGCGGCTCCCACGGTTGCTGCCACTGCTGAGTGCCAGCCAAAACTGCCGCGCACGCTGACGGATTCAGTCGCGCTGGCGAGTACAGCAGTGTGAGGTGCCAGCCGTGCAGCCTACAGCAGGTAACGGTTTCAATATGAAGGAAGAAAATCCGACAGTCCCTCCACCACCCCCTCCTTACAACCCTCGCCTTCGGCCTCCTCCTCACCATCGGTATTCTGACGGGCCCTTTACCCCGTCCTTCCGGCTAACCTGGCCACAGCCGGCCTGGTCGGTCCGGCCCGCCCGGCCCTGTAGGGAGGGTCCTCACCTTCCTATTTAGTCTTCCAACGGGCCTGGTACCAGACCTCCCCGGGTCCTCCACCAGGTCTGGTGGGACACCTCCCCTCCACCTCGACCAAACCTCCCAGGAGGCCCTCTGGCGAGGTAGAGCGGGCCTTCACCAGACCTCCCCTGGTCTTCCACCGGACCTCCACCAAGTCTGGTGGGAACAATCCACCAGACATTCCCCAAGTCTGGGGTCGCGGTCTTTGGAAGGGGTCTCGTGGACAACGGCGGTCCTTGGGAGGACCAGGGGAAGTCTCTGGCAGGCTTCCCCTGGTCCTCCACCACAGGGGAAGCATGCTGGAGGTCTGGGGGAGGCCTCCTGGAGGCCCTCCCTGGTGCTCCCCGAGGTCTCCCCCCTGACCTCCTCAACAGGTTTCCCCCTGGCCTCCCTGAGGCCTCCCTGGTGGAGGACCAGGGAGGAAGGCCTCCAGGGACAGATCTCCAGGGAACGTTCCCGTGCGGCCCTCTCCGCGCCTGGGCGGGCCGAGCTGGCGCGCGGGCCCGGGCGAGGGCGGCTGCAGCCAGGCTGGCTGGCTGGCTGGCTCCTCCTCCTTCTTCCTCCTCCTCCTTCCTCCTCCTCCTCCTCCTCCTCCTCTTCCTCCTCCTCTCCTCCTCCTCCCTCCTCCTCCTCCTCCTCCTCCTCCGTCCTCGTCCTCGTCCTCGTCCTCGTCCTCGTCCTCGTCCTCGTCCTCGTCCTCGTCCTCGTCCTCGTCCTCCTCCTCCTCCTCCTCCTCCTCCTCCTCCTCCTCCTCTTCCTCCTTCTTCCTCCTCCTCGTCCTCGTCCTCCTCCTCCTCCTCCTCGTCCTCCTCTTCCTCCTCCTCCTCCTCATTCTTTCCTCCTTCTTCTTCATTGCTCATATTTCTTCCTCCTTGTCGTCCTCCTCCTCCTCGTCCTCGTCCTCGTCCTCGTCCTCGTCCTCCTCCTCCTCCTCCTCGCTCTTGCCGCACCCCAAGGCTGGTTGAAACGGCGGGCCGGGCGTTTCGCCCGAGACTGTTTCACAATGTATGACCCTGAAATTTAAAACCTGCAACAGTCCCACGGATAGCGCAGCGCTCATCCGTTTTCAATATTTGCATGGGCTTCACGTGTGGGCGGCCCGTTTTCAAAATGCGGTTGTCGCCTTAGCGCCGCGCGAACTCGTCTTAAACATGTCAGGAAGGTATCACGGATGAAGGGCCGCTCTTTTTCAAAATTTGGTTATCGCTTTAGCGCTGGGCACACCCGTCTTCAAAGGTTGCAAGCATTTCGCGGATGGAGGGCGGTTCATTTTCAACATGTTGCTCTCGCCCCAACGCCATGTACGTGCGTTTTTGAAAGTTCGCAACACTTTCAAACACTCTTATGGTTCATGTCCCCAAAGTTATGTTTTGGACCGATTTCGGAACGTCAGAGCGCAACTATCACGTTGATTCGCTGCGTTGAAGTCCCAAGAATGATGTTCGTCAAGCCGCAACGATAACAACGATTCGCGGCGTTGAAACCCCCCAAAAGGCATCCTGGCACAATTCCGGATTGTTGTTCCAACGGTGCATGACCGTCACTGCACACGAACCCGTGAAGGACCATATGAAGAACAAATTGGGTGGAGGGTTTGCTGCAATATCGCTGGTGCGGTTTGGGTTTGCTCTTGTCCCCCGCCCCCTCCTCCTCCTCCTCCTCCTCCTCCTCCTCCTCCTCCTCCTCCTCCTCCCTCCCCGCTCTTCTTCGTCCAGCCGAAACGGGCCGGCGCGCGGGCCGGCCGAGCCAGGCGTTGGCGGTTGCGGCGGCGGCGGCGCCGAAAACGACCAACCCCCAAGCGGGCACCCATGGTTTCCTCATGAATTTACTCAATTGTGGTATGACGCATCATACGGCCTGTACGCGAAACGCACGAGCGGGCCAGGTCTGGCGGGTGGGAGATTAAAATATGGCGCCCCTTTGGATCGGGCCGGGCGGGCCGGACCCTAACGGGCAGGTCGGGCGGATCCCAAAGCGGAGCGGGTCGGGTCGGGCGGGCGGAAAATTAAAATGCGATGCGTGATTTAATTGACAAGCTACGAACCCTGTCCAACACTCGGGCGGGTCGGGCGGGCCGGGCAGGGCAGCGAATTATCGGGCCGTGGGCGGCCGGGGCTTTAATGCCAGTTTGTGATTGATAAGGCAATCCAGGCGCGCGATTGAACAATGGCTTCCATGCTCAGGCGAACAGCGCGGGTGCGTCCGCCAAGTGGACACACCCCACGGCGGCGCCGGCGATTGGCGCCGACACCTGGTCGACAGCTAGAGGGCGACAAACGCGACGCAACCCGCGTCGCTTCAGCGGGTGGGGGACAGCAACGCCCCCGCTACAGCGGGGTGACTGGGCCAAAAGAGCCATGGAGGAGGCGGGGGGGAGAGGCGCCTCAGCCGGCGGGCGGTGCCGACATGGCTACAGACAGGAAAGGGGGCAAAAGGGCGAGGAGCGGCAGAGGCAGGCGGCAAGGGCTCCTCCTTTTCCTTGTCATCCTTTTCCCCCCACTACAATATGTCTTACGACGGCGTCGAGGGCGAGAACGAGGACGACGACGACGGGCGACAACGCACTGCGGATGCTCCATTGGGGGGGGGGGCACGGACGCTGCGTATATCCGCTGTAATTGCCGTCGGCGACGACGACGACGCATTGCGGATCGGGGGGGAACGGGGGGATACTGCGCAACCCCCCTGTCGTCGTCGACGACGACGACGACGAAAACCGCGACGACGACGACGACGACGGCCGACGACGCACTGCGGATGCCCCAAAGGGAGGGGGGCTGCGCTGCGAATCCCGCTGCAATCGGCGACGAAAACGACGACGACGAGGACGGCGACGAAAACGACGACGACGACGACAGCGACGACGACGACGACGGCGAAGGCGACGACGGCGACGACAACGACGACGGCCGACGACGCACTGCTGATGGCCTAAAGGGAAGGCGTTACACTGCGAGCCCCGCTGCAATCGACGAGAACGACGACGACGAAAACTACGACAATGACGACGACGTCGACGACGGTGACGACGAAGACGACGACAACGACGCGACGACGACGGCGCCCGACGACGCAGTGCGGATGCCCCAGAGGGAAGGTGCTGCGCAGCGAGTCCCGCTGGAGCCGGCGACGAAGACGACGACGAAGAAAACGACGACGACGACGTCGACGACGACGGCGGCGACGAAAACGACGATAATGGAGCGACGCCGAACGCCGACGACGACGATGGAGGAGGACGACGACGCTGACCGACGACGACGACGATGAGGACGACGACGGACGAGGGATGCCCAAGAGGGAAGGCGCTGCGCTGCGAGTCCCGCTGCAGTCGACGACGACGACGACGACATTCTTGCGCCGAGGAGCCGACGGCGCCGCGGGCCCATTCTGGGCCCAGTCGGGGCGGAGGCTGCGCGCAGACGGCGCGCAATCATCAGCTCCCAGTGCTCGGCTTCTTCGCATTGAACCCCTTGGCGAACGCGCCCGCCCCTGGCTGGGGCCCTTTCTTGATGCGCGACAGGTTCTGCCTGCCAGTCTGCCCCGCCTGCTCGTCTCGCTTCGCCGCGTGCCCGCGCGTTCCCTCTCTGCCGATGCACCCGCGCTTCGCGCGGTGGTGCGCTCCAGCGCCTCGTCGAGAGCGACGGCGTGGCTCTCCTGCACCTCTTGGCCCCTGTCTGCGGCCGGTTTCGAATGGCGCCGCGCGCGACGCCGGTGCCGGCCATGGCCCTGCGCTCTCCTGCCGGCCGCGCGCCCGCCGCCGACGCGGACGCCTTCGATCCACGCCTCAAGCTTCTGTAGTGTTTACGCTCTCGCGTCGTGGGCGATGTCGCGCTTCGTCCCTGCGAGCTGCCTCGCCCTCCTTCTCTTCTTGACGTGGGCCATCTTCGCGAACTTCAAGCTGGGCGCTTGGAGCGGCTCAATATCGATGGGGGCCGCGAGGGCGGCGTGGGCGCGGCCCCTGACCAGCCCGACCACGCCTTTGGCGAAGCTGGCCGGCTTGACCTGCGCCCGCGGCACCTGCGCCTGCTCCGCGATGTCGTCCACGAAGCCGTCGCCAACGAATTGCCCAACCAGCCGACTGGGTTGAAAACGGCCTGCATGGCCTACTGCGCGCTGCTTGTCCTCGGTTCTGTGCTGCGCCGCGCTCCAGTCAAAGCGTGTCCTCGGCGTCATCCCTGCCTGCAGTTTTGCCGCGCCTCTGACGGCGCGCGACAAGTCCGCGGTGTGCCTGATCTTGCTGAGGCCGCTGCGCGCCTCGAGCACGTCTGCGAGGGCCATGGGCTCGCCCCCGTTAGAGGCCTGACAGGGCGCCGCGCCCTTCCGCAACGACCTTGGCCTCGCTGGCGCCCCAGGCGCGGAAGACTACCCAGCCCTGGGCCGCTGTCCTGATCCTCTGGTCCACGGTGTACCCGCCTCCCGACGCGTCGCCTGCCGCAATGCGACACTCGTCGCCGTCCAGGTTCTCCGTGGCGCTGATCCTCTCGTGCAGCTCCTCGCCCGACACCAGCGGGGGGCTTGGCCTGCGTCCAGCTCTGGGGAAAATGCCTCTCAGCCACAGGCGCCGTTGGTTCTCCACCTCGATCGCGGCCCTCTCCACCAGGCGCTGAGACTCCTGACGGCCCTCCAGTGTCTCGCTGCACTCGCGGCGCTCCCACATGCGGCGCCGCCGAATTCCAAGTGCCTCGCCGCACCTCGGGCACGCGTCGTCTTCGATCTCGATGCCGAGATCCGCCGCGCGCTGCGCTGGCCGCTCCCCGCTTGCTTTGGCCGCAAGGTGAGCTCCCACCTTGTCGCGCTCGCCCATATTCCGCAGCTTGGCCGCCGTCTTGCGCGCCGAGCGGAGATCGGCACCCCCGTCCAGCCCGCCGCCAGAGTAGTGCTTCGCCGCCTTGGGCCGCTGGCCGGCCTCGATGGCGCTGCCGATCGCCGCCCCCAGGTCGCCGATGCAAACGTGGCCGCCCCAGGCGCCAGGGCTGTCCCGGCCGAAGACCTCACCCCATTGGATGCCTGGCGCCAGGGCCCGGCAGGGCGCCGACCCATGTCCGAGAGTGACGACCATGGCGCGGGCAACTCCCGCTGCTCCTCCCCGCCTGTGCCGCGCCTTCTTCTGCTGCGTGGCGGCGACGGTTCTGGGCCGCGCGATGCTGCCCCCCCCCCCCCCCTAAGCGGGTCGCTGACGGCGCGCGCCCGCGAGTCTTGCAGCGCGACTGCCGGACCGAGCGCGGGGCCGCCCGCCCCGATCTCCAGCTGCAGCAGCGCCGCGAGGCAACGGCCGCCCTATGGCGAGGGGCCACCACCGATGCGAGCCTGCGCCTCTACTTCGCGACCGTGCTCGGGGCGTGCCGAACACCTTGCGCGCGTAGGCCGCCCGTGGCATGGGCCCTCGTTGCGCGACCTGCCTGCTCTGCCTCTGGCACTCCTTCCGCTTCGCGCCATCTTCGGCGCCTCGCCGCCGGCCGATCAGCGCTGCGCTTGGCGCGCGCGCCCGTGACGCCGCAACGCTGCGGCCCAGTCGGGGCCAAAAACGGGCGCCTGGTTCTTCGCCGTGGCCGTGATTGAAGCAAGGGCCGACCGTCCCGGCATTCCTATAGCCCTTCCGCGAAGTGTTCTTAGAACCCACACATGTTCTAATAACGACAACCATGTTCTTACATCCCCAGGGCGAAAATTTTTCCTCCTGGGCCCAGAACGACGGCGTGAAGTCTTGAGCAGACCCGTATGAGATAACCGCCGTCGGATCCCATGAGGTTCGCGCGGATCCCAATGTGGTTTTGGTGTTTGTTCCGGTGGGTCCAATTTCTGTCCGTGCGGATCCGAGTTCGGATTGGCTGGATCCGTGTCCGGTCATTGTTTTCACGGCGGATCCGATTTCTACCTTGTTGAATTTCTACTATTGAATTAAAACAAGGGGCCGGAATAAATCGGATCCACAGACCCCGCAAACCGCCAGTGTTAAGATTCTATGGGGGAAGGGGGGGTTCGGTAATCAAATGTTCCACGATGGGCCTTGCGTCGCCTCGCGCGCTCCCATCAACTCCCCGCGAGAGCGGGCCCCATTCAATATGAATACATGCATACCTCCCCCCCCCCCGGTTGCTGCAAAGAGCTCGTCTGGTCGCCGCCCGTTCGGCGGCGCCGACGTTGTCTCGCGAACTCCGTGGCCATTTTCGCCTCCAGAGGAAAATCTTTCGTCCTGCGTAAGTGCGATTCGGCCCTGCGTCTCCTCGCCCAAGGGACTGCCTGCAAGATGTGGCGTGTCGGCTGCGCGGTTACCAGCGGCGGGCTGTCTGTGAGACGCGGTGCGTCGGCTGCGTGGTAACCGAGAAGTCCGAAGGCCAAAGCGCCCGGAAGTCCGAAGGCCAAAACGCCCAATGCGCTTCGGCCCTGCGTCTCCTCACCCAACGGACTGCCTGTGAGATGTGGTGTGTCGTCTATATTGTTACCAGCGACGGACTGCCTGTGAAATGTGGTGCGTCGGCTATATGGTAACCAACGAATCCGAAAGCCAAGGCGCCCGTCCCCAGGACGAGAGTTTGTTCCTCTTGATGTGGTGTGTCGGCAATGTTGTCACCAACATCGGGTTGCCTATGAGATGTGGTGCGTCGGCTAGCTGGTAACCAACGAGTCCGAAGGCCGAAGCGCCCATCCCCAGGGCGAGAATTTTTCCTCTTGGGCCCGGAACGACGGCGCGGAGTCTTGAGCAGATCCGCATCAGACAACCGCCGTCGGATCCCATGAAGTTCGCGCGGGTCCACATGTGGTTTTGGTGTTTGTTTCGGTGGAGCCAATTTCCGTCCGTGCGGATTCGATTTCGGATTAGCTGGATCCGTGTCCGGTCTCATTTTCCACGGCGGATCCGACTTCTACCTGGTTAAATTTCTACTATTGAATTAAAACAGGGGGCCGGGAGAAATCGGATCCGCCGACCCCGCGAACCGCCCGTGCTAAGATTCTATGGGGGAGGGGGTCTGGCAATCAACTTTCCACGATGGGCCTTGCGTCGCCTCGCGCACTCCCATCAACTCCCTGCGCGAGCCGGCCCCATTCAACACGAATGCATGCATCCCTCTCCCCTCCGGTTGCTGCAGAGAGCTCGTCTGGTCGCCGTCCGTTCGGCTTCGCCGACGTTGTCTCGCGAACTCCTCGTGGCCATTTTCCCCTCAAGAGGAAAATCTTCCGTCCTGCGTAAGTGCGTTTCGGCCCTGCGTCTCCTCAACCAAATGACTGCCTGTGAGATGTGGTGCGTCGTCGCGCCGCAGGCCCTCGATCCTCGTCGCGACGTCGCTCGGCCGCGGGCGCGCCAGCGCCCGCGGGCGCCTGCTGCTAGCCTTCTCCAGCGTCGCGTAGAGCGCCGCCCAGCCGAAGTCGATGCTTCGGCGAGCGCCGGCGGCCGGCGCGCGTCGATCGACCGGGGGCGACGGGCCCTGCGGGCGCCGTCTCCTCTCTGACGGGCCGCGCGCCCAAGTGGCTCAGCATCTCCAAATGCAAAGCGCGGGCGGGGGGCCCAAGTCTGAGCCGCTCGCCCATGGGGGGGCGGGCCCAGGCACGTCGTGGAACTCGGCTAAGTCCCGCGGCGCGGTGGCCGCGCATATCTGCGCGGGCGCCCGCTCCAGCGCCTCGTCGGCGAACGAGCGAGCCAAAGCCTCCTCGGGGGCGCTGTCGCCCGCCACCGCGGCGCCCCACTTGCCCGCCAAGTGCGTCGCCTCATCGTTGGTGTGCTCGCTTGTTATATTGGGCCAAGTCTTCGTCGCCTCCGACAGCGGCCCCATCGCTCGATCGCCTCCAGCTTCCTCGAGAACGAGGCCAGCGCGCGCGACCCCGAGCTGCTGGGGCCGCGCGCCCGCGCTCTCTGTTCGCGCGATCGGCGCCTTCAGGCCCGAGCAAGCGCTTGCTTGAACTTGCCGCATTTTTTGTTTCCCCCCCCCCCCCCCCTTCTTCTTCTTCTTCTCACGATGTGCGGCCCGTCGCTGTGGGCCAACATTATGATGGGGCGTAGCTTGATTTCTGGTCGATGGCTGCCCCTCGTCGCCCCTGCAGTCCTCGCCCCCGCGCTCTCCCGCCGCCGCTCCGCCTCCAAGAGCTTGGAACGTCGCGGCGAAACGCTCTCGCGCCGGCCCGAGACGCGCCAGGTGGCCCGATGGCCCCGGGATGGCCCCAGGAGGGGCCGCCGGCTATCGGGCCCGCCAGACTGCGCGCCTGGAGAAGCACTGCGCGCCAGGATCAGGAAGTGAGGACGTCGTAGGTGGCAATGTTCACGATGCAACCAACTGGTCTGGAAACGTGACAACAACCTGGCACCAGGCCGTTCGGGGCTGCGTTCGTCCCCCTCCCCCCCCCCCCGCGCGCGACTTCTTGTGCTGTGCCGGAACAGAATCCTCTCCTCCTCGTCCTCCTTCTCCTCCTCGCCCTCCCCGCGCCCCCCCCGCCCTCTCCCTCCCCCGCGTCCTCCTCGAGAGAGGTCGACGCGGGCAGTTCGCGTTGCCTCGAGCGCGCGGGTCTCGCGACCAGGAAACGGGCAGGCCCGACGAGGGCCGCCCCTGGCCCGCCACTGAGCGGGCGCGCGCCGGGACGAATCAAATCGCGCAGAGCGCGTGCGTCGACGCGAATGACGAAACAACCGTGAGGCAGCGAGGGGGGGGCCGAGACGCGCGGGCGGGCGCTCGCGGGGGATGGGGGCGCGAGTGGCCTGAGCAACAATATCGAGACAGACATTGCAGGGCCAGAGGTGACGAAACGAATGGTTTGGCAGATTGCAGCGTGGACGCAATTCGCGCGCCTAGACATCGGAGGTGGCCCAGGCTCCGCACATTGTTCTGAAGGCGGCGGCTCTCCAAGCGGGGGGCGGGGGCGCGCCTCGCCCCGGGGCGCGAGAGCGCTGGCGCGAAGGCGCTGGGGGGGGCCAAGGGCGGGGGGGTCGGAAGCAGAGTTCGCGCCGACCGCCGCGGCACATAGAGTCATGAAGCAGAGCAATGAGATGGCGCCGGAGATGGGGGGCGCGCGGGCAGTTGGGCGGGGCGTGCGCTGGAGACTGTTAACATGTTGAATGGCGAGATGCCAGTCTTGAGATGCCTGAGAAACCTCGGGGAAAGCTGGAGCAGCAGCCTGGGGGGTACTGACGAACGGAGGGATATCAAACATGTTGACCAATTGCGTGCGCCAGATGTCGTGCCATCTTTTCCCTTGGAGAATGGTGGCCGGCGGCAGCCGATCCAGCTCTCGGAGGCGGGTCGCCGGCGGCTCGGGGCCGTCGAAAGCGAAGCGGCTGGCTGGGGCCACCCGAGCAACATTGACCAGAAAACGAATAGCGGGGCCACTTCACTTCGCGAAATCCTGCCGGCCTGCAGCGCCCAGAAGCACGGCGGCGGCCCCCTGCTTTCTCACCCGGGGAAAGGGCATTCGGAAGTGCCCGGCGCATGATAGGACGGCGAGGGCCCTTCGAGCACGCGAAGTGCCCGCGAGATTGGCAATGGGGCCCCTCTTCGACCATCAGTCGGACACATGTTCAGCAGTTGTTCCACGGGGCTTGCCACGAGGAGCCTGGAGAGACTTCGGGGCCCATCCGCGCCCCGAGGTTTTTTTTTCTTTTTATATATATATATATATATATATAAAAACCTTCGGGACGGCTGCGAGCCCGGGCCAGGGCGGGGTCGGCCCTCGTACTTTCCAGCGGCAGGTGTCTGCCAGGTTCCAAGAAAACTGGGCGGCCCGGGGCGCGAGCTTGCGCCCGGGCACTATCGCCGCGAGGCGAGGCGAGCCCATCGGCCTCGCCAGAGACAGAGGCGAGCGCGCCGATGACCTCGAGGAAAAAAGAACTGCCCCCAGGTCGCCCGCGCAAGCTCCAATGGCGCCCCTTCGAAAGCCCCCCCTCTAGGATGAACAGCTGCAGGCGCGAGCGTGGCTGTGATTTTTGTCCCGCGCTTTGTCGAGGCCGATCGCAGCGAGGACCCCGCTCGCGGGGCGTCCTGGAAGGGCGCCGCTGGGAATCCCATCGAAGATGGGCTGGGCGCCTCCTACCGCGCCCGCGCAACGCGCGCGGCTGCGCAGGTTAAGGGTACTTTCCCGTCAATGGGATGGCGTGCTGTGAACTCGGCGGTGGTTCATGGATTGCTCGAGGTTTGTTCCCGTGGTTTAAAATTGGGTTTCGCCCCCCCCCCCCCCCCCCCAGGCATATGGTTTCGAATCGGTGGTTTATGCGATCTTGGCGTTTGCCAGGGCGCATGCGCGGTTGAAGGTCATCTCACCAGGCGCGCCAGCTATGCGCCTGGTAACGCTCCGCTACCACATGCAAGCTTGACCGCGGTGCCGAGAGCAAGAAAACGACTCCAGCAACTATAATCTCAAGTCCCGCGATAGCGCGGAGATGTACTTGAACGGTTCGAGCCAAAATGGCCACGGAAGGGGCTGGCGGGGCGAGCGGGAAGAGGCGGTGGGGGAAGCGAAGTTTGAGTAGGAGGGGCAAGGATATGAAATCGGGACGAGCAGAATAGGAGGGGATGGGGGGGCGAGGGGCAGGAGGACGAGGCTGTGGAGTAGGAGGGATTTTCCGCATTGGTAGAAAGCCCCCCCCCCCCCCCCCCCCCCCCAAATGCCCCGCAGGGCACTGGGAAAAGAGGACAAGGAGGGGGCTAGCGGACGGTGACAGCGCTTGAGCCAATATGGCAACAAGGAGGGAGAAGAGGAGGAGGAGGAGGAGGAGCAGCAGGAGGAGAAAGCAGACGGGGTAGCAGAGAGCAGAACGAGGATGAGGAGCAGGAGGAGGAGGAGGAGGAATATTCACTCCTGCGGGTGGCCCTGTCAGAGCAAACTTCGACGAAACGGCCGAGCCACCTGGATCGAAAACAAATGCGAGCGGCGCATCGTCTTCTTTGTTGCTTCCTGCTTCCTGCCTCATTCCTCCTCCGACCTGCCTTCCCCTCCTACCTCCTCCTTTACCCCCCCTCCTCCTCCCCCCCCCCCCCTCCCCCCTCCTCCGCCCCTGTTGCTCTTTACTTCTTGTCGACGTCCTCTTCTCCTTCAGCTTCCTCCTAGTGGTCCCTCTCTTCCTCCTCCTCCTCCTCCTCCTCCTTCTCCGCCTCCTCGTGCGGTGCGCCGCTCGAAAAAGGTAGCGTGGCGGTCTATAGGCCCAACATCACCGCGAAGCGGCCCAACGCTGCTGTCCTCTCCTTGTGCATGGATGACCCCGCGGCCTGCGCCGCGAGGTACTCTGTGTTGTAGTTCGAGATCGCGCGAGCCACATCCTGGCTGACCGCCTGGATGGGAGAGGGAAGATGAGGAGGTCCGCCTCATCATCGACCCCCTCCTCATGGTCCGCCTCCTCATCCTCCTCCTCATCATTACCTTCATCATCTAATTCCTGATCCGCTTCATCACCCCCTTCCTCATCTAAGTCCTGATCCGATCCATCCCTGCCGTCCCCACCCGCATCGTCATCACCCCCCTATGCCTTGCCATCGTTGCCATCATCGTCATCATCGCGAACACCTCCTTCCTCCGATCCCGTCCTCGTCATCCACGCCTGCGCGACCCTATCATATTCCCCATATATCCATATCGTGTTCTTGATCGTCGTACTCGTCATCGTCATTCCTGTCTTCGTGCTATTCGTGGTCATGCAGGTCATCCTCATCGACGTCCTAGCCTGCCTCATCCTCACCATTCGCGTCACCGTCTTTCCCTTATCCCCTGTAGCTTTTCAGCGCCATCTCATTATCCTTAGGTTATCCTCAGTCTCGTCGTCATCCTAATGGGTTGATTCCTGATCCAGACTACCATCCCTTCCCTTCTCCTCCCTCTTCCTTGGCCCTCGTCCCTTTATCCCCTAGGAGCGGTGGGTGAAGGTGAAGGAGAGGGGGGAGAAGGAGGAGGAGGGCGAGAGGACCAATGGTCAGGGCGGGGTAACTTAGACCGGAGGAGGAGGAGGGTTCGTTGGCATGGGTCGGAGGAAGTGGAAGATCGAGGATGAGAGGGGGCAGGAGGAGGAGGAGTTTGAAGCACGGCGCCGTCTTGGCGTTCTCCGCGTGGGGCAGCGGCAGCGCGATGAGATGGCTCAGCGGCATCTTCTTGGTCTGCTGGAGCTCCAACGGGTGGTGCAAAGGCGTGATCATCGTGCCCATCGGCACGTGCGAACCTCGCCAATCTTCAAATCGATTATCGTCGAGCCCTGGATGTCGTTGCTGCCCTCTTCCGTCTCCGCGAACTTCAAGAAGTCCTTGGGCGACGCGCCGTTCTGCAGCACTGTCGCCGCCTGGTGGCACATGATGCGGGTGTCCTTCGCGCGTGCAATCACCATGCACTCGAAGCCCACGAGGGGAACGCACGCTGGACCCCAGCGAGGGCAATCGGCCTTGATCGTCATCAACCACGGCGATGCACCACCCGCACAGAGCTCGAAGTAGCCGTCGCCCAACGTCTCCACGTCGGTAACCACCCATCGCTCGTCACGCGACCCGGGCAGCCTAGCCAGTTCTGGCCTTTGGTGTCGAATGAGCTGCCGTGAACCTTGATATTGTTATCGATGGCCTCGGAGTTAGTCTGAATCATCCTGGAGACCGTATTGTGCACCTCAGAATTTGGATCGGTCCACGCCGTGATCTTGAGGGGGTCGATGATGCTGCCATTCTGTGCCGCGGAGCCCTGGAACAGCAGAGATTTCTTCAGCTTGCCGCCCTTGGCGCAGGGCTCGCTGACCAAGGACTTCTTCTCGGCGCCCCCCCTCATGGAGCAGATCGCCCTGGAGATGTTGTCGGCGAGCTCCTTCGAGAAATTGCATTTCATCAGCCTGCGCATTATCTTGATGCGCTTGTTGTAGTGGCTCATGTACTCGATCTGCTTGTCGCGTCCGCCCTTCTCGTTGAGATTCCGAAGGCCGTCCAACTGAGTATGCGCCTGCTTCTTCGTCTTCTCGATCTCGTCGATATCAGAATGAAGCCTAGCAGAAATCTCTGCGAAGTTCGACTTGTTGCAATCAACACCGAGCCTCTCGACATCTTCCGGAATCTCCTGCGCAATACTGCTGGTGCTCTTGATCAGCTCGTCGGTCGGCATGTCAAGGTCTTCCTGCGCCTCGTTGCCCGCGGCGTCGCTGGCGGCCCTGCGCTGAGACACGTAGCCCCACCCAGTAGCCATGAAACCAGCGTGCACGTGGGGCGCCATCTCACTCCAGTGCCGCTTCGCCTCCATGAACACGACGGGCTCCATCTTCTCGATGTCCTCCATCGTCGGCGCGACGCGTTCCCTGGTGGTGTCGTCAATGTTGATATCCGACTTGGGTTTGAAGGGCTTGGTCTTGCTGCCCTTCTCAGACGGCGCCCCCTTCTTCAACTTCGCGCCGCCCTTGCTTGCGCCTGGGGCCTCAGCTTCCCGAAGCGACTCGCGAGGCGACGTCGCCGCACCGACCGTGGGGGCGTCCAAGGTGTCCGCGCTGTCGGTCCTGGAGCGGCTGCCGCCGAAGGTCAGGTAGTGCTCGGCTGAGCGGGCGTTGGTCGGAACATGCGACGCGGCATTCGACCGTCGCAGGACGAAGCAGAAACCGAGGACTTCGCCATGGGGCGCCTGCGCTTCACCTCCGCATCGAACGCAGACGTCTCAATTCCCCACCTGCATGCTGCAATTGGACTTGGACTCGCCTTTGGACGTCCTGATGCGGCCGATGTCCTTCGTAGCTATCTTCTGCAGAACTTGCACCTCGCCGTCTTCCACCCACGTAACGTCATACTTGCCCTTCTGCTCTGCGTGAACCCGTGCAAACGCAAGCGTGCTCTCCTCGTCTGTCTTCCTGTGCCAGAGCCCCTCGAATGCCATGAACTCCGTCCGAGAGACGATGAAGTCGTCATCGGTCCCCTTCTGAGTCTCTTTCGATTTCGTCTCTGTCACGGTGAAGAACCCCTTGGTCACCTCCCTGGCGCTGTCCCTCGCGACCTTGGCAGGGTCGGTCCAAGGGCGGATGCGCTCTTGCCAAGCGGGGCGGTCGAGCTCGAAGTCCTGGTTCATGTTATCAGCCGCGTGCTGCGGCGCTCCCTCCAGGAAGCGGTCGTGGGCCCGTATCGCATTGAAGCAACGCCCGTGGAGACGCATGCCTTTCCAATCCCTCTTGCTCGCGTCGGCGTGCGCAATGTCCATCTCGCAGGGACCACCGCACTGGAGGCACGGGAGGTCTCCAACATCCGGCCCCCCACCCAGAATCTCCTCGCCCGCCACGGCGGAAGCAGCCATGCTGCACCAAATGCCGCGGCAAGGGGGGGGCAAGCGCTCTCACCGCCAGCTCCTGTGAGCCCAAAGTGGCTTGAGCCCAGGCGGTGTTCGGTCGTTTGCTTCCGACGCTCCAGTTGGGCCTTCATTGGGAGCGCATTTGGGGGGCCTTCATTGGGGCAAAGTTGGGGGGCCTTCAGTGTTGGCACTCTGTGCTGACATTTGCTCTGGCTTTATGCCTGCCTGCGCGCGCCGAGACACGCCGCTGCAGTACAACGATTACGTAGTCAGAAGACGTCAACCGCTTGCTACTGCCCAAGGTCTTTAACCTTCTGAAGGCCCGCTTCTGTCTGCTTGGAGTCTTGTTGTGCTGGGGTCTTATTTTGTTGCTGTCTGGTAGGCGTGTTTCGCTGTTTGGTAGGTGTTCGCTAGCAGTGCTGTCTGGTAGGTGGTGTGTCGGTGTCTGGTGGGTGTTGTGTTGCTGTCTGGTAGGTGCTTTTCTGTTGTCTGGCAGGTTTCCTTTTCTGTCTGGTAGGTGTTATGCTGCTGTCTGGTAGGTGTTGGTTTGCTTCCTGGTGGGTTTATGGTGCTGTCTGGTAGGTGTTCGTTTGCTGTCTGGTAGGTGTTCGTTTGCTGTCTGGTAGGTGTTCTTTTGCTGTCTGGTAGGTTTCGTTTGCTGCCTGGTAGGCGTTATGTTGCTGCCTGGTACATGTCTTTTGCTGTCTGGTAGGTGTCATGGTTGCTGTCTGGTAGGTGTTCTTTACTGGCTGGTAGGCATCCCGTGGATCAAGAGGAGAGGGGGTGAGCAGTGAATCAGGACAATCAGGCGAGAGTTCTCATGCAACCATCAGCCTGACATATCTGCTGATGCCAGCGTCTTGGCCTCTCGATGCGGCCTCCGAGCATCGCCGCGCGATGCGGCCACATAACTCCAAACAGTCGACGCAGCTAGATGATGAAGCAGCTGCAACTTCAAACAACATAATATTCCCACAGATGCGGGCTCGCGATTGTTGTCTGCAATGCGAGACTCACGATTGCCGAGTCCTCGGGCCCATGTTGCACTCCACCTCGAAAAATACCTTGTAGTTCGTGCTTTCGACGGGCAGCTCCCCCAACTTCACTGGGAACCTCAAGCCCAACTTGTCGATGAAGCCCTGCTGGGTGCCAACCGGGACGTCCTCCCACCTGTCCCAGCGGGGCGCTGCCGTCATGATCAGCTTCTCCGTGGTTGTTTTCGTCCTCAGGGGACGCAGTGGCGGCGACCGCGAGCGAGGGGCCTCGGCCGCCGCCGCAGCGCTCTTGCTGGCACTCTGGCCCCTGTCTGGGGGACGCGGCACCGCTGCCGAAGCCGATGGCGTTTGTGTGATCCTGACCGCTGCTGCCGCGAGCTCCTTCTTGAACGAGTACTGCGGCGTCGGAGCCTCACTGAGCTTCTTCGCCACGTCGGCGAAGCGCACAACTGGAGGTGGCGCGGCCTGCCCCGATGAGGCACTGCCTGCTGCCCCTGGCGTTGGCGATGGGATATTGACCATCTTCTCTGGGCTGGCTGGCCCTAGCGAGCGGCGGTGCTGCAGCACTTCAGCTGGAATGGTGTTGGCGTAGACTTCTGGCGCCATAGAGTCCGTGAGGGAGTCGGGGGGCCCTTCCCATTGGGTCTCACCCGATGGGGGCATATCGAGCGCGTCTGGCTCGAAGGGCGGCTGCGCGCCATCCTCTGCGACATCGTGCTGCTTCGACTTTGGGGGCGCCATGACTTGGAACTCTGGTGCGTGAGCAGCCGAGAACGCGTCGAAACTAGAGCACCGAGCCAAAGCGCTATCACGACAACCCTGGAACGGGGCGTCGGCACGCTCTGCGCCCCACGAAGGAATTGGAGGATGAGGAGGGGTCATACGAGGAGAAGAGGATGACTGGGAATGCAAAGGCTACGTCGGGAGCTGCATCGTGAGCCGGGGCAGGACGAAGAAGAGGAGGGAGAAGGCAACTGGGGGGCCTGCCAAGGAAGAGGAGCAGAAACCCAGAGGAAACGCAAATCTGATCTGCGCCCACGACGGGGGGCAGGCCGTGGAAACACTATACCCCAGAGGGGGTGTCCAAGGATTGAATCTAGAATCTCAAAGCGGAGCTTTCGTATTGCATCATGTTTGGCATTGGGCAACCAGTTTGGGGCCCCACTGGACTGGCGGCGGCCGTTCAATAAGTCTGTTGGGGCCGCGGCCTGCGGTGCAAACACTGTTTGGGGATCGCCGAACGACCTCGGGGTGCAAGCACTGTCGAGTTTTCTTTGCGTTGGCGTAATCCTACTTCACGACGCCCACGCATGCACGGCGACATCTCTAGTGTGCGTCGCAACAGACTACCACCGCGCGCGCGTGTACCTGCGTCGCGCGCTGGCCCTATCGGCCAGCCTGTGATGCGCGCTGTTAGTTCCCCGTTGTTGCGGGCGCCCCTGCATGGCCATTTCAGTTCCCAAGACAGCGTAGCGGGTTGTTTTTTTGTGGGCCCACAGACTCCACCGCGCGCGTACGCGCGCCGTGCGCTGGCCAAGTTGCCTAGTGTGTGGTGCGAGCATGTTAACGTCGAAACCCATCTGGCGGCAACTCAGGGCCCGCGCCAGTTCCACTGCCAGCGTGGTCGTTCCTCTGGTGAGGATATCTCAGACTTGGCCACACGCGCATGCGCGCGTCGTGCGATGACCAAAATCAAGTGTCACGTGGTGGGCCACTGCTACCTGGCAGCCTCCTCGTTTCGAAGACGCCAGAGGTTTAATCTTGGTTTGTAACCCACCATGGTACCTCTTGTAGCTTGGGGTATATCGGCCCCAACACGCGCGCGCGCGTGTGCGCGTCGCGCGTTGTCCCAAACGGTTGGCTTCTCATGGGCCAAGGCTGACCTCTGCATCTACATCGGTAACGGCTGTAGGCTTCAGATTAGTTCATAGGTAACATGGCGGGTTTTCTGTTGCTGGTGTTGCAGAGGCCACGGGCTGCTGTCTCGCGTGCGCGCGCAGCGCGCTGACCCAACCTAAAGGCGTATAGTGGGCCATGCCTGCTTCCGAAATCCAATCGGTCACCGCTTAGGGTTCGCCTTGACTTCTGAGACAACGCCGTTGCGTCCGCACGGTGGGCAACGCAGAGCCCACCACGCGCGCGCGCGTACGCGCGCCGTGTGATTTCCCGACCGACTTGCATGCGGCGAGCCCAATGTAGCGCTATGGCATCCTGTCGGCCAGCGCGAATTGCCCGCTTGGATTGCGTCGACGTGCCATCTGTCTTGTCGCTGGTGTTTCCGCACCCCGCGCGCGCGCGTCGGCGCTAGTCACTGATTGGCGCTTGATGGGCCCGCGCGAACGCTGAGCGCAAACTATGAATTGTGGTGGCGTTTCACTCTGGTGCCAGAGCCAACTTTGCGACTTCCCGATTGCGGGCGAAGCGCGTTCCACTTCGCGCGCGCGCGGGCGCCGCGAGCCAGCCCAGACAGGTTCGCGTTGTGCCCGCGTGCTCTCGCTCTATTGCCCAACTGTTTCTCGCGGCCCATTGCCCGACCAAACGTCTAAGCCGACGCGCTGACCCCCTTGGCGCTGGGGCTATGCGCTTATCGCGCGCGCGACGCGATCAAGCCCGCGTCGGCTTACGCGCGACGCGCATGGGCTGGCGGCGACGCCCAATCGGTCACCCCTGAAGGTACCACTTCTTTTCCGTTGCGGCGTGACGGCTTCATTGCCGAGGGCAGCTCGCAGTTCAAGTCCCACTTCGCGCGCGCGCGTCCGCGCGGCGTGCGCTGCTGCCCATAGGGCCCGTTCCACGCGTGGCAGGCCCGCGATGACGTTTGCGCCCACGCGGCCCATCGCCACCACCCGCGGGCCCCACTTCTTGTTCCGAGGAGGCGCGGAGTTGCGCGAATTCTGGAACCAGCAACTCGCGCGCGCGCCGCGCAAGCAACTTCCCGAGATGCCTGCACGCGTCGGCGAAACGTCGCATTCGAAATCCGAAAACACCTATGCCGCCACTTGGAGGCGGTGGTTTGGGGGGGGGGGGCTTGCGCGAGTGTTTGGACCATCGTGGCTGATGCCGCGTTGGGTCGCGCGGCAGAGGCCACCGCCGCGCGCGCATGCGCCGCGCGCTTACATAATCGGTCGGCGTTGGGTACGCCAGCCAGCGGTGGCTCGCGACCGATGGGCAGTCATCGCTAAGTGGGGGCTTCGAATCTCCAAGGCAGCGCTGCGGTTATCAATTCTTGGAGGCCACGCAGCCCAACGCGCGCCCAAGCGCGCGCGCGTCGTGGGCCCGCCGCTCGGCGGGCGCGTGATGGGGACATGCGCGCGCCAAAATCCGAGCACCCTCCGCTTCGGTTTCATTCCGAATTCCAGCAGCAACACGTCGGTCTCCACATTGTGGGCGCCAGAACCCTACGACGCACCCGCGTGCGCGCGTCTTTTGCTGGCCCAGCAAATTGGCGCGCAGCGGGCCACCGCCAATTTCGAAAGTCTAGCGCCACCCGCCCTCGGTTCATTTGGGTACCGAAAGCAGCGTCGCGCATTCTCTGATGCGGAAAGCTCGGTGCCGCCACGCGCGCGCTTATGCGCGTGGCGCGTTGGTCCAAACCGAACGGCGCGCGATGGGCATACTACCTCAAAGGCAACATCAGGCCCCAATCGGCCACCGTTGATGTCGAGCTGCGGTTTCCCGACCGTCATTGTACATTCGCCGCCGTCGCGGCTTCAGAAGTGGCGTCGCGCGCGTGCGTGTGCGCGCCGCGCGCTCGCGCAGCCGACTGATGCGCGGCGGGCGTGGGTTAAACACCCGATGCAATGCCACGCCGCCAAACGCTCGAACTACTGTCCATGCCGGCGTCGCTTGGCCGCCGTAGTGGATGTCGCAGAAGCCACAACGCGCTTGACAACCCGCCCGTCGCGCGGGTCACCCGCAATCCGTTCCGTCACCGCTGAAGTGTCGCGATGGTGCCCAGGGCAGCAGCAGGGCACCTTGCGCCTGTTGTACTGCAGCATCAGCCGCGCGCGCGGCGGTTGACCTTAGCGACGCGCGGGCAACCCGAACTCGAGCTTTCCACTTGGCCGCCGCGAACGCACCCATCAGTTTTCAAATCGGCACTGTGGCTTTACACTGAGGGCGCCGCGTGAACCCTTGCGCGCGCGCAGAGGGCGATCCGCCCGTTGCGCGGGTTGCCCGACATCCGTGCGGTCATTGCTCGGGCCTGCATATTAGCCGCTGCGCTGACACTGCGAAATCGCGATCGTCGGCGACGCAGTGTCCGCTGCGAGTGCGCACCGCGGGCAGCCCGACCTCGCGCGGTTCCCCCGAAATCCATTCGGCAATGGCCAGGTGCTCGCGTTGGCTTCCAGGCCACCAACGTGGTCGATGCATTGCTGATCGGCGAAGGCGACCGCGTGCGCGGTGTGCATGGCACGCCCGAAGCGCGGAATACCCGACGGATTCTCGCCCGTTGCTGCGGAGTGATTAGCAGCCGGGCGATCATGGCAACGCGTCATGCGCGCCCGCGCCCCGACAGCATCCGCGCCCGTGGGCAGCGTGCCAACTACGCAAAACCTATTTGCCATTGGCTTGGCACGGTCGCGCTGCTGCTGCATCTCGATGTTGTATGCGTGCGTTGCTAAGTGATTTGGTTCTGGTTTACGGGTGGTGTATGTGAACTCGGTGGTTTATGTGTGGTTTATGGGTGGTCTATGGGTGGTTTATGTGAACTCGGTGGTTCATGTGTGGTTGCTGGGTGGTTTATGTGAACTCGGTGGTTTATGGGTGGTTTATGGGTGGTTTATGTGTGGTTTATGGGTGGCTTATGGGTGGTTTATGGGTGGTTTATGGGTGGTTTAAGGGAACCTCCTGGCGCAGGCCCAATGCTTTTCGCAAGGGTTCCCTGGCTGGGTGCAAAGGCCTCGCCAAATTAACATTGGTTTTCCATCAAAGGAACCGCCCCGCCCGGGGATGCTGGCGCAAGGGAACTCCCCGCGGCGCCGTCGAAAGCGCAAACCACAGAGGTTCACATAAACCATTGAGGTTCACATAAACCACACATAAACCATTCGCGGAGCCCCCCATCAAACATGCATCGGCCATCGCGCGCACCACGGCATGATGTGCACAAGACACGACGATGGCCTTGTCCCAGCAGTGGCTGCAGAGGCGCAAGATCGGCGCGACGGCAGGCGTCATGGGCGCCTGAAATACGGCGTGGGGCTTTCGTGGTGGCCGAGTGCAGCGCAGGTGGCGCGCGCCCCAGGTGGGCTGCTCGCCGCGCGCGCGTTGCGTGCCGTGCGCTATCCATGATGGGGAAATGTTCGTGCTGGCCTGCGCGCAGGGAAGCGACCTTGGTGGTGGCAGCGTTGGCTATGGGGCTAGCATGAGGGACCGCATGTCAGCAGATGGGGTCGGCCAGGGGCACGCGCTTGGTTGGGCCAGGGTGTGGCGCGCGCGCGTGGCGGGCCTTGCGCTGCTCGCAGGACATGAAGCGATGTTCGGGCCTGGAGAGTAAAGTGGGCGCTTCGCGGTGGCCGCCTGGGTTCCGATGTTCACGTGGTCCCAACTCATGTCTCGCTGTTTGGGCCAGCGCGCGATGCGCTTGGCGGGCGTTGCGTTGCCCACGCCTGGGAAAGCCGCCATGCTGATATGAAGGCTAGCATGCGCCTGGAGCGGTGGCCGATCGGGCTGCCAACGGCGCATTCGTCGCGCACTCGCCGATCGCGCTTGATCGGCACGTGACGCGCGCGTGGCTGGCCTTGCGTTAGCACCAGTTGGTGCGCAGCCACGTGGCCCGAGAAGCTAGAGTGAAGCCCATGCGCGGCCGATGTGACTTCAACGTTGGGATGTGCCCATGACGCGCTATTCTGCTGGGTCAGGTCACCGCGCGCGAGCATCGATGGATTTGCTTGGCCTAGAGTCGAGCAGTGGCCGTGGTGGCCATGAAAACAAAGTAACCCCGTGGGGCTGGCAGGCTTGATGTCGCAGTTATGGGCGCACGCATACGCGTGCCCCCCGCCCACCCACCCCACGCGCGCACACGCGCGCGCACCCTGCGCAGACCGAACCACTGACCACGCGCTTGGACCACCGCAACATGCGCGCGCACGTGGTTGGCCCTGGTGCAGCAGCGCCAGGGGGGTCGCCATGGTGACCTGGGGGAATGCAGCGGCCCCTAAGCGGTGGCCAGCGGCTGTCGACATGATCAGCGGCCCATGGCACGCCGTGCGCGGCGGGCGCGCGGTGGAGCCCGCGCCGCCCGAACTGGGGAAGTCGTCGCGTTGATGTTGGGACCGGCACGGGCCCTTGCCGATGGCCGCCTGGATTTCAAAGGTGGCGCGCGTCCATCGCGCATCATTCAGCTGGGTCGGCGCGCGGGGCGCGCGCGTGGCGGGCGCCAGATGGTCCAAACCCGATGGTTTCCCATGGTGGTTTGGAAGTTGACGCGGGCCAGCAGCGCGGCGCGGGCGTGCGCGATGGGCATTGCGGTTGCCGCAAATATTTGGACGTCGCCAAGTTGGTTTGTGAGCGGAAGTGAAGCCGAAACGGTGGCCGACTGGAATCCGAAGTCAACGTCCGCCCGTCAGACCCCGTTCGGTTGGGCCAGCGCGCGGTGCGCGCGCGTGCGTGATGTGTTCAGGTTTACCCTCGCCACACACACATTCACATGTCGGCAAGGAAGTGTGCCATCTCCAGCGGGCCCAGTGAGCCGATTCCAGACTGCGTTTCGAAGTGGCATTGGCATTCGACCACCACGTGCCAAATACATGGGCGACGCCGCTACGCGCGCGCGCGTGGTGGGTGCCTTGCCCACAAGGAAGCACCACTGCTTGTTTGGGAACGAATGGGGCCCCTTCGCGGTGGCCGTTTGCAGTTCGCACCAGACGCGCGCCCTAATCACGCCATTGAGTTGGGTCGGCGGACTGCGCGCGCGGGGGCGGCGGCGAGTCCATTGCAGCCTTGCGTCGCTCAGCGCCATCGGGCCCATGACGAATTACTGTGCACATTGCGTTGGGCAGTGCGCAGTGCGCGCTGTAGTGCGCTGCAGACATGCCCTTGCCATGTCCAGCGCGGCGTGGCGTGCTGGACTGGGCGTCGGTGGAACCCGCCAACTTTGGCTGGGAGGTCCGTGGGCCCAGCCCGTCGGGCTACGCTGTCGTATTCTGGGGAATACACGCACGCTTGCGCAGATGCGCGTTCGCTGATTTGCGCAAAACTATCGTGGCGATTGCCAGATGGCTCCGACACAAGTGCACGGTTGTTGCAAAGGGTTCAAGCGGCACGCACGTTGTTTATATATTTATGTATATGTGTATAACTATGTACATGTATATTTGAGTTGATAGATCACAGACCAAGCGCGGTTCCACCGCGCGTGTGCTCGCGAGATGCACGGCCCAGTTGGGCGGTGCGAGGTTCCCATCCGCGTAACAAACCTGCTATTCGCGAGTGCCGTTCAGGCGCTTAGTGCGCGCGTGCTGTTTGTCGGTCTAATTGCCGCGGCTGCGACCGCCGCTGGGTTTGAGCATGTGCACCACCATTGTAGCACAGTGGTTGCGTACGCGTAGGCGCAATCACCGCTGCGTCGTTCCGTAGCCGTGGTAGTCGCGGCAGGCTTGCTTGAGTTGGTCACAGGTTTCGCGCGCTGGCGCCCCTGACAGAGCGCGCGCATGAAAGCGCTTCATGAAGGCAATGCCCATTGTATGTTGAAACAGCCTGCATTTTCAGCGACACGGCGCAGCACGGACCACGTAGCCCAGCATCGCATAGCATTTTATCGCACAGCGTGCCACTTAGCTTTTGCTTGTTCATTCGACGGTTGCGTCACATATAACATCGCAGAACACGTTGCGTAACACTTGGCCGCTCAACATCACTAGTGCGACGTCGGTTGTATCAAGTAGCGTGTTGTGTTAGCACCTCGTAGGTTGCACCGCATAGCTTGCGCGTCAATCCGCATATGTACGTTGCGCACGTGAACGCATCCTCTCATTGCTATTCCTCCTCTTCCTCGCCGTCCTCCCTCTTCCTCCCCCTCTCCCCCCTGCCCTCCACGTTCCCCCCTCTCCCTGCCCTCCTCCTCACCCGCCCTTCTCTTCCTGTGGGGCCGTTCGGCGCCCTTTCGGCGGATGTGGTGTGGCGGTAGCCATTATGTTGATGATGGTGGTGATGAGGGCGATGATGGTGATATGTTTAGCCTCTTCGCCTGATCAATGACATCTTCACTTAAAGTGCTGATCAGCGGGCCAGCTGCTGGACTTAGACTGGGACAGACAAGCAAACTGGGCGCAGGCATGCTCAGGTCAACACTTCAAAGTCAGGATCGCTCTCTGCGTCCGGCCCAACGTTGCTTGATCACTGTCGTGTGCGGGCGCAGGATGGTCCGACTAATATGGTGCAATCTGGTCTTGAGATTACACGTGCGAATTCTGAGCCGCTTCGACCTGGCCCTCCCAACCCCAAGCTTCATCGCGAGCTGCGCCACCTCCCGCTGGGCCGAAGGGCTGAGCTTATAGAACCAAACAGGTGGCATCTTGCGGTCTGCTCTCGCGAAGGCGACTATGTCGATTCTCCCAAAAAACTGGCGCTTGAGTCAAGATGCCTAAAGGATGGTTGCAATGCTGGCGCTGGCACGGTCATGTTGGCGCTGGCATTGTGGCGCTAAAGCGCAAACATATGTAGTATTGTTGGTGTCATTGCTCGCGTTGGCGTTGCTGACGCTTGCGATGGAACGATGATGCTGGCGCTGGCACGGTAATGCTGTCGCTGGCACGGCAACGCTGGCGCTGGCAAGGTGAACATGTTGGAGTTGGTTTTATTGGCGCTGTCGCTGGCACGGCATGGCTGGCGCTGGAACGGGAAACATGTTGGTGTTGGTTGTATTGTCGCTGTCGCTGGCACGGCCATGCTGGCGCTGGCACGGTGAACATGTTGGCGTTGGGTTTGCTGGCGCCGTCGTTGGCGCGGCAATGTTGTCGCTGGCACGGGAATCTGGTTGATGCTGATTTTGTTGGCGTTGTCGTTGGCGCGGCAATGTTGGCGCTGGCACGGTGCAAATGTTGTTGGATATGTTGTTGCCGTCGTTGGCACGGCCATGTTTGCGTTGGCACGGTAAACATGTTGGCGTTTGGTTTGTTGGCGCTGTCGTTGGCACGGCGATGTTGGCGTTGGCACGGTGATGTTGATGTTGGCATCGCTGGCGCTGGCACGGCACCCCCGTTTCTAAAGTGGCACGGTGACGTTGGCGTTGCCACATGCGTTGCGCGAGCCCACAGGGAACAGCGAGGGGGAGAAAAGTGAAGTGAGACGCGAGGCGGGTTAGCAAGCGGATCCCCAATCGGCCTCATGAGGATGGTGACCCCGTCGGGTGGCATGACCAGACGTCGGCGCGAGGGCCCGCGGGGACGTTCCCCCCACAGGGTCAACGATGGTGGGCCCCCAGGGTCGCACAGAAAAATGCCGAGACGGCCCCAGTCATGTTGATGCGAACGTTGGATGTTGGTGATGCTGATGGTGATGCTGATGGTGGAGATGCCGATGATAGCCGTCATGGCCCTGGTCATGCTGACACGGGGTCCCCGTGCTGATGGGCACATAACTTTTCATGTTTTTCAATGCATCGCGCAGAGGTTTGATCCAACATCCTCTGCTGCGCATGCGTCCACCTCTACTGAGGTGGGCTTTCGGTGGCCCGGTTTATCTGCGGACTCAGACGCCAGGCGCAGCCATGCGCCCAAATAATACTGCGCTGCGCGTAGGCCATATCGCTCTGCGCCCACGCGAACATATCGAAACAACCTGCGCCTGCCATGGATGACTTTGCAACAGTGCACACGGACGCCAACTGCTTGCAGGCAAGATGGTAACATGCGGGTATCTCTCGTGGCCCGCTGGCCCTCGATGAAATGCGCAATTGCCTCCGCGCCGGCAAGCAATCCATCTCCCACGGGCGCTGGGGGGGGAACTGCAGGGGCGAGCTCGTCAACCTGCTGGCCGTCATCGCTCACGACGTCGTCGTCGCCAGCGACGTCGTCGCCGACGACGTCATCCTCGAGCGGGATGGGGCCCATGGCGGCGTCGTCGATGATACCGCCACGCGGTGCATCCACACCGTCGTCCCCGACCGCGTCATCAAAAATAGCTGGCACATCAACTTTCAGTTTTTTGTGCAGGAATGTCAACAATTGCTGCAACATCATGCTCGTCATCTCCTTCCAAGAAGTTCAGACTGGCAGTGTGCCTAGCAGATTTCTCGCCTGGCACCGCGTTGGATGGACCCTTGAGGAGCAATCGAAAAAACGAATCGGGCTCATATGATTCGAAAGGCTTGCCCCCCTTGCCAAAGAGGGCCTCCAGCGAGAGCAGAGCTAGCCAGTAATGCTTCCTACCAACATGCATGTTACGAGAATCCTAGATCACAGCTCCGTCGCACATCTCATGCGCAACAACTTGGACACGCGATGTCCACTCAAGTGCCTCGAGATGGTCCAACAGATACAAATTTGGCCATGGCAATCTGGAGCCAGTAGGCGATGCAACCAGAGGCTCACATAAATCCAAGCAGCCTTCAATATCGCGTGGCACTGCCTGCCATTCCTTCAAGTTCTGTCTACACTCAAACGACGCATCCATGAATTCAAAGAAATCGAACGGCCCTGGATCCTGGACAGGATAAGCGCGCACAACATCGGACCCCAATGGATTGCCAACCCATCGCCCCAGAACTTGCACATTTATACCGAAGGGGTCCATGTCGCTGGCTTGCGTGTTTACAGCATGCACAAGTTTTGCGCGGACCTTCAAGCTCAACACCTGCATGTGCACGCGTGGAGGCTCGTCAACTTCATCGTCACCATGGCATTGGAACGAATCGTAGCCGTACTGCGCAAGCAATTTGGACATATAGTCTGCAAGCAAGCTCGCCTCTCCGACAACAAATCCTTCGACGTGCTTGTTATAGGGGACCCGCCGTGGCGCACCGCCGCCACCGCCGCCGTTGCCTCCTCCTCCTCCCCCTCCTCCTCCTCCTCCTCCTCCTCCATCGTGTGGCTCATCATCCTCTGGGCCGCCTGGCTCATCATGTTCTGCGTCGCTCAACACGCCGCCACCGTGCCCACCTGCACTCGGCCCTGCACCGCCATCGCCGCCGCCTCCAGAGCCAGGCGCACTTGCGGGGGCTCCCATGCCACATCGCATGCAGCTCACATGCGTTGCCGCGCATGTTCTGGCAACAGCTCGAGGCCGTTGCAGGCGAGATGGCGCCATGAGCGTAGAAGATGCCCTTGGCGGTTGCAGCGCTGATGTGGCGTTGGCCCAGTTCGTGTCGAGATTTACGCCTAAAGCGCCACAGAAACCACGGATGTCCTCAATCTTCTGCTCGAGCCTGATGGAACTGGCGACCCAAGGAAAGGTGCCCCGCCGAGCTCGCAAGTGGCGGTGCCTAGCCACGGCGTGGTGGCCCCCGGCAACAGTGACATCCAAATGTGCAAATCGAATGGAATCGATTTCTGCCGCCAGCTGAGGGCCGATGTCACCCCCCCTCTCGTTGATGTTACCAACTGCAACACGCAATGGCGACCCTGGTCTCACGATGGCCAGAGTCACGGAATCATGGCAACATTGCGGATGTGCATTGAACAATTCAATGCATCTGTTTTCATGCCAGGCGTATACAAGCTCCCCAAGATGTAAGGTAGATCGTTCAAGGATTTGGGCTTCATGGGCCCGAGGGCGAACGTGCTCCTCGCCAAGACTTGGGCGTGGCGCAACAGCTGCTGGTCGGGGCCGAACCTGCCCTCCATCCAAGCATTTGCCTCGTTCCGCCCAGCCCTCACTTAGACATGCCGTGCTCGAAAGCAACGCCTAGCACGCAACCAGGACGAGTGCAATTGATGGCCTCATCAGAATTCCACAGATGACGGTGGCATGGGCAGTGCCCTGCAAAACGCATTAGATCATTGAGCCACGAATTGAATCACGTCACGACTCGAAATTGTAAGGGGAACGATTGGCAACTCACTGCCCCAAGAACTATATGCAGACGGGTTCTGCCACGAATATCCCCCCAATGCAGCTCTGGTGGTGCGGCCCCTGGCCGACCAAATGAAACCGTGCAAGCAAGTCAGCGCGTGCTAGAATTTCTGCCACCTCCACGCCGCAAAACTAGGCACAGTCGACACCGATCCCACACGAGCAGCTAGACCATGCAGTCCTTGTGCTCTCAAGTGCGTCTCTAGAGTGCGCCGTGCACCCTGGGGCGCATATTCATTCACATGCACGCGCGCACCTAGTTTTCTATGTCCCACCTCCTACTCCGACTTCGTACTCCTACTTCCTACCTCCTGCCTCCAACCTCATCCCGCCTCCTACCCCCTGCTTCCTACTCCCCCCTTCCGCCTCTGACTGGCCTCGGAGATCCTTCGCACCGCCAGCTTCGAGGAACATGCCAGTTGCAGTCTGCATCATATGCCGCTCCTGCCTCCCGCGCCGTGCGTCTCACCTCGTCTGTTATGTTCCCCTCCTGTCTCGTGCCTCCTGCCTTCGGCCTCTCGCCGTTTAACTCCGAGACTTCTGCAAACCTCTCGACTCGTTCTTTCTACCTCCTCCTCCTCCTCCCTCCTCGCGCCATCCTCCGAGCTCCTACCTCTTATTTCGTGCGCCCTGCCTCCTACCCCCTGTCTGCCACCGCGAATGGACCCCGTGGTTCCTAACGTTTTCAAGGGGCGGCGGAAGGCAGGAGGTAGGGGGGGGGGGGGGGGGGGGGGGGAGGCTGAGAGACGTAAGAGGTAGGATGGAGACGCTGGCAATTGGGGGGAGGCGCGGGTTCGAATGAATACGAACATCATCTCTGAAGAGCGACGCCAAAGCCTTGATCCTCACGAGAAAGCGTGGGAACCACGCAAGGGCATTACAGCCGCACCTGATAAGATTGCCAACCTTGCGCCTCCAGCCAGGAATAACAATGGCACGCGGCAGCAACAGCTGTTGCCTGGCAGGCGCAAGCTTGGCGCCAAGACACTGATAAAAATCAAGCAGACAGTCGTTCATTTTGGCGGCCGCGTATTCTCTCCCCATATCGGAGACCACGCCACGCACGCGATCGAGAATTTTGCGCATGACAGTTGCATTGCCGCCAAACACCAAGTGAATCTGCCACAATAGCGCAGCAGTCTTGGCAAGCGCCGAGAGCTGAGTTCTCAGAAGAAGAACTGGGGCAACCATTATGTAAATAAACTCTCGGCCTGCAACGCGGGCGCGGTGCGAGGCAGCTTGCGTCTCCCAGCCTCTGCCTTGCAGACTGGAATCAACATGCAGGTAGATGCCAATTTCATTCCAATTACTTTGAGGAACAGCTGTCTGGTCATGCGCATGGCAGTCCAGTCTGCTCTGACCCTGGCCGTACCAAAGGTTTCGTACCTGATCAATCTCAAGCTACGCTTTAATTCGATGCGATCGAACCGCCCACTCTCTGAGAACAGCCTGCTCCGAGCGATCGCGCCTTTAGCGGCGCGCCTGGGCGATCTCAGAGCGCAACTGGCATCCAGCCACGCCAAGACCATATAAGCATTTACAGAGTGGCGCCGTGCTCCTGGCGCGACGCCTGCCTCAAGGGCTGGCAGGGCAGGCGCGTGCTCCGCATGCCCCTGTCGGAACACCTTTCAGGAAGGCCGCGGCCCGAACCTCAAGGTTTGTTTCATTCGCTTCGTCACCACATCGCAGCAAAACAAAACTTGCATCATTCCCATCAGGCTCAAAGCGAACGATGGACATAGAACACGGGTCCGCACATGGCGATGTCCCCATGCGCAACGCGGATTTGCTCAACGCGTTCATCCCAGCTCCCGCGCACAGCATCTCCCTCCAAAGATCTGCACATGCATATCTGCCCTTGAAGTGCGTCAAGGGCAACGTTCAGGTTCGCTGCATCGGGGTCGCAAGCGCGAGCCTCAAGCAACTCGATGCATGTTGCAGCTCTGTGCACCAGAACACCGCGACAAGCTTTACCTCGCAGTGCCGCCAACGATCTTCGCACAATGAGCTGATCGAGCCACCAGGGAAGCGCCCAGAATCCCGCGGAGGGATCAGCTCCCAGTGGCCCAGGACAGCGCCGAACAGCCAATGCTGTCCGTCTTCAAAGCGGACGCCCTCGGCCCCCGAATACTCGCTGGCGAGCGGGCCGCCGCGCACGCCGAAGACGAACCAGAGCCCGTCGGGCCCGCGAAGGATCTCTCGGCCCCGACGCCTCCGCCGGCCCGCCGCTGCAGCCGCGCCGTCGCCGCCGACGGCCGCGCCCTCCGCAGGGGCCTCGTCGCCGACGACATCGTCGTCCATTGTTGCGACGCACGCCGAGGAAACGCAATTGTGCGAAGCCCGTTTGGGTCAAAACGAATTTGGGCAGAAATGGTTACGGAGGAGGAAGGGGGGGGGGGTGGGGGCGCACCCCAAACAGTGAGTGACACGAGCGGGCATTGTTCGGGGGGGACAAGCGGAAGAACGGGGCGCTGACCCCTTCCCGTGGGTCCGTGTCCCAAGAAACGCCGGGGCGCCAACAGTGGATTCGGCATTTCACTTGAGACATCCGCACGCCATGCCACCCGTCATTTCGGACATTGTCTCAGCTTCGCAGATGGTTGGCTGCAACGCTTGCAAATATAATGACAACCGTTTGAGACATCCTGACATTGTGACGAGCCGCTCCGACCGATCCCTCTACGCGTTGACTCGGCCACGCGACCTGCGAGCGCAAGTGGTGCATTCGCGCCGACCAGCCCCGATGGGACGTGGCCACGTGGCTTGTAAGCAGGGACATGCAAACCTGGCGTGACCAACTCGCGATTAAGCGGGAACCCATTGTTGGATTTGATTGTGCGTTGCTTTCATTTTTTAAGGGGGGGGGAACGGGGGGCGGACTTCCGCGTCGTTTACCATCGAGGGGAGTTTTTGTGCTTCTTCGTGCTCGCATTGTTCATCGTTGTTTGGCTGTTGTTTGAGATGTGTATTAGTAAGTTTAAAATCTCGTCATTGCTCTTAGCGCGCAGTGCTAAAATCCTAAATTAAGGGACCATTTTCCTTTTTATGGGGCCCCCCCGTCGGTTCACATAACCCCATCGCATTTGCGGGAAAGTACCCTTAGCCCTTGGAGAGTGTCCAGCCACGCCGAAGTTACGGCCAGGCAAGAACGCGCGTCGAGCCTCGAAGCCAGATGGGGGCGCTCGGGCGAAAGCGCGAACAGCCGCGCGCGCGACGACGCGTGGAAATCCCCAGCGGAATCGGCCCATCCCCGACCGGCAACGGGGCGCCGGCGCAGTTTAGAGCGACGCGAGGGGCGCGGCCGGAAAGACATTCAGCGCCCGAGACCTCGAAGCGTTCGCGGACCTCCCCCACCGAGGCGCATTGCGAGAGCACCCGGCCAGGCAGCGAGTCGAACGTTCAGCCCGGGAAACTCCGGCTCTGCAAAGAGCAGTTGAAGTGGGGAGGGGAATTGGGCTCGCGCTCAAGAGCCCGCGGGAGGGCGCCGCTCCAATCCTGGGGAAGCGGGCGGGGGGCAGGGTCGGAGGCAGCCCCGCAGTCACCGTCGGGGGTAGGGTGAGATTTTGAAGCCCCCCGCAATAGACGCAAGTTAATTTAGCGGGCCCCTCTGAGCCTCGGCGAGGTCAGACTCGAACGAATGGAACGTGTCATCCTTGCCCGCCGCCGAGGTCAGGATCGTGAATGTTGCGATGGTTCGCCCGGCGCCGCCCATCCGCTGCCCGCGCCCCCGTCGGGGGCGCGCGGCCAAAGAGGGGCGGGGGGGGGCCGTCGCCCGCCACTTCAGAGCGAAACTTGGGGCGTTGCATTTCGGGGAACAGAGCCGGAAGCCCCCTGGCCCTGAAGCTTCCGCGAAACGACCAAAACGTAAGGAAGGGGGGGTGGCGGGAATAGCGGAGATGCCCCGCGTCGCACGGGGCGCCGCGCGTCTCTTGCAGCGCCGCTGTGCTAATGCACCTGCCAGCAAGAGGCGGCGAATCAGCCCTACATTTCACTCTCGCACTGCGGTCGCGATCGAAGAGAGAACACGTTCTCCGGGATGCAAGGCGCATGGGCGATCCAATATCGCCCCCCTGGGGCGCCGCGCCGCGCCGCAGGGCGGCTGGGGCGGCGGGAACTCTGCGCGGTCGGGGCCGCGTGGCAGAAGGATTCTGGGCCGCCTGACGCACTCGAGACACGCCCGTCCCTTCGGCGACGCGGTTGGCGCCAGCCCAGTGGAAGCTGGGGGCCTCCTGGCCCTCGGCGGGAACAACGACAGAGGGGCTTCCAGCCCGCCGGGCTGGCCCATGTAAAGACGCTTGCGGGCGCGCAGAAAGAGAGTGGCCGCCTTCGCCTCCGCGCATCCCAGCCCCTCGCGAACCGCGCGCGCTTTTGCAGGGGCTACAGAAGAGCGAGACAGGGCCGTCCGTGATGGGGCACGGCAACGAACGAACGCCAAGACGGATGAGATGCACCTGGGAGCGAGAACCCGAGGTCTCCGAAGGCCTGGATGACCCTGCGCTCGGCGAGGTTCTGCGGGCCCTTAGAGCGAACCTGGTAAAGTAGCGCAGAAGGGGCCGCGGGGCAAAGGGATTCTGGGCCACTTGACGCACTCGAGACACGCCTACCCCTTCGGCGCCGAGGTTGGCGTCAGGCCAGTGGAAGCTGGGGGCCTCCTGGCCCTCGACAGCCCGCCGGGAGCTCGCCTTTAAGCTGGTCCATGTACAGGCGCCTGCGGGGGCGCAGAAATAAGATAGCTACTTTCGCTTCCTTGCATCCCGACCCCACGCGAACCGCGCGCGCGTTTTTGCCGGGGCTGCAGAAGAGCGAGACATGGCCGTCCGCGATGGGGCTCGGCAGCGAAAAAGCGCTAACACGGAGGATATACGCCTGGGGCGAGAACCCGAACTTCCCGAAGGCCTATTTGACCCTGCGCTCGGTGAGGTTCTTCGAGCCCTTGGAGCGAACCTGGCAACGTGGCGCAGAAGGAGTCTCTTCGTCGAGCTCTCACGCGCCAGGTCTGATGTTGGCGTCCTAGAACCTCGATGCGACCGCAGCCTCGACGGCGGACATAGAGACGTGCTTCGGGAAGCGGACCACCACAATCGCAGAATCGACGGGGCGATCGAAGATGCTCGTCGCGTTGCGGAGCGGACGCCGCGGTTCGTCGCTCTGGACAGTGGTGAGCTCTTTCCAGAGGTCCGGCCCCTGCTTGTTGGGTGATTTTAATCGACGCGAGCGTTCTGACGTAAGTCTTCTCACCGCTCACCAGACAAATCGCCATCTGACGGTTGAGACTCCCGAGTGGCGAGTTGATGCCGGTGGATAGGTTAGAGGTCGATGTCGTGACACTGGATTGCACAGCGGCGAGGGCGCGCTGGAACTCCGCCTGCACGCCGGAGGCGTGCGATGTCCTGGGCTGGGGGCAGTGAAGCGGCGCAGCCGCTGCCAGCTGAGCCGAGAGCGAGAGGGAGGGCAGGGGATTGCGGGCGAGCAAAGGTCGGACGAGGCGGAGAAGGGCGCGTCGGAGGAGGGGGGGCGGGGGGGGAGATGGGGAGGCGGGGTGGCGCGGGAGTGAGCGCGATGATGCGATCGCAAGGCGCGATCGCTAGATTCCGATCCCAATGCAAATTGACGGCCTCTGAGGAGACCGCGTTTTGCCGTCTCCTTCTTGCGCGCGGGCAGGGCGCTGGCCTTGGGCGCGGCCTGGGCCTCGGCCTTGCCCTCGGGCTTGGCCTCGCCCCTGCCGCGGCCGCCCCCGCCGCCTCCGCCCCTGCCGCGGCCGCCGCCGGAGGCGGCCTTGCCCTTGCCGTGGATGTTTCCAGCGGCGCAAGCAGCAGCAACCATCTCCCGTTCGAGCTCTGCCGCCTCGTCTAACCCAGGCTCGTCGAGCGAAAGCGTGGGCTCGGGCGGCCGCTGCGGAGCCGCGTCGCCCGCGGTCGACTCGTCCTGGCGCGCGGTCGGCCCGGGGGGGCCGCCCGCGGCGCCGCCCATGAGAACGGCGGAGCGTCGGCCGCTGAGCTGCTCGGCTCGCCGTCGCCGAAGGCGGCGCGACCTGCGCCGCGGGCTCTGGGCCGCCGCAGGTCTGCGACGTTGATCTTCGGGGGCGTGGCGGCAGCGTCGTTGGCCGCGAGGTGCTGGTGCATCGCGAGCTGCATCTGCATCATCTGCATCATCTGTTGCCGCTGCGCGCTAGCCGCGTGGCCCGCGCCCGCGCCGATGTGCCCATCGCCGGGAAGCCTGCCGACGGCGCGCCGATGGCGGGGCTGCGCGTGGCGAGCGGCCTCCTGCAAGAGGCGCGGTTCTGTCTCGGCCCAATGTTGTTGACGAGGGCACCGAATGACGCATTGCCCCGGCCGCCAGGCGAGGTCGTAGGCAGCTCGCCCCCGCGGGCGAAAGTGAGCGCGCTGGACGGCAGATCGCCGGGCAACAATGGGAAGCTCTTGGCGCGGGTGAAGGGCCACCTCTGGGCCGCGTCATGGGACGCAATCTGGTCCTTGAAGTGCTTACACCACTGCTTCTTCTGGAACGGGTCTGGCGCGGGCTCCGCGCCGGGGAGCAAGTGGGCAACGATGGAATCGCAGCGGACCAGCATCTTCTCCGAGGGGCAGGTCGCGCCGATCCTGCACGGGCGCTGCGCCACGTGGGCGAGCTTGGCCAATGCAGAGAGCGAGTGGCCCTGGAACTTCTGCCGGTCGGACGCCAAGAAAAACAAGTCGATGGATGGTGCGAACTGCTGGCAGCGGGTCTCCTTCTGCTGAGCCGTTGCAGGCGCATCCGCGGCATCGTTGAGCGCCGCGGCCAGCAACTCCTTTCCGGCGCGGGCTCCACGGCCCACTGTTGATCTCAAGGCTCACGCGCGTCGCCTCGTCGAGGCTGAGGTTCTGAAACTTCCCGAACTCCAGCTGCATCGCGTGCGCCTGGGGGCCCAGGAGCCCCTCGCGGTCGAGCCCAGCAGATGCTTGGATCACGGCGAAGGCGACGCGCTGGCGCATGACCGAAACGATCTCGCCGGAGCGGCCCACGTGCTGCGCCATCGTGATGGTGGTCAACGCAATGAGGCGGAGTGGTATCTCACTGGTGTCGCGGGATGGCACCCCTAAGCCAAAATGGCAACGCTGGAGGGGGGCAGCGCGGGGGGGGAGATGTCGTTGGTGGGTCACGCGGGGGGAGAGGGTCAAAAACGCCATCGGTCTGGCCAACAACCGCATTCCGCGTCACGAACAGATGGGGCCACGTTCTGACATCGAAGCGGTTTGCGCGGCGACCCGCGCGCACTTGGGCGCGTTATCATCGCGGGCTGCGCCGTGGCCTGTAAACGACGCCTACACATGGGGCCCCGTTCTGGCTTCGCCGCGGGGCGCGATGTGACCCGCAAACATATGGCATGGTTTTTTTTATTGGGGCCCTGGAACGCCGCGGGCAGCGTTTGTTATTGCACGACCTACTTACCTAGCCCTGGTTGCATTGAAGCTGTCGGGCAATTTGCACCACGTGGCTTGCGCTGCATAGCGCGCGCTGGCAACGGCATCGGGCTCAGTGGGCGCCGATGTGGCGGGCGCGCCCTGGGCCCATCACCCCCCGTCGGCCCAGGTGAGACGCGCGCGGGTTGCCCCGCACCTCCCCCCCCCCATCACCCACTCCACACCCTCCTATCTCGATATCCTCGTCATGCACGCTCGGTATGTGTGTTTGCGTTGGTGTCTTTTGCTCCTGTTGTTCATCTCTCATTTCCGTGGGGGGGGGGGGGCGCGCTCCCTCTCGCTTTGAGTTTTTTCAATGGATCTTTCTCTCTCTCTCTCTCTCATCTCTCTCTCTCTCCCTTCTCTCTTTTTTTTGTTTTCTCTCTCTCTCTCGTCTCTCTGTCTCTCTCTCTCTCTCTCTCTCTCCTCTCTCTCTCTATTGTTCTATCTCTTCTCTCCTCTCTCTACTCTCTCTTTCTCTCTCTCTCTCTCTTCTCTCTCTCTCTTTCTCTCTCTCTCTCTCGTCATCTTCTCTTTCGTTCCTCTCGGTCTCCTCGCTCTCTCTCTCTCTCTCTCTCTTCTCTTTCTCTCTCTCTCTCTTTTGTTTTTGTTCCCAGCCCTCCTTGGTTGGGTATTCGTTTTGAATGAGGGGCTGTGGTCTCCGCCCCCCTTCCCCCCGCCCCCCTCCCGCCCCCAGCCTGCCTCCTCCTGTCTTGCCTGCGGGGGGCTGCGATCTGTGAAACTGTCGCTACTTTCGAGGCCTGCTGGGGGGCCCAGCACAGCGGCGCCGCGCGCGGACCCAACTTAGACCTCGCCGTCCCTGGGGGGCTGCGATCTGCGAAGCTGTCGCCGCTTTCGAGGCCTGCTGGGGGGCCCAGCACAGCGGCGCCACGCGCGGACCCAAATTGCCCCTCGCCATCCTGGGGGGCTGCGATCTGTGAAACTGTCGCCACTTTCGAGGGCTGCCGGGGGGCCCAGCACAGTGACGCCACGCGCGGACCTAAATTAGACCTCGCCATCCTGGGGGGCTGCGATCTGTGAAACTGTCGCCGCTTTCGAAGGCTGCTGGGGGGCCCAACGCAGAGACGCCACGCGCGGACCCAAACTGGACCTCGCCATCCCTGGGGGGCTGCGATCTGCGAAACTGCCGCCGCTTTCGAAGGCTGCGGGTGGGCCCTGCGGGGCGAGGCACCGCGCAGACCAGAGCGGGGCCTCGCCGTCCCTAGGCGGCTGCGATCTGCGACGCGGTCGCCGCTTTCGAGGGCTGCTGGTGGTTCCTGCGGAATGAGGCACCGCGCGGGCCTGAGCGGGGCCTCGCCGTCCCTGGGGGGCTGCGATCTGCGAAACCGCCGCCGCTTTCGAAGGCTGCTGGCGGGCCCTGCGGGGCGAGGCACCGCGCGGACCAGAGCGGGACCTCGCCGTCCCTGGGGGGCTGCGGTCTGCGAAAGTGCCGCCACTTTCGAGGGCTGCAGGCGGGTCCTGCGGAGCGAGGCACCGGGCAGATCTGAGCGGGACCTCGCCGCCCCTGGGGGGCCGCGGGCCTCGCCAATGCCGCCTGCAGAAGTACGCGCGCCCATGTCACATCGTCGCCCCCGCGCAGCGTCTCCCAATCTACTCATGCTCCGCATTGCGCCGGGGATGGGTGCGTCGCCAGGGTAATCTCCCTCTCTCTCTCTCTCCTCTCTCTCTCTCTCTCTCTCTCTCTCTCTCTCTCTCTCTCTCCCGCCCCGCGTGTTCCTATCCCCCTGCTAATTGCCGTGTTCTTTCGCTGTCGGCGTGCTGGCTCCGCGGACGCGCTCGCCGCGTGCGTCGTCGTCGGCGTTTCGCCTGAATCTGGGTTGTTGCACGCAGGCGGGTGCAGTGCGACATCTTCGGTTTGACCCCGGGGCGTTTGCGCCGCCGCCCCCGCGCCCGCTCCCGCCCCCCGCCCCGCCCCCCACGGTCTCTCTCGCGCGCGGCAGGGCGCGGCGCGCGGGGCCCCGGGCCCCTGCTCGACGGTGCAGCCGTATTCGACGCGGCGGATAGGGGGGCCGGGGGCAAAGACAGGCGGGCAGCAGAGAGCTGACACCAATGGCGACGTGGCCGGGCCGACGGACGGCGACGAACGCACCTGATGTGGCGGAAGACGTGGGGAGGCTCCGGGCCGGGGGGGGCGGGTGGGGGCGGCGGGTTGCGAGGGTAGGGGGGGGGTGGGGGGGGTGGGGGTGATGCGCGGGCATGGATAGACGTGCACGAGGGCGACGCGCGGGGAGGGGGGGTGGCAGACGGGGGCCGCCGGGGGGTGGGGCGCGAAGAGGACGAGGCCGCGAAGAAGGTCTGAATGGCAGCGATGAAGGCTGGGCGCGGAGGGCGAGCGCGGGCTCGCGCGTGCGCCCAGGCGTTCTAGAACGCGGCTACGCCATCCCAAATCAAGCCAGGATCAAAGGGCCCCGACAGCTTCGAATCTTCGACGTTAAAAATCGCGGGGAGACTTCGGACAACTCAGCCCTCGGGGGGGGTCGAGTTGGGCCCGCGGGCGGCGCAGCTCGCCCCGGCGGCGCGGCCCCAAACGGCTGCGGGCGGGGCGCGCCCGCGACCCCATCCCGCTCAGCAGCGCCGCATTATGCGCCGTCGCGCCCGCCCTCCGCATCGGGTGGCCCCGCGTGGTTCCTGTCGCGAAACTCCTGCAACGCCGCCGCCGATGCGTCGGCGCCCCGTTGAAACCTGGTGGGCGAACCAACCGTCGGAACCCGCTTCGACTTGCAGTTCCACTTCTGCAAGGCACCGTTGAAAGCACTTGACCCAGCAAGTCTGTCGCGACCTCGACCACCCGACGTCGGGCTCAGCCATGTCGGGCGCCAACAAGTTGGCGAGGCCCTGGCGTCGCGGCTTCATCAGAAGCACTGAGAGGGCCCCCTCCGTGAGCTCGTTGACGAGCTCGGTCCTCCCAGTAGGGGGCCGACTGGACATAGGCGGAGCGCGACGCACCGCCCTCGCGCCCCGCGCCCAGCGAGATCCAGCCTGGCCGAAGGGACCGAGGCAATCTCACTAGGCCGCCACTCCCCCCTCCTCCAAACGCGTTCTGCTGAAGGGATCGGGGGCTAGGCGAGGGGATGATCAGTGACCGACTCCCCCCCCCCTGCCCCCAATCAGGAAGAGCGCGGGGCCCGACGAGATCGCCTGCGACGTCGTCGGCCATGGCCTGCTTCGCTTTCTTGAGCTGGGCCCCGGGGGAAGAGCCCTCCGCGCTAGTGTCCGCCATGGGGTCGGTAGATGCCTGACTGCTCTCGGCCGTCAGCCGCCCGCGCCTGAGTGCCCCCAGCTCCTGCAAGTGTACTAACATCCCACACCTGTTCTTGACGTACCTGCAGAAACCTGCGTTGCCGCGATCACATGCCACCCACCGCTTGCCATCGCGCGAGGGCGCCACGGTCGCCCAGTCAGTGCTGATATTCCAGGCGTGAGTGCCAGATATGCACGCGATGCCTTCGGCGATGGTCGGCATGCACACTTGCCGCGAGAAGGTGTCCACGACGCGTCGGCGCCGACGCGAACAACTGATTGAGCCGAACAACGCTGCGGAGCGGGAGCGGGGCGCGGTGGCCTCGTGGAAGGCTCCGAAGAGGTCTGCAAGAGGGTTCCAACGCGGCCCCACGGGAGCCCAAGAGGGCCCCAAGATGGCTACAATATGGCCCCACAACGGCCCCAACATATGGGAATCATGAGTCCCATCTGTTCATGTCTGTCGGAAGGTCTCCAAGAGGCCCCAGGAAGCTCCCAAAGGCCCTTGCAGAGGGCGCCAATGAGGCTCCGAGGCGGCCCCGCGAGAGCCCAAGAGGGCGACAATAATGTTCCAAGACGGCTACAAGGCGGCCCCCAAAGATGGGAGGCGTTGCCCCGTCGGTCGGGAGATCCCCAAGAAGCCCAAGGAAGCACCCGAGAGGCCCCAGAAGGTCCCGCGAGGGCTCTCCTCCAGTACCTCCCCCCCCCCTCATTCCCCCCCTTCCCGACTCCGCTTCCCCCTCGACCGCGCCCCTCCCTCCCTCGTTCATTGCGCTAGGATTCAGTGGTAACTCGCCGAAACAAACCCGTTTGCGACCTTCCCCCCTGCCGCCATCCAAATCTGGGCTTCGGAAAGGTGGCGATCTCTTCTCGGGCTCGCGGCCAGACCAGGGACGGGCGCCCCGTCGAGCCACTCTGCCGACGGAGCTGCGCGAGGCAATCCAAAGCGCCCCCGCGAGCAACCGCCAACGCTGCCAAACCCCTCGGGCGCGAGAGCGGGGCGCGGTGCTGGGCGGAGGCAGAAGGGCGAGAGGAGGGAGGTGGATCACGGGGGAGGGGAGGGGGGGGGGGGGCGAAGGGCTAGAACTAGCTCGCAGAAGGCATCGGGGGGGGCGCGAGCTCCATCGGCCTAATCAGAGCACGGGCCGCGCGCGTCGCCGCTCGCCCCGACGATGGACTCCAACCGTTTCAGTGGCTCGCGTGCAGCGTTGTGAGCATTGTGGATCTTTCGGGCACCCTCAATAACCTCCTGCTCCAACGCGCACGCCTCAGCGAAACTGCGCAACCAACTTCTCGAGGTTGCGTGAAGTAGCTTCCTAAATCAGATCACGCTCGCGCAAACCACCCTATCCGAGATGCGAAGCGCCCAAAACACGTCGGCAAGGTTATATCCAGAAGTGAAATGTTCGGTGGAGTTATCATTTGACTTGGCGAAGTTATAACCAACGCGCACCTCACATAAAACACTTACCACTTGCGCACCATCGCTGTGATTCAAGTGCTCCCACCTTGAACCAAAATAGCAACTGGCCCCCTTCTTCTCCTCTTCTTCGTCTTCCTCCTCCTCCTCTTGCTCTTGCTCCTCCTCTTCCTCTTCCTCTTCCTCTTCCTCGTCCTCGTCCTCGTCCTCGTCCCCGTCCTCGTCGTCGTCGTCGTCGTCGTCGTCGTCGTCGTCGTCCTCCTCCTCCTCCTTCTCCCCCCCCTCCTCCTCGGGCCCCCTAGAAAAGGTCCCCCGCGAACCTCCTGCGTATGGAGGCTGTGGGGGAACCTCTGGCAAACCTCCCGTGGTCTTCCTGGGAACTTCCACTGGCCTTCCGAACGGCCTCCAGAACTCCGGAAAAAAAAAACCCGAGGCTTCTGGGAGACCTCCGGGGGTGAGACTCCTGGAGGCCCCCCCTGGCCCCCCACCAGGTCTGGCGGGAGGCCTCCATGAGGCCTCCACGAAGACCAGGGGGGGCCTGCCTGAAGCCTCCCATCCCCCGGACATCCGCGAGGCCTCCCTGGGGGGCCTCCTGGACATGTCCAGGGCCCCCCGGCCTCCCAGGGGAGGCCCCGGGGATGTTTTTGGGAGGCCCCCCCTGGTCTTCCACCAAATCTCCCCCGATGCCCCTCCGCAAGCTGGGTCAGTAGTCTATGGCCCGGGCATCCCGTTGGAATGTAAACTTCGGAGGAGCTTCCGCACCGGATTTCGAATGTGCGCCATTTTTAAAACGCCTGGAGTGCCGCGTGCGTGCCCTTCAAGGGCCCGCATGGTTTCCTGGGGAAAACAATCGGGGGGGGCAACCCATCCGCAGCAATGATATTCAGAGCGGGCGTCTCCTTTGTGAATCGTATAATCATAAATCTGGCAAGCGATGTCCTGTGCGCATCGTGTACGCATTCAATGTGCATCGCATGCGGCCCCCATGTGACTCGCATCACATCCCTATGCGATTCGAGTCGGAATCCTAATACGAAACCGATGTAATTCGTATGCGATGTCCGTGTGCATCGCCGACGACTCCTATGTGAAACTTACGCGAATGCGATGGTTCGTGAACGGACCTTCTGTGATTATGATGTGTATCGTCTACGGCTCCTCTGTGGATCGTATACGATTAGTTGATGTATGCGGCCCCGATGTGAAGCGTGTGCGAATCCTGTGTGTCGCATGCGGTTCATGCGTGAACCGCATGCGAGTATTATGATAATCGTACGCGATCCCTCTGTGAACCGCACGTGCCGACGTGGCTCCCCTATTAACCCACTGTGGGTTGCATGCTGTTCTTGTGTTGCGGCTCCGGTGTGTCTCGTATACGATTCCAATGGCAACCGTATTTTCTCCAACGCAAAACTTGGGAGAAGAAGGGGGAACGCTGAGGAAAACGATTCAGACAGAATTCTCACAACCACTCGCAGCGCAAACAATAATCGACAACGTGCATCGCGTGCGATACCTTAGCGGCGTCAGCCACTTATGCAAGACACGCGACGACGGCCGATCGCAGCGCCGAGCGTAGCATCAGCAAAAACACGATCGCTCTGGGCTCGGGCCGGGCATCCGGCCAGGGCGGACGGCACTCGCACAGGAACCCTCGCGAGCACAAGCGGATGACGAGGAGGGGGCCGAGAAGGAGAGCAAGACGTGGAGAACGCAGAACCTGCGGGGATATGGAAACGCACTGGTGGACTTTGTCACCCCTTGCAGCGGATAGGGGCATCCGCGAACGCACGTGTCCTGGAGGATGAGGCGCTATTCGAATAGAGTTTTGTTCAAAGTAGTGGGGCCCTGCCGACAAAGAGCAAGGCCTACGGCAACGACGGCGCGGGGCTGGAACGGCCCCGAACGCGAGGGGCGGCCCACAGGCACGGGCAATGACATGCACGTAAACAGCCCTGCTCCGGCCATTGGCACGGAGCACGCAATAACCGAGCAAATTGACGATCCAATCGCCTCGAGCCTCGACCCCAAAAGTGGACGCACACCCGCTTCGCGGTGGCAGTCCCACTGGTCGAAGCCGGGGACCTGGCATAAAAGGCCCGTGAACAGACCAGAATGTCTGGAACTACCAAATGGCACCGCGATTCGGAGGAGGGAGGCGGAGAAAGAAGAAAGAAACATAACAAAACGACTGCTTATGACAAAACGCGCCTGGGCCGGGCCGCCCGCGACAAGTATTGCCCGGGAGAGTTCCTCAAACAGCCGCTGGCGAATTCAGAAACGATCCGCCTGCAACGCGCATCGATGAACCACGCCAGCTGTTATCAACTAGCTGCCCCGCGCAAGCGCGGAGGCAACAGCCTCGGGCGCCAGGCGGGCGGACATGCCCTGCCCCCCGACAACGTTCTGACCGAGGAAACCAGCGCGAATTCGCAGGACCATCGCCAGCAAGATCGCGCACAACCGAGCCTGGGGCCATTCCCAAAATGTTGTTTTCTCGGCCCGGTGTCTCGGCAGGCCTCGCGGTGGACAGGCGGCAAGCATGGTGCAGCAGCGAATATGATACAAATGTGGCGCGCATTCGCAACAGCGCGGCGAGGGGGGGGAAAGGGGGGGGCTAGGAGTTAGAAGAAGCGCGCTTCACAGCGGCAGAAACCAGAGACATCGCTTTTGCGCGCCCCGGGACGCCCTCCCGAACAAAGCCGCGAAAACGACCGGTCACGTCCCAGGTGCTGCCCTGGCGCCGGGCGCCGGTGCGGGGCCGGTACAAGGCGTAGACCCCCGCCGCGCGAAGCGCACCTGCCTGGGGCGCGCCCCGCCCGCGCCCACGAGGCACAGAAGCTAGCGACGGCGCAATGCCGAGGAAGTCCGCGAGGCAGGTGTCGACGGGGGGTTTGCAGAGTCCCAGCCAGCGCCGGCAGAGCTCGTGGAAGCGAGGGCAGACGGCGTAGTGTTCCAGAGCATCGCGGCAGCCTGGGCAGCCCAGGACACAAGCGGCACTCCCCTGCTTAGTAGCCCACCCATTGAAAACTCTACGAAAAAGACACGCTTGAACGCGCGGCGGAAGGAGCGTAGAGACGGCCCGCGCGCTCCGCAGCCACCTCGCCACTCGGCGCCCATGCAACACTTGGATGATCCGCTTGTCCAGCCGACGGCGGGCACGCTGTTGAACCTCCAGGTCCCTGCGGACCCCGAATAGTTTGATCGCCCGAGCCTGCCATCCGTCTCGCTGGTGCTCGTCGCGCCCGATCTGTTGCATGAATATGCCGCATGGCCCTGCTTCCTGCAGCCGCGTCCACGCCGAATCCAAAGATCAAATGAAGCAGCTGCTGAGCCAAGCCGAACAATAAGCGGGGCAAGAAAACCGCCCGCGCTGGAGCTTTGCAGCCTCATTGACTGTGCTATCCGTGCGATCTGCAATCCACCGTGGGCTGACTTCTCATGGACTGCCACCCGGGCGCGGGCCGCCCACGAGGACGCGTGGATTTCCAGAAGCTCGATCGGGAACGCCGCAAACTTCATGTCCTTCAAGAGTCCGGCAGTCATCCAAGCGGGGGGGCCTCGGAAGAGCGAGCGGCAGGCGCGGGGCTCGAAATCGTCGAACTGGGGAGGCAGGGGATCCAGCTGGGCGACGAACGTCAGGACGGAAGAGACGAAGACCCTGTAGGCGTCCACCGTGTGAAACAAGCCCAATTCCATCGTGCCCCACAGCCGCGCCCTCTCGATGTACTTCTTCAAGGCGGTCACCCACGATAGAGAACCTCTGCCAGGGCCAACGTAGAAACCTAGATACTTGGCCTTTGAATCTGCAGCCAAGGACCCCCACAGGGGAGCGAGCTCCGCCAGGCGCGCGCGAATGTCGCCCGGGTCGAACTGGCTGAGCGGAACCAGTACCGTCTTGGACACATTGTGGGCCACACCCGAAATCCGCTCGTATAGTCCTGGAAGATGGCCTGGAGGCGGCCGATGACCTTCCAAATGCCGGGGTGCACGAGCGCCGTGTCATCCGCGTAAGCCCGGAGAAAGCCGTCAGGGATCTGCCGTACGAGCCTCCTCTATAGCACGTCCTCCGCGACGGCAAACAAGAGCGGTGACAGAGGGCAGCCTTGCCGAATGCCACGGATGATGGCAAAACCGCTGTGTCGGCAGCCGCCCAGCATAATCTGGCACCGGCTGTTCGCATAGAGCACAGCAGCGAAATTGAGCAACCAAGCTGGCCAATCCAAGGCCCGGAACACTTCCTGCATAAAGTCATGCTCCACCGACGGAGACGCCGCCGCGAAGTCGTAGAACATGGCGCCCCCGTCCTCAGATGAACACGCGCTGCTGGCCATGGCCTCGTCGCCCCCCGATGAGTCTCCGCTGGGTCGGTGAGACCTGGGAACCCACCAGCGGCTCGATAGCCAGGCGCACCGCGTTGGCGATTGTCGGTGTCGTCACGTTGTACGGTCGACGATCCCAGTGGCAATTTCAAGCGCATACGATTACAATGTGCATTGTCTACAGATCCATGCGAATCGTATACAGGTCCTATGTGTATCGTATACGTTGCCCGGCCGAGTCGCATGCGATTCCCATAAGAATGGTACACGAATCGTGTGTGGCACGAATCGTATGCGATTCCTACGTGGTCCTTTTACGACTTCTATGCGAATCGTATAGGCATCCAATGTGAATCGTACGCGGCTCCTTTGCGAATCGCATGCGGCTCCTACGTGGGCGATGTACGATTCCTATGCGGATCGTAAAGGTATCCGATGCGAATCGTATGCGAATCCGATGAGAGCCGTACGCTGTTCCGATGTGGTTCCATGCGTTTCGCCTGCGACTCCTATGCTAATCGCATGGGATTCCTATGTTAATCGTATACGATTCCTGAAGGAACCGTGAAACACCTTGCAATAATTCGAAGGAACCCTACAGATCCCCAAGGAACCCTCAGGAACCCGACGCAATCTTGAAGAACCAGTAGGCTTCCTACCTAACCCTCAGAACTCCTGAGGAATCCGAAGGATACGCCGAACTGGAAGCCTGAGGAAATCATCGGGGATCCTTAGAAACAAATTCAAAGAAACCCCTCAATAATCCTTCAACATCCTGAACTACCCAAATAAAAAACCTAAAGACCATCCTCAGGACTCTAAAAGAATCCGTGCGCCCGCTGAAATACCCGGAACCCGAAAGCTGCGAGAAACCTCCAGGATCCGTTTGCCTCAAGACCTTTTCCTTCATGGGCTATAAGGAAACGGACATTGAGAGCGAAGTGGCTTTGATGGCCACGGCGAACCTCGGCCACAACAAAGTCAGACTCTGACCCAAAGAACGGCTCGGGAATCGCAGTCCCTCCCGAGCCAAAGGTGTTTCTCTTCCTTTTCTGCCGCGCCCTTCTCTTCCCTCCTCGTCCTCCCCATTCTCCTTCTCACCCTGCCCCCCCCCTGGCACGCCGTCCTGCCTGCGGGCCGTCGGGAAGTCCCGCGACGACGGGAACGGAAAGAGGAATACGTCGAGGGTTTGGTGTTAGGGGTGTCGTGTTCGGGGTTTGGTGTTTGGTGTTGGGGTTTGGTGTTTGTTTTTGGGGATTTAGTGTTTGGGGTTTGGTGTTTGGTGTCTGGGGTCTGGTGCTTGGTGTTTGGCGTTTGGCGTTTAGGGTTTGGTGTTTGCTGTTTCGAGGTTGTTTGGTGTTTAGGGGTTGGTGTTTGGCGCTTGGTGTTGCGGGGTTGGTGTTTGGGGTTTGGTGTTTGGGGTTTGATGGTTGGGGTTCGGTGTTTGGGGTTTGGTGTTTTGGGTTTCGTGTTTGGTGTTTTGGGTGTGTTGTTTGGTGTTTCGGGTGTTGGGCTTGTTGTTTGGGATTGGTGTTTCGGGTTTCGGGCTTGTTGTTTGGAGTTTGGTGTTTGGTGGTGTTTGGTGCTTTTCTTTTCTTTTTTTTTTGTGTGTGTGGTGTTTTGGGGGCTTTTGAAAGCTCCAGCCTGGGTGTAGCCCAACTTTGCAGGGGTATTGCCCGTCCAACGGGCGTATCGCCCGTCGAACCGGGGTATCGAATTCATCTCGCAAGCTGGGGGGAGGCCTCCCGGAAGCCTCCCCCAGATCTCTGGGAGGCCTCTCCCAAGGCCTGGTGGAGAACCAGGGGCGGGGGGTCGGGGAGGCCTCCCCCCAGCCTGGGGGGGGGTCTGATGGGGAGGCCTCGGAATGGCCTCCCCCCAAGCTGGGGGGAGGCCTCTGGGGAGACCCACTGCCGGAGGACCCTTAAGCCAGTCCCGCAGGCCCAGCGAGCCACCAACCGAGCAAGCCCAGCCGACCGAGGGGGGTGGCTCGATGAGCCTGCGCGCTCCTTCGCTGGTGAGGGTTGGGTGATGGCCGGGGGGGGGGACTGGAGCTCGGGAGGGCGAGAGGGGCCAGGATGGGGCGCAGGGCGCAATGGGGAGGGCCACGTGCTCGGGCGCGAGCCCGTGCTCCCCCCCACCCCGGCGGCTCGCGGCGGCAAGCGGGACTTCGGGGCCGCGCCCGCGGAAGAGGGGCGGTTGCGGGCGGTCGGAGGGCACTGCCTTTCCGTGGGGCGGCCGCGGGCGTTCCCTAGGGGCGGCGCGGCCCGCGGCGCGCGCAGGCCCTCCCCGCGCCAACCTAGAATCCCAGGAGCCTCTCGCGAGGCCCCCCCCCCTCCAGAAGCCTCTGGTGAAGCCACCTGCGCCAACCTCAAATGTCGTCCATGTCCGCCTGGGCGCGCGGCGCGGCGCGCTCGCTCTGGGGCATTGCGCGCGCGGGGGGGGGCTAGCAACGTGGGCCCGGTGCTGCTTCTGCTGCTGCTCCTCCCGGCTCCCTTCGCCCTCGTCCTCGTCCTCCTCCTCCTCCTCCTCCTCCTCCTCCTCTTCCTCTCTCTCCTCCTCCCTTCTGCTCCTCCTCCTCCTGCTCCCTCCTGTTCCTCGTAATCATTCCTCCTCCTTCTGCGCGTCTTATTCCCCCTCATCCTCCTACATATCCTTTCCCTTTTACTTCCTTTCCCCCTTCTCGTCGTCCTCGTCCCCCTCCTGCTCCTCCTCCTCTTCCTCCACCTCGATCCCGCTCCCGATGCATAACTCCTCAATGTCGCGTCTCCTCGCGTGTCCACAGGCTGGGTCGGGCGCTTCGCTTGAGGCTTCCTCACGATTTGATCGTGGAACTCAGAATTTGCAACATTCTCAAACATGGAAGGCGGGGCATCATGTGGTCCTCGCCTCAACACGGTGCGCAACTTTAGATTGCTACAGCTTCAATCATGGAGGCCAATTCCTTTTCAACATGTGGCTCTCGCTTTGCCGCTGGGCACACTTGTCTCAAACATTTTCGCCAGTGTCAAGAACGCGTAGGGTTAACTTCCAAGACTTCTGTCCTAGTGCGACTTAGGATTGTCAGGCCGCAACAGTCAGGTGGATTTCCAACGTTGGGCTCCCAGGAACGGTGCCCTGGCGCGACCCAGACTTTGCCAGGACGCAGTAGCCACGTTGACTCGCGGCCTTGAAATCCCAGGAATGGTGTTTTGGCATGGTATGGGATTCACAGTTCTTTGGGACCAAAATGGGTGCCCGAGTCCGATCAAATGTATAATGCAATTTGAACTGTAAATCAGATTTATCAATCGTCTGCTCTTTTTGGTTCCTGGCCCTGCCGGAGCATCCCGCTTTGCTTGCTGGAGGGACCCGTGAAGAGGAAACTTGGAGGGAGGGTTTCTTGCCGCACCGTTGATGCATTTGTGGCTTGCATTCGTCCTCATCCTCATCCACTCTCTTCCTCGTCCTCCTCCTCCTCCTCTTCGTCCTCCTCCTCCTCCTCCTCCTCCTCCTCATCGTCCCTCTCATTTCTCTTCGTCATCCTCGTCCTCGTCCTCGTCCTCGTCCTCGTCCTCGTCCTCGTCCTCGTCCTCGTCCTCGTCCTCGTCCTCGTCCTCGTCCTCGTCCTCGTCCTCGTCCTCGTCCTCCTCCTCCTCCTCCTCCTCCTCCTCCTGTCTCCCTCCTCACTCTGTCCTCTTCCTCCTCCCCCCTCCCTCCCCCCTTTCCCTCCCTCCCTCCTTCCCTCCTCGAAGACTCGAATATGATTGCCATTCTATCCTGCTGGTGTTTCCCTACTGCTCCTCCTCCGCCCCCTTTCCCTCCTCCTCGTCCTCCTTCCTCCCACTTCCTCCTCCTTCCCCCGTGCACTTCTGAGCTGCGGCCCTGGGGGTCCCGAATCAGCAGGGACCTCCAGGGCTCCCAGACTCCTCCATCTCTGCATCCTCCCCACACCTTCCTCCGCCCCCTCCTCGTCCTCCCCCTTTTCACTCCTGTCCCCGCTTCCTCTCCTCCTTCGCCTGGTCCCCCTCCCTCCCTCTTCTTCCTCTTCCTCCTCCTCCTGCTCGTCCTCCTGCTCTTCCTCCTCCTCCTCCTTTCCCTCCTCCTCCTCCTCCTCCTCCTCCTCCTCTCCTCCTCCTCCTCCTCCTCCTCCTCTTGTTCCACCTCCTCCTCTTGTTCCACCTCCTCCTCTTGTTCCACCTCCTCCTCCTCCTCCTCCTCCTCCTCCCCTTTCCTTCGGGTTCAGAAGCAGTTGTCTCACAGGGTGTGTTTTTGTAGGCTGGGACGTCACTGGCCGCGCTAATCAGAAATCAACTACGGCCCACGATCCCGCAACGAGGCCAATGGGGAACAAGGCCCCGCCAATCCGTCGCTGGCCCTCGGATGCTCCAGCTGGGGGACAGTAGTTTGGAACGACGGAGGATGCATAAGTGTTGTTTGTTCGCCTTCCGGCAACGCTCAGCACAATTTTGAGGGCGTGCGCCATTCTGAATATGCACCGCGCTTGCTGCGCTAAACAACAACCGCACCCCTGGCCAATTGACGCGCCACCATCAGTCGGCCTGGGAGGGAGGGGGGGGGCGGGGGAGGGACAACAACGGCAAAGGCACTGGCAAAGGCGAGGGGGGCGCGCACTGACTTCTGGGCACCGCTCGAACTCATGTAGAACCTGACTCATGTGGAAGACCCCCAGCGCTCGCCCGTTCAAAACAGGCCGTGGAGACCCTGGTTCGTTCGGCCACGCGGGGACCGCCCGTGGGGCCCTCGGGAATTTGGGCCCTTCCCCACCGCACATATCCTTCGCCGGGGCCAACAACTATTGAACTGAAGCAGCGATTTTGGCAACGGAGGTCCATCTCCTTCAAATCCCATTACACTTACGCATATCATTTGACCCATCACAACGGCTCGCAGCCTCTATCGCAGCCGAATATACGCACCTGCTCCCTACAGACATCCAGCGTTCTTGTCTCACTGCTGCCTCTTGCTCATGACACGGGGCGTCGAGGACATGAATGTATGCTTTTCGTGGCCTCCACCTGGCGTGGAGCTTTTCCGCGTAGTTTCCTGTGGCCCCCCAGTGCCCCGAGAAGGTCCAGCGGCCGCTTGCTGCCTGCGTTGCGCCCTGAGCTCCGGCAAAAGATCGGCACAATCAGCGGCGACTTCTGAACCGCACCCCCCCATCCAGAAGAAGGGCTAACATTATCAAAGCATGGCGTTCGGCATGGTCAGCGGCCTCAGATAGGCGGGCTGGCGGTGGCCACTGAAGCCGCGAACCAAGGGCCCATCGTCTGTTGCGACGCAGACCGCCTGGTCCTCCTTTCGCGATCTATTTTGTCCGTGGGAGATAACACAGACCCATCTATGAGCGCCGGTCTCGGACCTGCAATCGTAAGCCTGGGAATTCCTTACTCCTGGCCATCGAAGAACTCGATGGCGTCGTCGTCGAGTTGGGGGGGGCGGCATCGCGAACTGGTATCTTATCCGAAAACAGATCCGCCACCGTCTGGTCGCGTGCACATCTGGCCGCGCATCCATGCGCGCAGCTCTGCGTCGCGTGGCGCGTGGTGTTCGGCCGCCCCGCAGCGGGGGCAATTCGGCTCCACCTTGTGCGCCCGCTAGCGCAGCGTAGCCCTAGCTACGTGCCCGCGGTAGAAGATGCGGCGCGCGATGCTCTTGCAGCTGGGGCCTGTTTGGTAGGGTTGAAATAGTCGCGCAGGCGCGAGCCGCCGACAAGGCTGGGCGACGGCTTCCTCTCGCGTTCCCTCGGCCCCCCCCTCAACGCGCGGCGCATTGATCTGCGCGGGCGGCGCGAGGGCCCCGAGGGCCCCCCCCTTGATGGGGGTTGCGCGCGCGATCTCTTCCCCCGCGAGCGCAATTGCAGCGGCTGGCCGAGACCGCCCCGCGCGAAGCAACCCGAGACCGCGGCGACGCGTCTAGAATGGAAATGGCTCCGCGTCGGCTCCGCCCGCGCTTTGTCGCAGCATTTGCTGCGATTCGCTGGGTCGGGAGGCGCGCCCCGACGCTTGCGGGCTGGCTTGTCGGCGGCGCGAACGCCGGCATCCGCGGCTGTCTATCGCTCTCGCGCGCGCCTGGCAACGGCGCCCCCTGCGCGTGACATGGGCCCATCTTAGGAGCTGAACTCCAGCGAAGCCTCGGGTGCGCCTGGCGCCCGAATCCCGGAAGCTCTCGCGCCCGTGATCCAAGCTTCTCGATGTCGCTGGAGTGGGGGCCGATGGCGCCCCCACCGTAGACGACGCGTTGTTCTTGACCACGGAATAACAACAAGCATTTTAGCCGCCATGCTAGACTGACCTTTCATAATCCAGATTTTGGACGTCCGCCGTTGAACCTGATCCCACCTCCCCAATCATCTAGCCAAAGCCTTCCTGACATCCGCGGCAGCCCAATCGGGGGCCGCTCTGGCCGCAATTCTTAAGTCACCACCCGGATCGACCTCGCAATTGGCTCGACATGTTTCCCCGGGACCTGGGGGGCCAGAAGAAAACAACTCGCTGCATATCGCCGACGGCTTCAGATTGGCCCGCGCCGGCGCAGGCGCCAGCTTGAATTCGCGAGCGCAGACGCTTTGCCTGCAGTGTCCACCGAGAACAGCGGGCGTTGCCTGGGGTCGTCTGCGCGAGCCGCGACCCCCAGATTACGGATGTAGATGCGGGGGTGGTCTCCTCGCTGGCGAAATACAAATAGCCTTCGATCGCGCGCGCTGCTGCGCTGCCTGCTGCCGAGCCCCTCCCTGGACGCGACGCATCGGCGCGGGCCTTGCCCATCCGTTGCGCTAGAAACCAAGCTCGTGCGCGGAGACAAACACGGAGCGGAAACCGCGGGGGGCCGCGCCCCAACACATCTGGCCGCGCGATGCATGCTCGCAACACAGACGGAGGTCAGCCAGAAGGTTTACTGCGGCTGTCCCTGAGCCGTCCGCGTGCGCTCCTCTGTCCGCAGGTCTCCGCGCGATGTCCGCGACCGCCCCCGCCCGCCCCCCCGCCGCGCTGAAAAAAGCGACGTCGCGCGCGCATTCTCCCATGTGGCGCAATTGGGGGCCGGCAATTCGTAGCGGAGACGAGTGCGCAAACGGGAAAAAAACAACCCGTCGGGGGGGCTCCATCGCCCCCCGAACTCCCGACGCAATTGGGCCAAGAATGCATGCAATCTCTCCGGTGCCCAACCGCGAACGCGTCGATGGCTTCATTGGTTCGAAATGGCAGAAAGCGCATCCTGGAAGAGGGGCGCGGGGCGCTTCGGGCGGAACCCGTCCGCGGCCGTCGCGGCCGCTATGAATCGAGGAGGCAATGCGTGGAACTCCTCGCCGCGGGGCGCCGCTGGGGCCGCGCAGGTCCCGCGGGGCCTTAAGGGGGCGAGCTCCCGCGCACTTGCGGTTGCCGCCCGCGCAGCCCCCCACTGGAATGCCCGCGCGTCAACGCGGGCCCCAGGCGATGCCGGCAATTACCCCGGCGGAAAATTACCGCATCCTCCGTGCGCCCCGCCGCGCGCTAATTGTAAGCGTGGGCCCTGCGGTGCCCTCCTCGAGAACCGCGTCGAGCCGCCCCTTCAATTTGGCACTGCGTTTCGGTTTTTCTCGGGTTCACGAGAGACCTACGAGCAAATCCGCGACGAAATTCCAAGCGTCGCGCGACGCACAATGAGCCGCGCAACTATTCGGATGGCGCGTAAACCGTCGCAGACACACATCAAACTAAGCAGCCGGGCCCCCCCGCTCCACCTCCAGCCCGCGGTCGAAGGGCGCCCGCGACCCCTGCGTCTGCGACCCGCGCGGCGCTGGAAACGGGGGGCGGGGCGGGGGCGGGGGGGCCCATCAGGGCCCCGCGGGCGAGATGGAGGGCGGACATTTCCGCGGGGCGGCGCGAGGTCCAGTCCAGGGCTCTAGACGCGGAAGGCTCGGGGTTCTGCGTCGTGGAGAGGCCAGGCCGTCCGAAGGGGGCCCGCGCGAACTCGCGCCCATGCCCGCCAGTCAACTGCCTGTCGGAAGCCCCCCCCCGCCCCCCCCTGACCTCCACTCCGCCGCCTCCCTGAAAATCCTCGCCGCCGCCCCCCCCCCCCCCCCCCCCCCCCCCCCCCCCCAGCGCAGCATCGGCCCGGGCGTTGCGCGCGCTGCGCCTGCAGGCCTCGAAGGCCGCGGCCCCCCGCAATCTCGAAATTCGTCGCCCCCCCCCCCAATGCGGCTTCAGTTGCGGCCAGCGCTACGGCGCGGTCGGGATGAACAGGGGCAGGCCCGAGAAGCCTGAGCACCCGCGACATCTGTTCGCGCTGCGCGTTTCAGCCGTCGGACCTGAGTCGGGCTGCACCTTTCAACGAACTTTCGATAGGCGGGGCAATTGTCAGGCACGTCGGCATTCCGAGCCGCGTCGCCAAAGGGCAGCGCCATCGGGGTGCCAGGAGGCGCCTGCTGGTCCTGCCCGCTCTCGCGAGGTGGATGCCCACTTTCCGCGGCAGCAGGGCGGCCTTGCGCTTCCCGGGCCGGGGCGGCGGCCGGCCCCGCAACTGTCGCCGGCGTGGCTGGCGAAGTTTGGGAATGCCCGCCCCCTGCGGCGACGTCTGCGGGCGCGGCAACTAGTTGGGGGCCTATCGCAGCTGCGGCGCTCGTAGAATACAGCGCTCGACGCAAGCCCCCCGAACTTTGGGCATGATGAACTGGCCCTGGGGATGGGCCTCTAGCGCTCTCTCACCAATCCTCCTGTTGCTTCTCAACCTCGGCCATCTGAGATTCACGCCTGGCGATCTTATCCTATCCTGCGGTGGCGATTCCTTATGCGACCCAATCTGTTTCGCCTTGCGAAAGGCCGCCTGGGGCCCTCCCCCTGTCTGTCGTGGAGGGGCCGTGCCCTTATTTGGCTTTTCACGTGCAGCCTTCGCGAGGCTGACCACGCGGCCAGCGCCATTCCGCGCCCAATGGCGCGCTGGCTCCGCGCGTGCATGCCCATGAATGACAAGGAGGCGGGCTGCTGCTGCCACCCAATTTCTGGCCCTTGTTCTTACAACCTGTTTTGTCCATGCTGCCCGCGCGGAAAACGCTGGGCGTCTGGCGAGGTTCGACCAACCTGCGCACTAAGGGCGCGCGATGAGGTGCAAGGGCGCTGTGCGAGCGGGGCGCGGCTGGCGAAAGCGGCCGAGGACTGGCCGACGGGGCGAGGGTGCCATGGTGACCTCGGGAGGTTGCTCATCCTTACTATGTGGTTTGACTGGGCCACCTTTTTCGATCCATGCTGCCTGCGCGAGAAAGATGCGAGGCGAGGCGAGGCGCCGGCCAATCGCCCCCAGGGGGGCGGCCCTGCGAGAACCCGTCGGCGGCGCCGGAACGCTGGGAGAAACAACTGCGACTCGAAGGGGCAAGAGGGAAGAAGGGGGGGCCCAGGCCGCGTTCGTGGATTGGCGCGCGCAGTTCCCTCAATTGACATGAGCCAAAAATTCGGCTCACAATGCCAGCCATGCTTCCTTGTCCAGCGCAATGCGTATTCACCTTCTCTCGTCGTCGTCGCCGTCGTGCGAGGTGACTGCGCGTGCGAATTGCAGGATTTCGGCATCCCCTATGGTGTCGTAGGGTCGGGCGTGGGGTTGGGCGTGGCGTCGTGCGGTTGGGGGTGGGTGATGGGTGTTCGGGGTTCACAACAGTGAGTGCCGCGTCCATCTGTTGTAGTCAGTGGGTTGCGACGCGCGATGGGCGCCGCCGCTTTCGTTTGAAATGGCTGTAGGCCGGTTTTCCACGCCTGCCGGCCAAGCATGCTCCAGGGCTGCGTGCGTCGATCCTCGTATGCAGTCTTCCCGCGGATCCAACCCGTTTTTTTCTTTCCTGTCGTCGGCTTTATCGTGGTGGGTGGGGGCAATGCTGGCCGCTTCGTTGGTGACGTCGTCGTTTGCGTAGTATTGTATGTTGCGACGGTGTGGCATCCCGACTAAAAGTCCGAGCCTCCTCCGCTGGGCACGCCGTGAAGTGAGGGGCATACCGTTGGTGAAGGTCCAAGAAGGGCACCCATACCTCACTGATGCTGTGATTGTTCCGCGGAGCAGCCTCGGTCAACTGTGCAGTGGGCGACGCTTGTGTGTCAGCACGCATCTCATAGGTTGAAGCGACCCCATCCCGCGGCAATATTATTGCGTAGCTCTGTCTCGTCCCTTCTTAACTATTTCACGTTTTGGCCAGAACGCAACATTTCGATGCGATCGCCGTTGATGACGACACGAATAATAATTCTTCCATCTCTCCGGCTGACATTCGTCAAATTTATGGTATTGTCTGGGCCGCATGTCTTGGCTTAGGGTTGTACATCTCGGAACATGCAGGAATATTGTCGCACTTTGGGGGAAGGCATCGTCGGCGAAACGAAACATTGTGATCCGCGCTAGTGGTGCGAGACCGAATTGGATCCCGATGTCCTTGCGCTGCCACACAAGTTTCGCCTGTTTGAACACTTGCTCGAAGACAGCATTGAACAAGAAAGAGCTCAAAAAGTATCCCTGTTTCACGCCCCCTCGATACTGAAAACCCTGCTGGTGGCGTCTGTCCTGACGAATGCCTCTTGGGTGTAGTATAACTGACTGGAAAAGCCTATGTGTGCAAGAGAAATGTGTTGTGGCCGCGACACTCCCCACAATTGGTCGTGGTCTACCCAAACGAACGTTTGTTTGAAGTCGACGGCTGCTGCCCATACCGGTAACTGCCTCTCGTAAGCACCCTCATGTAGCATCGCCGCAATTGTGAACAGGCGGTTTTCCTTCCGGAAGCCTTCTTGGTCAGGGTACTGTTGCGAGTCGAACAGAGAATTCAACCGGTTGTGCAGGAGGTGATACATCAACTTGTATAACAATAGGATAATGGCATTTGGTCTGCCAGAGAAATATGACCGAGTAGCGTGGTTCTGGTTGCACATCCCCATGAGATGACACGGGCAACTCCTCGACAACTTTCAACCTGCGACGCCACACGGACCTTCCAACCCGCGGCGTGACTTGAGCGCGGTGGGGATGTGAGGCTGCCTCCTCCCGCTGCTGCCCAAAAGCCTCGCGGCGACCCCGACCCACGCAACCGGCGGGAACTGGGACGCACCTGCGGCCGCCCCCCCGCGGGCCGCCGAGCCAACCCGAAACGCCAACCGAAAAACCGAAGCCGAGGAATCGGTGTTTGATGAACAAGGTCAGGGATAACGCCTCTGCGGGAATAACCACAAACACCCCCCGCCCCCCACGCCCTCCCGGGGGGGCGGGGGGGGCGGAGGCTGGGCGGCGCAGGGCGCTTCCGTTCAGGCGTGGGCAGGCCACGCGCGTGAGCCCGTCCGCTCTGTCAGAGGGCCTCAGACCGTCTCGACTTATCCTCAAGTATCCTCTGTCAGAGTTGCTAGACCTCTGTCAGAAGGCCTCTGTCAAAGCCGCTGGCTCTCAGAGTCTGAGAGCCAGCGGCTCTGCAAAATGGTTCCAATGCCGCGGTCTGCTCAAAACTTTCCGGAACGCTTGGGGAGCGTTCCGAAGGCTCCAGAACCGATTGGTCCTCGCTGTAGCCTCCCCCGAACAAATACGCTGGGCCGTAACAGTTTACGGCGTAAGAGCGACATCAAGCTCATTGACTCAATTGTGCCGTGAAACGGCGATAAAATGACGAATCATGTTTTGTATCCCGGGCTGTAGTGACGGGCGACATATTAGCCGTAGAAGGAATGGTCGGTTGACATTCCCGGCCGGAGCGAGATATGACATAGCTCATTCAACCCCGATGCACCCACAAAAAGAATCAAGCCAGGTCGTCCCGCCGCTGGGATTGCGGAATCCCTCGACAAAGTCCTGGCCAAACCTACCCCGAAACAAGTGCGACGGTAATTTTGAACACTGGTGGCATATAATGTGCATCCAGGCCTCATGCTGTACTACTACTACTACTACTACTACTACTACTACTACTACTACTACTACTACTACTACTACTACTACTACTACTACTACTACTACTACTACTACTACTACTACTACTACTACTACTACTACTACTACTACTACTACTACTACTACTACTGCTACTACTACTACTACTACTACGACTACTACTACTACTACTACTACTACTACTACGACTACGACTACTACTAGTACTAGTACTAGTACTAGTTACTAGTACTAGTACTAGTACTAGTACTACTACTACTACTACTACGACTACTACTACTACTACTGCTACTACTACTACTACTACTACTACTACTACGACTACTACTACTACTACTACTACTACTACTACTACGACTACTACTACTACTACTACTACTACTACTACTACTACTACTACTACCACCTACTACTACTACTACTACTACTACTACTACTACTACTACTACTTCTACTACTACTACTACTACTACTACTACTACTACTACTACTACTACTACTACTACTACTACTACTACTACTACTACTACTACTATTACTACTACTACTACTACTACTACTACTACTACTACTACTACTACTACTACTACTACTACTACTACTACTACTACTACAGTAGCTGGCCACATTTTGAATCCGCCGACCCTGTCGGTGTGTGCGTGTGTGAGAAAGGCTTTTCCGATTGAGCGGTCGTCGTCGTCGTCGTCACCGCTCCTATCTCTTTGCGCTTTTCCGTTCGAGTCGTCGTCGTCGCCCGTGCGAGAAATGCCCTCGAGACGGCCTCAGACACCTACAGGACGCCTTACGGGGGCTCCAAGGGAAGCCCCACGAGACGAACACCATTGATTTACAATAAATAGAACTATGTTTTTCGTGACCTTTCCCTTTCTGCCCCACGACGCTCCAAGACGGCCTAGGAAGGCCACCAACATCAACCCAAGACGGTCCAAGAGGCTGCCGAACACGCCGAAAACGGCCCAAAACGGCCCCACGACAGCCCAAGAGGCCCCCGAGACGGCCGAATAGGGCCCCAGGAGGATCCCAAAAGGCTCCCTAGAGAGCACCAAACGACATTCAGAGCCTTCCGCCCAAAGAGATCCCCAGAGAGATTCAAGAGGCACACAAAGCCCCCAAGAGGCCTCCAAGCGGCCCAAGAGAGCCTCAAGAACACTCCCAAGACAACCACAAGACTGTAAGATCGTCGATGTTCCTGAAGTTTCGAATGTTCTTCACCGTCGCCGTCGTCGTCGACATCTTCGTGGCTGTTGCCATCGTCCTCGCCGTCGCCGTCGTCGTCCCCCTTCAGGGTCGGCGGCGCCGCCGTACGGCCTTCACAATTATTGTGAAGGCCTTACGGCTGGTGCGGCCGACCATCAATCGTCTCAGCAAGGTATCTCTATTATAGAATACCTTTTTTGCGACGATTGCTCATCTGGAGCTCGACTGGGTAATGAGCATAATCGGTAAAGCTGGGAACGCTATTTTGATACTCCCCGTGGACAATGACTCGACGAACGAAAGCCAACTGTTACATGATGAGATGCACAGAACGGCTTAAACGGAATATTTTTTCACGAGGTGAACGCGAGCAACATTATTCCGCTAATCGCCGTCTGTCTGACATGACGCGCCCGAGCGAGCGGCCTTGGATAACCTTCGTGGCTGCGTCTCTGATCTGATCCCATGGTGATGGTAAGGCACTGAGGGACACATGTGCTTCTTAAGCTCGAAGCATGCGTGGTAGTCCTGCGCGTGCAACTTACGAACTCTATGATCTCAATGACCACGGTTGCCCCGAGATGCCCGTGTTGCCACACATGCCATTATTCAACCTTTCTTGGAACACAGCCAACGTGGTATCCGTCGTGACAAATTTCAAAAGACATGCCCCAACCCTTGCTCTTCCCGTGCTGCCTGGAGATACGTATGAAACTTTGCTGCGACATCCGCACTGTAGAAATGTTGTGCGCTTTCGGCAATCTGAGTTGTGCTGGCCCGTGCGCCTTGCCCTGGCCAAAACATGCTAGGTCACCTGACGTAGGACCTTACTGACAGGGCGCGCGGCCGAGGTTGTGGAGAGCATTACGCCAACTCCGCCTGTAGTACCAACAACGAGGGGCCTTCACCAAGCAGGCCACAGGCGTCGAATCGAATGCGTCGTGCAACGTCGCTCCACGCCTCGCCAGTGTTATGGGGAGTCCATTATGATTCCTAATTGCGAGATCTCAGAACAGGCCGCTGAGCTCTGGACCTGGTCCTCACGCTGCCGCTCATCTGCGGCACATTCCCGCCGAGACTACGTCCTGATTTCTGACACCGCGTGACAGTCTCTTGACTTCATCATTCGTTCCCGGGGCCCAACACGGCCCCCTGGAGAACGTTTCACCGAACGCCCTCTCTGGCGTCGCCAGCGCGTGGAGAAAACGCGAAACTGCCGAGGGCGATTGCCGCTCAAAGTCGATCCACAGAACACTTCTGGTCATCATTCTGACATACTTATCGCGATGCGTCGAGACATGCCCACGAGGCCCCCCCTCAAGCGCGACAATCACCCGAGACGTACCCAACCCCTTCTCCACGCGAGTCGAATCTTTGTATTACCGCTCCATACATCAGAACGCATCGCCAAATATGCACGATTAGCGCTGCCCTATCTCCGCCGTGCCTCCCAGAAGCCAGCGAAAATGGTAACAATTGCGCAACTCGTAGCCACCCAAAGAACCGATGGTCTTGGCTGGATCCGCGTGGCCCCCCGACTCCCCTGGACCTCCCACGAGCCACCGAAAGTGGCGACAATTGCACAGTTCGCAGCGTTCCAGGGAGCAGCGAGGTCTAAAAGGGGCGCGCGTGGCCCCGACCCCGCTGGACCTCCCATGAGCCCACGACAGTGGCCACGGTTGCGCAGTTCGCAACAGTCAAGGGGGCAGCGAGGTCCCAAGTGGGCGCGCGTGGTCCCCGGCCCCGCTGGAGCTCCCAGGAGCCCACAAAAGTGGCGACGGTTGCGCAGTTCGCAACATTCCAGGGAGCTGCGAGGTGCCCCCCGCAGCGCGGGCCTCCAGAGCGCGGCTCGGGTCGTGCTGAGGCACCAGCCCGGGGACCGCCATCCGCATCTGCGCGTCGGACGCCTGTGCCAGACGTAGGGCCTCCGCCCGCTGGTCCTCGAGGGGCGCGGCGGCGATGGGGGAAAGACGGCTTCCCCGCAGCGCCCGAGGCCCGAGGGGGCTCGGTGAGGCGTGGTGTGAGCTCCAATGCCACCAACATGCTGTCCCCCTTTTCTGGGCCACGCTGGCGTCGCGAGCTGATGCCATGGACCCTGCAATGCCCCTTGCCATAGCTCGGACGTCCATTACCCGTGCACTTTTGGTCTCGGGGTCCCCGTCACGAACCAGTCGTGACGTCGAAACTATGGGGAGAGGGCCCTGGTTTTCCTCCTTCATCCACTCGCCACGCGAGCTGGCGATTGGAGAATGACGAGAAAAAAAGGAGAGGGAGGGAGGATGGAGGTTTAATTGTGACAGTAATGGGTAATAGAAGCGTAAAAAGAAGAACGGCGCCTCAAGGTCGGAATGTGATCGCATCAAATCCGGCATCAGTCCATGAACGCGACGAACACGATGAGAAAGCCGCGACGGACTTACTGAAAGGGAACGTTCGGGGGGGACCGGCTCAGGGGGGGAACATCGACCTGGAATCGGCGATGTATCGCCGATGAAAGGTAGTCCCCCGAGGGCAAATCCGCAGGTTCATGGGATGGGTGGGCTATCGGGCCCCTATCGGCGATCTCTGGGCGATGGGGGGTCGATACCACCCCTTCATCCTATCTGGGGAAACCAAATGGCACCGATACCGCTACTCCCTGGACCCATCCCGGGGTGCATTCTGACCAGAATCTCGAGGCGAACCCAACGGTGGCGACGGGGGCATCCGAGGAAGCCCAAAAGGGGGAAAACGGGCGAAGGGTTGCAATACGCGTTGCCCCTGAACTGCCCCTGCCGTCGAGCACGGCGGAGCGCTGGGCCCGCCGCCTCAGCCGCCACCGCCGTGCCGCGGCCACCAGGTGTTGAGCAAGGACCGACCGTCCCGGCACTCCTACAGACCTACCACGACATGTTACGTTCTAAGAACATTAACCCGATGTGTTAAAACAAGACAGACTCCGCCAGAAATGTTCTTAGAACATGTCGTGGAAACCAGAAAAGGTTCTTAGAACATTGTTTGGTAGGGCTATAGGCGTAGGCGAGACAGGACGCTTCGCCACTGCTTGAAGGTGTGCTTCCTGAAGGGGCGCCAGCGACAGGGACTTCTGAGTCCGCGGCGCTACGTTTGAGCATCGGAGCACTGAGTGAGAGCGTCACGCGGCGACAATGCGCGCGAAGCGGCGCGGCCTTGAGACATCGTCATCGCTCAGACGTCCGTTACCCGTGCACTGTTCGATTTCGTGGGCGTATTTTTCGCAAGATGACCCGAAATGCTCCTCGATGTTCCTCGTCGAGGAAAAATGCACACGTCCGAGCGATGCCAAGTGAGACATCGGCATCGCCCGTCTCAGACGTCTCTTTCCCTGGGGTCCTGTTTGGAACCACATGAGCCACCCCCGCCGCACCGCCCTCCGAGCAGGCCACCAGCCTAGCCGTCACCGAGGGAGGCCGCGCCCTTCTCAACGACGTCCTAGGCCTCGCCGACCGCAGCGGGCCACCGCGCCCTGCGGGGAACCTTTTGCTGCCAGCCGCCGTCGCCCGTGCGCGCGGGAGGCCCCCGCCGCGCGCGTGCGCGGCCGCTGTTCCAACGGGCAGAACCTAAAGTCGGCAAGGAAACACTCGGCCAGGGCTGCCATCGGCAAGCTGAACTCGCCAGGCTGAGCTCGGCCAGGCTGCTCTAGGCAAGGCTGAGCTCGGCCAGGCTGGATTCGGCAAGGGCAGAGCTCAGCCTGGCCGATTTAAGCTGGCCGAGTTCAGCCTGGCCGGGCTCTGCAAGGCGAAGTCTTTCCCTTGTCAGCGCCGTCCTTAGCCTGCAACTCCGTGTCGCCACCGTTCGCGTGTCGATCTAGAGATCTCCAGCGGTCGTCGAGATGGTGCCGGCATCTTCGCCGCCGGAGATAATTCCATTCCAAACCAAAGTGCATGTCGGATTCCTATATTGTTCGCCGTGGTGGCAGCCCGCATCGTGCCCAGAGGCAGTCTCGGCCGCGTCTGCGCCTAAGGTATGTTGCGGTTGGCGAGGACTCCTGGTGCATCTGCATAGGATATTATGTGTGTTAAGGTGGTTGGCTCTGGGCTGCCGTAGATCAGGTGTCGCACCTCTTGCAGTCTCGTTGAAGTGGGGCTACAGCTCAAGGCGCCAATTTCAGTGGCAGGTCGTCGGAAACGAAGTTCACTCATTGAGAACCGCTGCCCTCGACGGCGAGATCACGGAGCCTACACCTCACTACCCCTCGACAGGGCCTGTTGCGCAGGCCCTGGCACGCGTGCGGTCGCTAGGGTGAAGGCGCACTGGCCTCAGCGAACAAGGTGCCCCACGCCAGCCGCAAAGCTGGCCATGCGAGGATACCCGCCAACCCTGGCGGCCATGCGGAGGTCCCAATAACAGTCAGACCTTCGATACTTATACATTGCGGGAAGCAAGCATGGAGTAGCCTGGCCGAGACAATGCCCTGAGACGCTTGCTAGTGTGGAGAGGGAGGGGAGTCGGGGAGGCAACGGAGTGGAGGAGCTGCAGCACGATATCCCTGGCCCCCAGGTGAGATAAATTGATCGTGACTGGCACCGTTACTTCTTGTCGAACGAACTCTGAAAGCAGCCGAGATACTCTTGAAGGTCTCTCTCAAGACCATCCTTGGAGGCGCGACCACTCAATCACCCGCCAATGGCACAGAGAGAATGTCAGAACTCCCTGGGTTTCGTATATGGCTGCTATGCTCACGTTTCCTCGGGAATGTGTCCACCCATGTTTGCCTCGCAAAATCAGAGTGAGGGGGCCGAACGAACAGTCACTGTCCTTGGTCGCGTGGTTGAAGTGAGGTTCTGCGGTGCGGACTGTTGTTGTTGTTGCTGCTGTTGTTGGTGGTGGTGTTGGCTTGGATGTTGATGTAATTGGTGGTGGCGGTGCTGGTGGTGATGTCGTTGTTGTTTGTTGACAATGTTGCTGTTGTTGTCGTTGTTGTTGTTGTTGTTGTTGTTGTTGTCGTTGCCTTTTGATGTTGCGGCTGTTGTTGGTGGTGCTGTCATTGTTGTTGATGGTGTTGTTGTCGTTGTTGATTTTGTTGTTGTTGCTGCTGCTGTTGTTGGTGTTGGTGTTGATGCTCTTGGTGCTGTTGGTGTTGGTGTTGGTGTTGGTGTTGGTGTTGGGGTTGTTCGTGTTGCTGTTGTTTGTGGTCTTTTGTTGCCGTTGCTGTTGTTGCTATTGTTACAGTTGTTGCTGTGGTTGTGATTGTTATTGTTGTTGTTGTTGAAGTCTCACTATGGGTAGATCTTGTGGATCATCCCCCCTCTGGTGACCACTGTGTTTTTCTCGTGAAGCGCTTCCCCCGGGGCACGCGCCATTTTCTTTAGGGGAACTCACCAAGATCAAACTGTGTTGTTGGCCCCTGGATTACAACAACAACGGCTCCCGCCTGAGACTACCTCACAATTTAGCAGGGACCCCATCTCCCGCCGGATAGTTCCTCGCATTTTACTCAGGGGTCGCGCTCTCGCTGGAAACTTGCATGCGATTTACGCAATAATCGTGCTCTTGCGTTGGAGCTCCCCGCACTTTACTCAAGCGCCGCGCTCCCGACATTCAGGCACCCAGGAGTCGCGCTCACGCTTAGGACTCCCTCACAGCTTATTTCGGAATCGGAGATCTCGCTGCCCTTCGTGGCCCCGTTGCAGCCCTTCGTGGCCCCTTCGCTTCCCTTCGTGGACCCGTTGCAGCCCTTCGTGGCCCCGTCGCTGCCCTTCGTGGCCCCGTTGCACCCCTTCGCGGCCCCTCTCTGCCCTTCGTCGCAGCCCTTCGTGGCCCCCTCGCTGCCTTTCGTTTCCCCGTTGCAGCCCTTCGTGACCCCCTCGCTGCCCTTCGTGGCCCCGTTGCAGCCCTCTGCGGCCCCCTCGCTGCCCTTCGTGGCCCCATTGCACCCCTTCGTCGTGGCCCCGTCGCTGCCCTTCGTGGCCCCGTTGCAGCTATTCGTGACCCCCTTGCTGCCCTTCGTGGCCCCATACATGTATGCCCTTTGTGGCCCCCGCTCGTTCGCGCCCGTCGTGACCCCATACGCATGAGCTTCGCGGCCCCGCTGTCGCCCTTCGCTAAGGGGCAAACAAAACTACCTCGCTTTTGACCACCCTCGCTTCCAAGAGATACCAAACGATGCCAAACTACGGCCTGTACTGGTCAGGCCGCTTGACGAGGAGGCGCGTGGTATGACTTGGTTTTGCCTGGAAGCGAACGCGGGGTAGGTAATTCACGCTCTGATTCGCGGCCCCCTCACTGCCCTACTTGGCTCCGTTACCACCCTCAGTGGCCCCGTCGTTGCCCTCTGTGGCCCCGCATTATCTGCCCTTCGTGGCCCTCTTCTGCCCTTCGTGGCCCCGCTGTTGCTCGCTCTCGCTCTCGCTCTCGCTTTGGCTCGTCGTCGTCGTCGTCGTCGCTGGCGTCGTCGTCGTCGTCGGTCCCCTGTCCGTCCCTCTTGGAGTCGGGTCCCGGTTGCCGCCCCGCCGATCAGCGCTGCTGCTGGCCAGGCCGACGGTCCGCGGCCGCCCCGCCGCTTGCAGGGGCCCGGTCAGCAGGGAAGAAAGATACACTCCCCAAAAGGGGTACGATCGAAGACGAAGAGGGCGGGTATCGAGGGTTTGGGAAATACACGATGGATGACACTCGAACAGATAAGAGCGAACAGTCTTATCAAGATTGTTGGTGGTGTTGCTGTTGCTGCTGCTGTTGCTGTTGTTGTTGTTGATGTTGTTGTTGTTGTGGTTGTGGTTGTGGTTGCGGTTGTGGTTATGGTTGTGGTTGTGGTGGTTGTTGCTGTTGCTGTTGCTGTTGTTGGTTGTGGGTTGTTGTTGTTGTTGGTGGTGGTGGTGGTGTTGTGTTGTTGTTGTTGTTGTTGTTGTTGTGGTTGTGGTTGTGGTTGTGGTTGTGGTTGTGGTTGTGGTTGTTGTTGTTGTTGTTGTTGTTGTTGTTGTGGTTGTTGTTTGTGTTTGTTGTCGTCGTCCACCCCGAGACCCGATTCGCGACCCACCCGCGATCCACCAACGACCCACCCGCGACCCACCCGAGACCCAACTACGACCTACCCGCGACCCACCCGCGCCCCACCCCGCGACCCGCCCGCGACCCACCCGCGATCAACCCGCAACCCACCCGCGACCCACCCACGACCCGGCCCGCGACCCACTGGCGACCCACCCGCGACACATCCACTGTGCTTTTGCGAAAAATCGGCGCCAGCGGCGGGCTCGTTGTACACAGCTTGTGATAAACAGGCGCCTGCGGCGGGACTTGTCAGAGCCTCGCAGACTGCCGACGTCCTCGCCGCCCCCTCACTCTTACCCGCGAATGCGGGGTGCTCCATATTTCGCTTCGAGCTTCTGCCCCTGGGCTTGTAGATGGAAATCCGCCGTCTTGTCGTGATTGATCGGTCCCTCCAAAGCCCGCATGGTTGCGACAGGTAACTGCTTGATCGGCCAGGCAATGGGGACAGAACGGGCCTGGTAGCTCTGGCCCTTGCCTCCTCCTGGTGTCTTCCTTCTACCCTTTCCTCATCATTGCCGGGAGGGCTCCATGCAGCTCTGGAGGAGCTCGGAGGCACAAACGACAACGCCCAACATTCACAGAAACATCAAGCGCCCCTTCGAATGAGGCTAGAGAAAGGAGGCGGATGAGGAATACGAATCTTGAAGAGAGCACAACCGACCCCAACCCCCAGCCAGCACCCCCACTCCCCGCTTGGTCATCCAACGGGTCCTGGCTGGGGGGGAGGGTTGTTTGTGACCCCCGGGAACCTCCGCAAAAACCACCCTCACCCCTAGACAGGAGCCCCGACGTCATGTTTATTTTTGTTTCATAACGTCGACACCCAGAGGTCTCGACCTGTTCCCTGGGACTGTTTTTTTTTATCGTGAGTCGTTTTTTGTGACGGTCCCGAGGTCTGGTGATTGCCCCCAGAGGCCGGAAATAACGAAGAACCTTCTGTCTTGTTTTTTCAATGACTCGAGGGGTCTGGGTAGACAGGAGCCCCTGGATCATCAATCAGGGATCCTTCTGACCCGGGTCAATCCAGACCCGGGTCAATCAGGCCTTGCAAAATCCTGCAAGATCCTGCGCCCAAACGCGAAGGATCCTGCAAGATCCTGCAAGATCCTGCACCCAAACCCGGGTCAATGCGACCCTGGCCCTGCAAGATCCTGCAAGATCGGGTGCTCTGGCTGACCCCCGTTTGCTTTGACCCCCGTCTCAAGGCTCCCGAACCAGACAGGAGCGAGGGTGCCGGCCGGTGGTGGGCGCCTGCCCCTCCTCCTCCTCCTCCTCCTCCTCCTCCTCCTTGTCCTCTTCCTCCTCCTCCTCTTGGGCCTCCTCCTCCTGCCTCCTCGTGGGCCTCCTCCTCCTCCTCATCCTCCTCTTCCTCCTCGTCCTCTTCTTCCTCGTCGTGCTCCTCCTCCTCTTCCTCCTCCTCCCGCCTCCTCCTCCTCCTCCTCCTCTGGCCTCCTCCTCCTCGCGGTTCGCCCTTGGGCCTCCTGACTCTCCTTCTGAGGCCGAGGAGGACGGCCGCAGGCGTCCTCGTACAGGGCGTCCTCGTGGCTACCCCACTCGCGCAGCTGGATGAGAAAGTCGCGGATGTGGGCCTGGGATGCGACTCTCTTTCGCCCCCTCCTCCTCTCCTGAGATCCTGGCGTTGCAATTTGTTCGAGCCAGGCGTTTTCGCGTTTTCTTTTGGCCCCGGGACCCTCGCGTATCGATCCGGCTCGAGAAATGACGCAGAAAGATTGTCCCTGGGGCTTCGGGCGTGATTTGTTTTACGATGTTCTAACTTTTTCGCGATGTCGGATCTCAGGGTCATGCACTTTCTCCTGCCGCTCCTCGCCTTCCAGCTGCTCCTGATTCCGCTCCTTGTCCTGCTCCTGCCCCTCCCACTCCACCCCCTCCCTCATGCTGCTGCTGCGCGCGGTGAATGCAAACGATGCAGACGAAATGGTGGAATGCCATTGTGCTTCGGGACGGGGGGGAAGCAGGACCCCCTCCTCCTGCCACACCAGACTGGCCCAGAGAACCACACATAACTAGAAGCAACTTCCAGGATTCCCGCTGTTTATTCATGCCCCTGGATTATCTGACTCACCTTCGTTGCCCATGCGCTAGCAGGCGCGGGACCCAAACAGAGTTTTTCCGACTATCTACGTTGTGCACTCTACGTTGTGCAACATCACTGGTGATATGTAGGTTGTGCGCTGTACGCAATGCAGTATATGTGGTGTAATCTACGTTTGCCGTTGATTGCCCTGCGCCGCGATTGGCCACCTCCACTGCTCGCGCAACCATCCCACCAACCCACTCGCAAATTAGTTTGCAAAACCCATACGGTGGCGATGGCTGGTCCATTCCTGCGGCCGCGCCGGCCAAAGCACGGGCGCGCAGCGGCCAGCTAGTTTGGACCCGCAGAAGCTGCCGCGGTGGCGCTGACCGCTGGGCACACCCCAGCGGGCACTTCACTGCGAGTCGGCGATTTGGGCGGGCGCGGTATCATGGCAACGTCGACGACGGTAAACACGATGATGATGGTAACGATGCGGGTGGCGACGTTGAACATGACGACGGCGCAGCCAGCGCGGGCGCCGATGCTGATCACGCCCGCGACGATGACGGCGTCTTCGCGTCGGTGATGAAGGTTTTGGAAAGAGTTCAACATGCGACTCGGGCGGGCGCAGTATCATGGCAACGTCGACGACGGTAAACACGATGATGCTAGTAGCGATGCTGGGTGCGACGTTGACAATGACGACGGCGCGGCCAGTGCGGGCGCCGATGCTGATCACGCCGGCGACGATGACGGCGTCTTCGCGTCGGTGATGAAGGTTTTGGAAACAGTTCGACATGCGACTCGGGCGGGCGCGGTATCATGGCAACGTCGACAACAGTAGACGCGATGATGTTGGTGGCGATGCAGTAGACACGCCGACGAAGGCGCGGTAAGTGCGGGCGACGATGCTGATCGCGCTGACGACTATGACGGCGTCCTCGCGTTGGCGATGAAGGTTTCGAGCTGAAATTCAACATGCGGGCGCGGCCGACGCGCGAGGGTGGCCCGGATGGTATTCTTCGACGCGGATCGTGCCCCCTTCCCCAGCACGCGCGCAAGGGCGTGCGAACGATGTCGGCATGCGGCGCCAGAGGCCCGTTGGCAGGATTCCATAGAAACCATTTTTTTGTTAACAAAAAATATCCCGGCAAAGCAACCGAACAGCGATGTGTTGAAACATATCTGAAAGCATTCCCCTTAAGATTCAAATGAAAATCCAGTTGTAAAATTATGCTGTTCTCGCAGTCGTAGTCGCATTCGCGATGACAGTCGCAGCGGCAACGGCAGTCGCAGTCACAGCCTCAACCTCAGCCTGCCTCAGCCTCAGCCTCAGCCTGCCTCAGCCTCAGCCTGCCTCAGCCTCAGCCTCAGCCTGCTTCAGCCTCAGCCTCAGTCTGCCTTCAGCCTCGGCCTCAGCCTCAGCCTGCCTCAGCCTCAGCCTGCATCAGCCTCAGCCTCAGCCTCAGCCTGCCTCAGCATCAGCCTGCCTCAGCCTCAGCCTCAGCCTGCCTCAGCCTCAGCCTCAGCCTGCTTCAGCCTCAGCCTCAGTCTGCCTTCAGCCTCGGCCTCAGCCTCAGCCTGCCTCAGCCTCAGCCTGCCTCGGCCGCAGCATCAGCCTGCCTCAGCCTTCAAAATGTTGCCCAGGAGCGGAGTTCTGGGAACTGGAAGAACACGAAATGGCCTACAGTTGGCTCCGGGCATTCAAAATGTGGCCCGGGAATGGAGTTCTGGGAACTTGAAGAACACGAAATGGCCTACAGTTGGCTCCGGGCATCCAAAATGTGGCCCGGGAATGGAGTTCTGGGAAGTCGAAGAGCACGAAGTGGCCTACAGCTGGCTCCGGGCATCCAAAATGTGGCCCGGGAGTGGAAATCTGGGAAGTCGAAGAACACGAAACTGCCTACAGTTGGCTCCGGGCATTCAGAATGTGGCCCGGGAATGGAGTTCTGGGAGGTCGAAGAGCACGAAATGTGTGACTGTTGGCTTAAAACGACTTCTGCAGCACCCTGTCCGGCACCCGCCCAGACCTCCCTGTGGAGTCATCTGCTGCTCTCTTTTGACACCACTAGAAACCTATCAGAACAAGCCGTTAGGTAACAAACAAACAAAACACCGGTTTCAGAAGAATGCGCCAAGACGCGAGGGCACGTACATACATATATATATATATATATATATATATATATACATATGTATATATATGTATATATACAGATATTTGAAAACAAAAAAACTTGCATTACGAACTCATGTGCTTGCATAGGTTGTTTGGACATTCGGCATTCAAATCTTTGCGGGGCTACATGATTGAGGCATGCGCGCGTAAGGACGCGCGTGCGCGCGCGACGACGCGCGCGCGCACTTCGCCCCGTTCTTGTGCAAACTAATCTCGCGACGGCGCGCGCGCAAGGGCGTTCGAACGATTTCGACATGCGCGCGCGAAGCCCGTCTGGTAACATTTTCTGAACATGGTGAAAAACCGTTGGTTGTCTTGCAAGTTCGCAAGAGCGCGCGCTGTTTTGAAAACCGAATTTGCGACACCATGTGTTTTGTTCATGCGTTTGTTTCGGCACTCGGTTTTGATCTTGTTACGAAGCCAACGATGTTTGACGGATTTCGGCATGCGCGCGCGACGGCGCGCGCGTGTGCACTTCGCATATTTGTTTGCAAAGGGTCCTTGACAACTTGTCATTTTTGATAAACGAGTGCGCGCGCAAACTTATTTTTCGCAAAGGATGCCAGGGGGGGGGGGCGGGGGGGGCGATACTGGCCTGGCTGGAATGGTGCGGGCTCATATTTGGGATGGGCGGTGGGGCTGAAGCGTTGTAAATTGCAATGCGAAAGGGGGCGCCGAGAATCCCTAGGGGGGGTCGAGTCTATTCTCGTTTTAGCAAGGAGAATGCATGCAGTGCAACGTACGTGCTGCGACCTAGGTTGTACAATGTAGGTTATGGAATCTATGTGGCTGCGCAATACATGCGTTCAAAGGTACGTGTTGCCATGAATGCTGTGCGACTGCTGTGCTGCAGTACGCACGCACACATGTATACATACATATACATGTGTGTATATATATATATATATATATATATATATATATTCATTGGCCGAGGATTATAGCCGCAAGTTATGCCAGTTACAACAGTATGCTTTAAACAGAGTTTAAAGCGACGCCCTACCCACCACCTCCCCTGTGGCTCTCCTGGCGGCGCCTCGGGCAAGGTGGTGGGACCGCCCTGCGCTTTGGGCCTCACGGCGTAGCCGCTGATCTTCAGCATCTAGCCTAGAGACCCCCCTGGCAGGAAGAGGAGGGCAGTTGGCCACAACCCACTCACGACACCTTGGGCGGCGTGACTCAGAAAGGTGGGTCAACAATCGGAGCCTCTGCTGGAAATCTGTCTTGCAGCGCGGGCGCGCCGACGATTCGACACGGGTTCGGAGGACAGACCGCTCACCATGCCTGGCACGGCGGTGGCTCCGCAAAGCACGTTCAGACGCAACAGAGGTCTGGCACTGCTCGCAAATCCACGAATTGGGATGGGCTGGGGAAGAGGTCGGAGGGGGGCTGGGTCACACGCCGATTCGACAAACTCGAGGCGACTGACGAGCACACTCCAAGACTTCTCATCCTGCAGCAGACCTTCCCACTTCCTCGGGCCCTCAAGCGGGGGCGGGACATCTGGGGGCATCACGGCGCGCTTCAGCAGCGCTGCGTCCTCGAGCAAACGCTGCATCCATGGGAGAGGCTTGTGTTTCACTCGAACGTGGAGGAGGGCAAGGAGGGTGCGAGGACGATTTCGCACAAGCCTCCCCCAAAGCAGCAGACGGCCTCGACAGATCAGGCAATCAATGGGCGGTTGCTGCAACTGTTCGCGCATTTCGCGATCAGAGAACTTAACTTCTGTAGAAAATCTGGAGTCGCCTAAGGTACGGCGTAAAACACTCATGTACACCCCGTTCAAATTTTCCAAGGCATTCGGGACAGGAGCAGTAACACATACCGAAAACAGCAATCTTGACATGACTAGCGTGTTCACGAAGCAAAACTTGTGCGATCTTGTCACGCCCGGAACGCCAAAGATCTTGGAGGACAGCGGGGCATACGCTGCCATCGCACTCGCACACCGATGAGAAGCATTAAAGCATGACCCGTCTACTCACGCGTGCGTGCCGAGATGTACATAGCTTTCTACATCAATCGCGAGCTCAGGGCGGCCTGGAACCTGGAGACGCAACTTGCCGTCATGACACCGACGGGCTTCACGCAACTTTACATAATGGCGCCCACGGTACTTTAACAGGGCCTCCGTTTTTGCCAGGCTTACAGTTGATGGAAAGATGGAGTCTCTCAAAGACCCCAAAAAGCTGCTCAAGCAAAACATCGATGGCCTTGTCTAGGGCAGCCCCAGCCGCAGACATGATTACAAAGCATTCATCATCGACAAACGCCGCGTCCACTCTCAGGCTCACACACCGAGGCCTCTGGAGGATCCCAAAACGGGGACTCACGAACAGGCAGGCGGAGAGAGATATCTGCGCGCTCGAGAGTCCACGACATCAGGTCGAGAGCAATCGGGTATACTGCGTTGAACGTGAGAGCGCCAAGCTTACAGCCTTGTCCCCCCCCCCCCCCGCCCGACTCGCCGCCCGACCCTCCGCCCCCGACTCTCCGAACCACGCGCCAGCATGCAGCGACTGGCATAGGTCCGCGACCCCTGGGTCTACACTCCACTGGGGAAAAAAATGTCCGCGCTCATCTAGGCACTGGAGGATCCAGTCGGTTGCGCCATCAGCTACGCCCAGCCTCTTCAGGTGCGCCAAACGAGCAGCACGGTCGGGGGGAGGGTGTGGCCCCCATCCGAACACGAGTTCACGCAGCACTCGGTCAAACGCTTTGACCAAATCAACAGAAAACACTACTACAGAGAAGTCGCGCAAATGTGCTACCTCCATGGCCGCACGAATGAGCAACGTGGCTACGTCTGTCCCTCGCTTGGGAACAGCGCCGAACTGTGTAAGTGGCGGTCTAGGTGGGCCTTCAGCATCCCAGCCGGGCCCTTGCCTGAGTGGTCAGCCAACAGGATCCCACGACTACAATCAGGGTCTCTGGGGTCCCCTTTCTTTTGGTACACCTCCTGGATGCGGCCTCCACGCCACTGCTTCGGCCATGGGCCGTTCTGCAGCACGCGCAGATTGACCGTCGCAAACTTGCAGGCGAGCGCGTCGCCACCTGCCTGGAGAAGCTCTGCTGGGATCAGGTCATAGCCAACACCCTTGTTGCGGCCAAGAGCCTTGAACACTATGCGGGTAGCCTCTGGACCGACATCCAGGGCTGAGGGGGCATTCCTCGGCGGGCGCTCAGGCTCACGGAGCTCGGCCTCGCTGATGGGAACGCCCCCGAGGACATCAGTGAAATGCTCAAGCCAGCGCCGTCGCACAGCAAGGGGGCCTGACACCACCGAGCCGTCTTTTGAGAACATACAAGGTGTGGCTCGATGTCTAGTGCCGCTCAGCGCTCCCGCAATCGCGTAGGCCTGCCTTGGATCGTGCTCACTGAGAGCAGATGAGGCGGCCAACGCCCTTGAGCCGAAAAAGGCAGCACGGTCACGCTCGAGGATGGGCTTGGCACACCACTGCAACCATAATATAGTTGCATGGGCTATGGCGTCCTGCCAACGATATCTACGCATCAAAGTGTCCTGGTCAACTGCATGGCCGGAAAAAGAACCAGGGTCGAGGCTTCTCTCGACACCGTGCGCGGGCACCTAAACATGCCACTGCATGCCAGGCTGCAAGACACATGAGCTGAAAGGCTGCACGCTCCTGCAGGGGCGCTGGGTGCCTCGCCCGACGTAGAGGGGCCACGTGCTGGATGAACTCCCGCACCTGCGCACTGATCCACCTCTGTCGAGGCTGCCTCTTCGGGTCACCGAAGACAAAGCGGCCTGCCCAGCGCACGTACGTGTTCAGCAGCTCGGGGTGGTCATCGATGTGCATGCCTCCGTCGATGCGCGGGAAGAGCCACATCAGCTGCTGGAAAAGGCTCACTCGATGCGGCTCCATGAGGTGAAGTTTGGTGAGTCTGAACGGGGGAGTGGGGCGCGTCGCCGACGGCATTGGCCAAACCTTGGTAGCCATAACTACAGCGTTGTGGTCAGCCCAAGCATTCATGGTCAAGTCGGGGGAATAGTCTGGGCAACAGAACTCAGCATCAGCAAACAGCTCCACAGGAACAAAAATGAAATCGATGCGGGCCTGCGTACCGTAAGATGATGTCCAGGTATGGCCAGCATCTGGGCCCCACGTATTAGCAATCATCATCTGCTGCTGCTCAGCAAACTCACGAACATGCTTTCCATTGGAATTATCACAACTGGGGGTTGTCGTGCCGATCATCGGATATGAAACTGACCCAACACGTCCGTTCGTATCAGCACATACATACCACGGGATGGAATAGGCCGTCCGAAATGCGGAAACCTGAGTGCCAAAAGAGTCCCACCACGCAGCACGATCAGCAGGGGGAGCTTGACGGTGGGGAGCACGGGCGGAAACGATACCGAAGTCGATGCCCTTCTTCGACAGGAAGGCAAACATGAAACGCGCGGAGGGCGCCTCCCGCGTCTTGACTGTGAGCCCATGCCGTGCCCAAATCTGCACACCACAGGATCCGCCCTCACAGGCAGCGGCGCACATCATGGTGTACAACGTGCCTTCTTTGCTGACTGACATGTCCGCGCGGCCCTCTTGCGCCGCAATCACATCCAGCTCAGCAGCACAAAATTGATCTTCAAGCAACTGTACTTTGCGTAGCAGACACGCATTCGCAACCTTGGCGTGCGAGCACTTTTCCTGCCACGGGAGAAAAGTGTTCACATTGGCCGATGCAACCGTCAAGCTGCAGCACCGCCGACCTCGCCTTTGATGGGGGCCCCCCCCGAGGCCGAGACGGTGCCTTTCGGCTTGTCGCCAATCGTCTTGCGCACAAAACCCAAGTGTGCGAGAGTTTTCTGCTTGCCTTGCAAGCGCCTGATGGGGGGGGACCACCGGGTGAGCAGTCCCATCCTGTGGAGGTTGCTTGCCCTCCATGCGCCGAGCAGGCTCCGCCTGCGCAGCCTCCACGCTGTGGGCCAGCTCGAGGGTCACCTTGAACTTCTCGAACAACTCTCTGGACTGCTGCGTGGCTTCGTCGATCGCCGATGGGGTAGACCGCTGAGCAGGCCTTGAGCTCGTCGACCGCCGCCGCGAGGATCGCCTCCAGCTGGTCCACGTTGGGCTTGGCTGGCTGCATGGCGGCGTCGCGCCCTGCAGCGCACTCGATCTCGAGCTGGCGCGCGTCCTCGCGCAGCTTCATCACCTCCTCCGACGCAGCAGCCTGGGCCGCCAGCGCCAGTGCGACGCTCTCGTCGGCTGCCTGGTGGCGCTTGATCGCGCGCTCCAGGGCCGCACGGGCACCGTCGAGCCGCTTCCCCACAGGCTTCGGTGGGGCCAGCTCGCCGAGCATCTGCTTCTTCTCTGCGATCTGCATCATGATCGGGCTCCGCACTTCATCTCCTTGGCCCTCGAGGGCCGCGAGGGCCTTCTCGAGCTGGGCAATCGAGCTCTGCAACTGCTGCCGCGTGGGGGCATTGGGCTGCACCGTCTCGATCTGCATGGCCACGGGCTGGTCCTCCGCTGGCGGCGTTGTCGGGGCCGAGGGCGGAGGGGTGGACATCGTCGTCGTCATCGAGGTGCCCGCCGTGGCACGCTGGAGCTTGGCGGCCACCTCGGCGAGCTGCTGGCTGACGGGGTTCTGGGAGGGGCCGTTGGGCGCACTGCTCGAACCTCCCGACAGTGCTGACTTGGCCACCTCCGCAAACGTCTTGCGCATGCCACACGTGCTGCATGCATTCTTGGTCCAATTGTTCGACTGGCATCCGCTGCGCACCCACAATCTTGATGGAGGCTTCTGCCCACCTCCACGCTGACCGATGAAGTGCCACTAGCCACCCGGATCCTTCTTCCACTCGTCTGACACAGGCGAAGAGGACGAGCCTGCGCGCCCACCTTGCCACGACCATGGCGCCATCCACTCTGCTCGCAGAGATCTGGGGCGGTCGAGAAGGAGGCGCAAGCTCAACTGCCCCGTGTTTAGTCAGAATCGAAAATCGGTTTCGGCGGGTCGGCGTCGGCAGGGTGGGGGGCCAGCTGGTAGGGTCGGCAGGCGTGATCGGCAGGGCCGTGGTCGGTCGGGTGGCCTAGGGTCGGCAGGGTAGGTGGTCGGTTCGCATAACGCCAAGAATGCGTGGCCAGCGCTGAGGCTGGAGAAAGCAAAACCGCATGTACGCCCACTCGCTGGCTTTACTCCTTTTCCTACCACCGTGTATTTTCCTTTTTTTTGTCGCCCTGACACATCTGGGTGGCAGGGGCAATTGCAGATTCATAGCAATTCCTCATCTGACATGATGCCACCAACCATATAGCTGACTGGCCGCTGCTGCACACTGGGCCTTCGTAGCCCGCCAGTTAGTACCCTGCCAAACTTAATCCCACCAGCCCTCTGGGCGCAGGTGGTCTAGGGCGTTTCTTTTTCCAACGTTCCTTCCCAAGCTCGGGGGGCTTACCCCCCCCCCATCCATGCGCTTGGGCGGGGGGGGGGGGCGACCCATAGCAGCGCCCAAAATAGCCCAATTTGGCTCTAAGAGGGCATCAGGGAGCGCAAGATGGCCTCCAAGATGGCCCAATCTAGCGGTCGATGGGTCAAGATAGTTGCCGACACACGTTCAAGAGGCCTCAAGACGGCCCCAAGACTGTTCCAAGTGTTGTCAGAGGCTTCCGAGGACCACCCCAAGAGGCCACATCTTTCAAACACCCAAGGAACACCATTGTTTTGCCTTCTCGCTTTTTCGCTTCCGATGGGCTCTTCAGGCCTCAAGATGGCCCCAAGACAACCCAAGATAGGGGTCCAAAAGGGCCCCAAGGCGGCCCCGAGAGCGCCCAGGAATGTTCCAAGAGCGGGCCAAGAGGGCCCCAGGACGACACTTTTCGAGCATCCGACGGGGGGTCGGAATTATAGACCACCCTCTTTTTGAGCGAAGGGGTCCAAGACGGCCCCCAAAGGCCCCTCAGGCATCCCAGAAGAGCTCCAAGAAGGCCCCCAGACCCCCCAGAAGAGCTCCAAGAGCGCCCCAAGAGAACCCCAGGAGGGCCCCAAGACGCCCCAAAGGAGCCCCAAGAGGGCTCCAAGACGGCCCTGAGAGGACCTAAATGAGAGCACCAAGAAAGAGCTTCAGGAGGGCCCCAAGGCTCCAAGAGAACCCCAAGACAGCCCCAAGATGGCTCCAAATTTCGAAACGCACGCGAGCTTAAGATACAAAACAATGCAACAGCCATTACGAGTCATCGAAACACCCCATCACCCCTCATCGACGCACCATCGTAGTTTGCACCGATGTCCATCTTAAACTTCAATGCGGGAAACTATGTGCGATCCTTGTTTTCCCGAAGACGGCTGCACGACTACATGCGTCCTGTCGTTTCTGGATGGGCCGGTGGGGATACGCGAAGCGTCAATAATGTATTCACCCAATCATATGTACAGCCAGCCTCACATTCGCAAAAGAGCAGGCCAATCCGGCGGTGAGGAGGAATGCACCAATGCCGAGGATGACGAGAAGGAGGAGGAGGAAGAGGAGGAGGAGGAGGGAGGAGGAGGAAGAGGAGGAGGAGGAGGGGGGAGGAGGAGGAGGAGGAGGAGGAGGAGGAGGAGGAGAAGGAGGAGGAGGAGGAGGAGGAGGAGGAGGGAGGGGGAGGGGAGGTGGGGAACGGCTCCTGTCCCAAGATTGTCCGCATCGCCATGTCAAGGCTCACTTGCGGCGCGTATTGGCGACAACCCGAATGCCGAGAGCCACATCGTACATGGTGGGCCGCGTCGTAACCCGTCAGCCCAATCCCTCGCCCGCTCGCGCAACGTGCGCCCCCCCCGATTTCCGTTGAGAATTCGACAATTGGAGGGCGCACGTAGGCGAGCGGGCGACGGGAGGGGTTGACAGGTTACAACGCGCCCCGAGCCTCGCTCCAGGTCGTGGGTTTTTGCCAAGGCGGCCAACGACATGGCCATTGCCGCACCGCCAAACACCCATATGACTGCTACTCGAACGGTTTACGATGCTTCCAACACGGGCCTGGAATTCATCTTTCCGGTTGGCCAGGTTGAAGCTCTGCAACACGAATATCTCGACCTGGCTGCGGTGCAGCGTCGGGAACGACTTCCCCACCAAGTCGAAGAGGAACTCCTGCAAAGAGGAAACTGGCCGGATGGTCGGACTGACGGGTGGACGGGGTAACCGGTGCGCGCGGGCAATTAAAATGTCTTCGGATGGATGTATTTGTGGATGGAGGAACGGCCTGATCTAGGTCACCTAGCGTTAAGTCGGGCCTGTCCCCCTACAGGCGGATTTGGGGCGAAACATTTAAAAAGTAAAACCATACTCCCGAAATGGCCAAAAATAATCAACAAATCGTCCCCAGACTATTTCTTTACTATTTTTAAATATTCCCTCTGTAGAGGGACAAGCCCGACTTAAACCTAGCGTCGCATGCTTTGCCGTGGAGCGCTCTCCTCGAACCTCCCGGCCCCTTAGAGCTTCAGAGGAGGACAGTTATCCTGCCTGGACCGCGAAGCGAGAACGGATTGACTCATGTGCGGATGGCCAACAAGTTTGGCAATGCCAACACACAAACACAAACGCACGCACACGCACACACACACACACACGAACACACGAACACACAAATACACACACACACACCCGCACACACCCGCACACACACACATACAAACACACACGCACACTTTTGCCTCGAGGGCCAGGCAGAGTGACTGCGCTGGCTGAAGGTCAAAAATTGGACGAACAATTTCGAATTAAGCCGCAATGCGCGGAACCCGCACACACACACAAGCCTGGTACCAACAAAATGCGGAAAACGCCTGGGACAATGCGCCCCCCCCCCCCCCCCCTCCGCACACCCTAAAACGCTTGGGAAAGCAAGATGCTTGCGGTCGCGGATTCTTAGACACTGCAGGCCCGCTCTCTTCTGTGCATGCGTACGCGCACGTTCCAACTCCTCTTCCGGCAAGCTGTGAATGAACATCAGGTGCGGCGTTCTGAGACATGCCCCAGACCTCTCGCATCAAGACTCCTGTACTTCAACCGTGCATGTGTGCTTACACATGGATGTTCGTGATTGTGATGGCAGTCCAAGTGATGCCTCACTGCCTCATTCCAGAAGACCGCAACATTCCCACATTGACTTCCGCTTGTGCAGCCAAGTTCTTTCCCTCATCATTTGACTCCAGCGCGTTCATGTGATTATTCATCTACGCAGTTGCAAACGCCAACCAGAACGCCACCTTGCTCGTGGCTGATATCGTGATCGTCGCCCGAACAGAAAGTTCGCGCTCACGCGCGCGTGCAAACACGAGCATCCCAACTGCGTGTGTACTCATGCTGTGCGCACCCAAGCTCACCTGATGACAAACCAATTCTCTTCCTCTTCCTCGTAGAGAGTATGGATGCATGAATCTCCATGGAGCGCTGCTTCGGTGCCACTTCAGGAAGTTTCCCATTCTCAGAGGCCCCAATCAACTGCATCAATATCTGCTGCTGCAACTTGAAGCCAGACTTGTGGAACGTGTCGGTCAAGACTGACAAGATGTCCTGGCCAATATCATGCCAAACCGCCTTCTCATCTGCCTCCGCCCCCATCAATCGAAACGTCGCCATCGTCGCACTCGCTGCCACAACCGTACCACGGGCAACCTCACAAAACCTCTCTGGCTCTCCCGCTCCCGCCCCTTAATCAAACTCCTCGCCGTCCATCTCCTCCTCTTCCCCCTCCCGTCGTCCTGCAGAAGCGTGAAGTAGTACTGGCCGAAGAACGGTTGGTACATCTGCGGCGGGCCCTTCAAGAGCCGCTCCAAGAAGTCCGACAGGATGTTCAGACCTTGGCGGGGGCCGAACACCCTGCGCGTGCTCGCACCTACTGCGCCAAGCTCCTGACACCGCCACCGCCACTGGGGCCTTAGGTGGGCACCCAAACAGGCAAACTGCCTGAGACATCCCCACAATCTGGGTGCGAATCCTGGAGTGTCCTGACCCTTGCCGCCCCCCCCCCCTGGGAGTGTTGAAACCAGCGCCTCGCCTGAGACATCCTCAGAAACTGTTCCGAAAGCAAGAAATGTTGGGCACCGAAACAGGCAAACCGCCTGAGACACCCCCACAATCTGGGCGCGAATCCTGGAGTGTCCTGACCCCTGCCGCCCCCCCTTGGGAGTGCTGAAAACAGCGCCTCGCCTGCGACATCCTAAGAACTGGCTCCGAAAGCAGTGGATGTGGGGCACCGAAACAGGCAAATCGCCTGAGACATCCCCGCAATATGGGCGCGAATCGTGGAATGCCCCCAACCCCCTGGCATCCCCCCCTTGGGAGTGCTGAAACCAGCGCCTCGCCTGAGACATCCTCAGCAACTGCTCCGAAAGCAATGGATGTTGGGTGCCGAAACAAGCAAATCGCCTGGGACATCCCCGCAATCTGGGCGCGAACCCTGGAGTGTCCTGACCCCTGCCGCTCCCCCTTGGGAGTGCTGAAACTGACGCCTCGCCTGAGATATCCTCAGAAACTGTTCGAAAGCAAGAGATGTTGGGTACCGAAACAGGCAAATCGCCTGAGACATCCCCACAATATGGGCGCGAATCCTGGAGTGTCCTGACCCCTGCCGCCCCACCTTCGGAATGCTGAAACCAGCGCCTCGCCCGAGACATTGCCACAACGTGTGCGTGAGTGAGCGAGGAAGTGGTGCGACTGCCTTCGACTGAGGAAGAGCGAATCAGAGAATGAGTGAGTCTTAGTGTGAGTGGGACTGAATGTGAGTGCGCCTGGGTGCGAATTATCTTTACAACGTGCGTTTGAATCTAAGCGCGGCAGTGGTGTGGCTGAGTTTGAGTGAGGAAGAGCGAGGCAGAGTATGAGTGCGTCTTAGTGTGAGTGAGTCTGCATAGGAGTGATCCCGAACATGAAAAGCCCGAGTATCAGGAATATAAGGGCGAGTGCATCTGAATATGAGTGGGTCTAAATATGAATGAGTCTACACGTGAGTGAGTCAGAGAATGATGACTTGAAGGTGGGAGGTGTGTTCTCGTTCTCAGCGCGGTCAAAATAATAACAAGAACCCCATCCTTAGGACATGGGGAAACCATCACACGACAAAACTATGAGTCGGCCTCCGTCGAGTCGGCCAGAATTGAGGACTTCCCCTGCGCTCAGAACGACCAAGACGAGGGCACACTTCGGTTTTGGAACGCACCGTATGCGGTCGACATGTCATTCGCGCACGTTCGAGCTTGAGCCAAAGTGGCTACGAGCGCGCGTCCCGAGCGAAACTACTGAGCGGTGTAGGCGAAAACCGCCCGAGCTTGTACCTGATCCGTCAGGGGCTCGCGTGGCCGAGCGCACTGGAGTAACATGTCATCGACACAACATCACCATCATCATCATCATCATCATCACCATCATCATCATCATCATCAGCATTGTCAGCATCGTCGTCGTCGTCGTCATCGGTATCCTCATCATCACCATCTCCATCATCCACACCACAATCATCATCATCACCACCACAAGCACCCCTATCATCATTAGCAACAATATAAACATAAACATAATCCTTATCGCACCATCGCCATCATCAACACCATCAATATCATCATGATCACGCTCACCATCATAAATATCCTCATCCTCTTCACCCTCGTCATCATCCTCATCACTATCCGCGCCAACATACCCGTCACCATCCTCGTCATCATCGCCGTCATCATCATCATCATCATCATGATCCGCATCGTCGTGACCACCATCACCATCCCCATCACCATCGTCGTCATCGTCATCGTCATCGTCATCGCCATCATCATCAGCATCATCATCACCATCAGCATCATCATGATTATCAGCATCATTATCACCATCAGTTTCGTCGTAATCCTCGCCCTCTTCGCCAAAAGAAGTAGCATCGCCATCGTCATTAGATTCATCATCACTTTCATCGTTATCATCATGGCAAGCATTCTCATCGTCGTGATCAGCAACATGACCATGGTCATCATTTTCACCATGACGATGATGGTCATGGTCATTATTATCATCACCATCATCATCACACTCCTTATCTCAACGACACCATCATCACGATCATGCTCCTGATCATCATCATCATCATCATCAGCAGCATTGTCATCACACCCGTCGTACTCATCACCACCGTCATTCTCTTTATCACAACCATCATCAACATCATCATCAGCATCATCAACATCAACATCAACCACATCACAATCGTAATGTAATCACCATCACCATCACCATCACCATCACCATCACCGTCACCATCACCATGACCATCACCACCATCTCCATCACCACCCTCACCATCATCATCGTCATCCCAAGCTCCCGTCTCTTTCTCAGCCAGACAACCTCGAGGTCTAAGAAGTCGAGACCCGCGAGCACCAGAACGATTGAAGCGGCCCTCCATGAGGCCGCGACCGAATCACGTCAAGCACCTGCTGCGTGAAACCAGACGCAAGCTGAAAACTCTGAATCAGGGGTGGAGGACGGGGGAAGGGAGGTGAAGCTTGAGCTACCGCAGTTGCGGCGAACGAATGTTGAAGCAAGTTTGCCTGATCGACTGCTGTTTAAACACGGTTCGGGGTCGACTGGGGGTCGAGCGGCTGACATCCGACGACGCGCGCAAGATTCACGTACAAGTACAAACCATCCCAAGCTCCCGTCTCTTTCTCAGCCAGACAACCTCGAGGTCTAAGAAGTCGAGCCTCCGCGAGCACCACCAGAACGATTGAAGCGGCCCTCCATGAGGCCGCGACCGAATCACGTCAAGCACCTGCAAAAACTGTTGACTCCAAAACAGCAGACTGGCCAGAGCCGCATAACCTTTTACTGCATAAAGCGCCCAAAGGACTCCCCGAGACATTTGGCCCAAGAGTTGTGATAAGCGTCCGCGATAGCTTTACGCAACCTTTTAGGGTAGGGTTCAGCAAGCTCGGTGTAGAAATTGCCGGCCTGATCTTTGCCTTGGAGCTGCTGATGGGGAAGATTGGTACGCTTACAGATGCCTCTCTTACTCCCAACACATCTGGCCGCCTCAAGCTCGGCCAGGTCAAGATCGTAGCACAAGAAGGTGGTGCTCTTCTCCCAGGGCACCCCCCATTGACAGAAATCGGTGGTGATAACAGTGATGCCCTGAGCACGGGAGAGACGTCGCATAGCAGGGCAAATCCAGAGACGGCTTCTGGCCGGGTTCTCCAATGAGCACGGCACCTGAACCTGCCTGCATTCACGGATAAGGGAAGCGGGAAACAGCATCAGCATGTTACCAATCGCCACCTTCTCCTGATCGGCCTGGGACAGCCCCCCAAGGCCCATAGGCTCCGAATCGCTTCGGAGCCTGTGGGGCCCCGGGGGGATGTATCGGGCCCGGCTGAAGGACGAGCACGGCGTGGCCACATGGGCGCCAGCCACCAGCCCGGCCCTCACCCACCCAAGGAGCAGGAGGCGATTGCGCTTGCACCTAAGGTCGTACATCTCGCCGAGGCTAATGTCCCACAGCAGGGCGGTGACACCTACCCTCGAGATCGCTTCCGAGAGGTGGCCGCTGCCCGAGAAGACCTCGACGAAGACACGCTGCCGGAAGCGAACGGTGCAGGACAACGCCGGCCAGACACCACCTCGCTCAGCAGCTCGACGCAAAGTTTGCCGTGGGCCTGAAGCACCGGCCCGAGCTTGTGAACGACCTGACCCAACCTGCTCCCCTTCTCGCAGCGCCGGACCGAGGACCACGAACGCCAGCGCCCGCGACGGCGCACGTCCTCCAAGCGGCGGCAGCCCGAGGCGTAGTCGTGCGAGGCGCCGCCGTGCCGCAGCATGTGCATGTGGGCGGCGCCCAGGGCGGTCTCCGCCCCCAGCGTTTCGACGGCCACCTTGAAGTCCCTCGTCACCTCGTCGAGCGTCGCGGTGAACAGCGGCGCTGCCGGGTGCAGGCCGGAGCCGACGTGCTTCTGCTCCGCGCGCCGCCAGTCTGCGCCCAGCTGGTGCCTCAGCATCAGGTCGAGCGCGGGCCCGAGGAAGGACTGCCGGCCGAGATCCAGAGAGAGGCTTTCGTCGAACTCGCCGGTCTTGGACTCCCTCTCGGTCTCGGCAGCATGGAGAGTCACGCACCAGTGGGTCGCTCCGCTGACCCTCGCCACGGGCGGGACGAGGTCCACCGCCCTGATGTGGAACGCCTCTCCGGGCCTCAGGTGCAGCTCGAAGATGAGGAGGACGGCGAGCGCACTTTGATAGCGCTGTCGGGCCAGGAGCTCCATCACCGCCATCGCCACTACCATGTAGGGCATCGGCAATCGAGATCGCGGTGGCGCGAGCTTGCGAAAGCCCTGGAGGGCGCGGCGCGACCGAGGCATCAACGCGCCCGACGCTCTGTTCAGGCCGGTGAAGAAGGTCACCGCCGCATACGCCCAGGGCCCTGCACTCAGGTCCTCGCCGCCCAGGTAGAGGTCGTCCAGCCACTCCGCGATCGCCTGGTCCACAAGGTCCTCGGTCGTCAGACGACGGCCGTTCGCCCACGCCAGGAAGTCGGCGAAGATCTCCTGGTAACGGTCCCGCGTCCTCGGCTTGATGGACGCCGCCTCCAGCGCAGTCATGCCCGGCAGCCGCGCAGCTGTAGACCGCCGAGCCGCAGCCCGCGAGGCTCGCTGGCTCACCTTGCGGCGCTTGGGCCCAACCGAGCCCGGGGGGGCAGCTGAGGCGGCCGGCCGCCGCCGCACGAGACGCTGCTGGCGCGCCGCCGGCACTCGGAGACATGCTGACGACGTAGGCCGGCTCGAGGTCGGCGCCGACGCCATGCGCGGCGGCCTGCCCGGCGCCTGCGGAGCGGCCACATCCGCCTGGGGTCCGCGTGCCAGCAGTCCCGTCGGCAGCGCCTGCTCCAGCGCCACGGCGCTGGCGGGCGCCGGGGCCGCGCGCGCGAGCATCGCGCGGGGCTAGCGCCGAGGGCGCTGCGGGTCGCCAACGCCCCCTTGAGGGCCCGTCGGCTGAGTTCCACTCGGAGGGGAGCCAGCGGCAGTGGAGAGAGGAGCCTGTCGCCAGGGAGAGGGCGGCGATGCTCTGCGTCACGTGCAGCATCGCACGGCTCCCACTGCGGCTCTTAGACACCGCCCCCGCCACACTCATCGAATCTCCCAAAACAACGAGACGTTTACCATGATTCCGACGACTACGCAGAAGATGCCTGTAGCCGTACAGGGTAGCGCGGGCCTCCAGGACCGGGATGCTCTCGCCCTTCTTCCGCCACTCGAAACGGCCCACCACCCTCCAATCCTGCTCAATCATTTCCCTGGGAACTTCAGGAAAATCACCGGCTCGAGGTAAACGCCCAAACCCGTAGATGTCACCGGGGGCCCCAGCATCAAGATCATTGCGAGCAGGTTCCTGGGTGTCGTCGGGGCCGCACATCCACGGGGCGGCCTCCTCGGCGGACCCTTCAAGGGCCGCCGCCGCGGCAGCATCCCGAGCCCAGCGCCCAGCATGGCGACGAGGACCCCAAAAGCGCCCCCACGACCCCAACGCCACCTCTCGGATGTGCGGCCGACCTGGGAACAGAGCGAGGATCCGCAGCGGCTCGAGCAGGCCCCGAGGCCCCACTCGCTGGCATCAACTGCGACAACCTCGTCCCCCCAAGCGGCCCGAATATCGCGATAAAGGAGTGGAGAGATAGAGTCCCAGATACTGAGCTCACGCCGAACAGAGGCCCACAAGGCAACGTCGCTGTCGTAATGCTTGTGAATAAATCCATAACAACTCCAGAACAAACTGAGACCCTCCCGTCGAACCAAGGAGATAAAAACCAGGTCCCCGAGAAGCCTTTCAACATCTCGACCTTTGGCCCGACCACGAGCGAGAAGAGCGCGAATAGCAAGCCGAGCGCGCCACAGACGATCCGGGGAAGCAACGAGTCGCCCACTCCCCCGATCGATGACCCAACCCAGCAACTTGGCAGTAGTACCCTCCTCCCCGCCATGATCCTCCTCATGAACGACGAGTCCCCGACTTTCCAGAGCGGTGATGGCAGACGACACCGAATTTTTCACGTTGTCCCGGTCGGTCGAGATCGCAATGTAGTTGTCCACATACTGCGTGTGGCACGGCTGGCTGAGGTCCGGAGCGCGCGTCTTGTCGGTGATCCTAAACTTGGGGTCCGAGCCAGCTGCCTCGACTAGCCTCTCGTGTATCTTCTGGCGCATCCATAAAGCCCAAGACCATCCCATGGGAATGACAGCGAGCCTAGGATATACCTTCTCATGTGCAGCCACAGCTCGACCCCCAATCTCCGTGCACCCTGCAGACGCAGCACTCACAAGCCGAAAAGTGAAATACTTTCTAAGGGGTTTGGGGAGCCCCAGGTGGTAGAACGCATCACTCAAATCCGCACCACCAACGAAGATATCTTCGTCGGCTCCCAGCTCGATGGCGGCAAGCCCTTCACCAGTGCAGAGCGAGACACCACCGGCCCCAGTGAAATGACAGCTTGAACGCCTGCAATCTACGACAAGCCTGAGCTTGCCATTCTTTTTTGGTCACAAAAAACGGCTCCACTCGCTCGCCATCCTCGCGCGAGAAATCTAGCATTCCGCGTGCGGCCAACGCCGACATGAATTCTTCAAAGGCACGAGGGTGCCTAAGCTTGGGATCGGAGTCGGGAGTGACCACACCTGACGCCCGGAGTCGGGCTCGCGACTGTTCCGGCGGAGCGACATTCAAGCGGCAGAAGTCCTCTACCATCTGGCACCCGCCCTCGCCCCAAAGCTCAGACACAGGCACAGGCCTGCCGTCGCCTGAAGGCAGTGAGACGTCGGCGAGAGAGTAGCGACCGAGCGTAGTGCTGTCCACGTCGCACCAGCTCGCCACGCGAAGCTTCCTGAGAGCTTCAGCGGGGGAGGCCCCCACAGGTGGGGGGCCAAGGTCGCGCACGGCGCGTCGGACACGATCCAGCACGCCGGCCTGACCGGCAGAAAAAAGATGGTAGGATCCGCACTTGGCGCCCCGCTCGGGCCCCTTGCCCGGGGAGGTGCGGTCGCGGGGCTGCGGCTGATGCGTGTAAAGCGAGTTAAGGCCCCAGAGCGCACGGTCAACTTCGCGCTCTTCGGCCTGGCGCCTACACAACCTCTGCCGCGTGCCACGAGACATCTCATTAGCCCGCGCCTGGTCGACCCTGAAAACCTCAGGACGAGGAAGGGGGAAACAACTCACGCGGCACTCGACGGCTCGGGTCATGCATCCAGTCTTCCCGAGAAGAGAGGGGGGGGGCGACGGAGGCGGAGAGGGGGGGACTAATTGACAAGCTTCGCTCGCGTGCCCTGGGGCGCGGCTCGCAGGGTCACTCGAAGGTCGGGGTGGCTCGGGCACGCCTGCATCAGGCGGGCCGCGCGGAGCTGAGGGCCCCGCCATGCCCGCGGCCCGCGCAACCGGATGTAGCCTCGAAGAAAGGCTCTCACCCGGCATCCTTCTTGGTGTTATCCTTGGCCCGGGCAGCATCTCGCTCCTCTCGGGCCTTGCGCAAGCGCTTGGCAAGCGAGGCCTCATCAGGGAGCCGCCCGCGCGGGCGGTGCCCGCAAAGGCCATCTGCTCCTCGAGGCTGAGCTTCCCCCCGTAGCCCTTGGACTCCTGCTCGCGATGTTGCAATGCTCGGACACGCCCCAACTCGAGAACTCCAGCTTGCAAAGGACGCGGAACCTCTCGTGGTGCCCGTCGAGCCCGAGCCCCTCGTGGTTGATGAACTCCAGGCACCACAGCACGGACCTCGGCCCGGGCAAGTCCCAGTCGTTGGTGAACACCTCCTGCACCACGGCGGCGACCATCTCCGCCCAGGTGCGCTCGCGCCGCCCCTGGCGGTTGCGTCGCACCGCCATGATGCGAGCGTCGCCGAACACCCCCTTGTCGAAGAAGGCGACCTCGGTCGCTGCTGTCACCTCTTCGACGAACAGGGCGGTCCCGTCCGGCAAGAGGTGGAAATCCTTCGAGCCGATCGCCTGGGCGCTCCGCACGTGGCCGGGCACAGGGTCACCGAATCGGAAGCCGCCCCCGCTCTCAGCGGCCCTCCAAGCGGCGCCGACGCCTGCTGCAGGCGCTGCCGGCGCGACGCCCTGCAAGGGCCCCACTAGCAAGGGCGGGGGCGCGGCCGCCGCCGCGGGGGCACCGGCGGCGCCGGCTGCGGCAGGCTCGGCCGCTCCCGGCGCAGGTGGAGCACCCGGAGCGCCGGCGCCTGCAGGTACGATGGCCCCAGCCCCGCCGGCACCGCCCACAAGTCGGCCCGCGGTGTCGATCGGCAGCAGCCACACGAAGCCCGCCGGCGGCGCCGCGCCGCCCGCCGCTGCCAGCAGGCGCCGACCCTCTGCCTCAGCCCCGTCCTCGGCAGCCTGCCGGAAGGCGGCGTCCCGCGCGGCCGTCGGCTCCCGCCGGAAGCGGTACACCCGATTCCTGGCCACACCAGCTGGCAGCTCACGATACTCGCTGCGCCAGCGAACTGCCAGCACGTCCTCCGAGGTCGGCGACCAGTCCTCCGGGTAGACGTGGGCGTCGGCGGTAGCGGCCACGTAGGTCTTACCACCCGAGTGTGCCACCACCCCGTACACCCGGCGCTGGTGCCAGAGCGGCTGGCCTTCCACGTTGTACAGGACGTAACTCCAACTCATCTTCGCTGACCTCGTCCTTCACGGGCCTGCGGCACAGCCGGCGCAACAGCCCGCCAACGGCAAGCCCTCTAGTCGCCAGGCCGCCGCCCACCACGACGCCGAGGAAGAAGATCAGGTACGCGAGGTAGCCCAGCCCAGGCTCGGCGCAGCCCGCGGCCTCCTCGCGAGCGCCAGCCGCCTCGGCGAAGGCGGCAGCACCCGCCGGCACCGTGAACGGTCGGCAGGCTGGGCACGCCGGGCACGCCGGCACCACACAGTCCCCGCAGGTCAGCCCTGGGCAGGGCGGACAAGTCGCCTGCGGGCAGGCGGGGATGGCAGGGCAGCGCGCCGCGTAGTTGACGACGCCCTGGGCCAAATACTCGGGGCCCCTCTGGAGCAGCCAGTCCCACATGCGCGACGCTCGGGACGGCGGCACGAGCCTTTGAAGCTTGAGCCACCGCAGTTGCGGCGAACGAATGTTGAAACAAATTTGCCTGATCGACTGCTGTTTAAACACTGTTCGGGGTCGACTGGGGGTCGAGCGGCTGACATCCGACGAGGCGCACAGGATTCACGTACAAGTACAAACCATCATCGTTTTCATCATCATCGTCATCATCATCACCATCATGATCATGAGTGTGATCGTCATCACGATCATCGTCATTGCCAATACCGTTATCAGAATCGACACCGCATGGATCGTTCGATAGGCGATCGACATTCTATCCATGCGCCTAATCCCGTCCCCGCCCCCGGTCGACATTTCATCCATGCCCTGCTGCACCTGGCGCCCAGAGTGGGGGGCAGCAGCAGGGGTATGGATCGAACGCCGATGGCCAAATTTGGGCTTCTCGGCGGAATCCTGGGGAGGCTCTTGGATCAAGATGGCTCCGGACGCCTTCAGATGGCCTCCAGGACGGCAGGTTGGTCCAAGATAGCCTCCAAGAGGCCTGCAGTCGGCTCACGTAGCCACGTAGCCTCCCAAGAAAGCTCCCGACGAACCCGAATCCGTCCAAAACCGAAGGAGTCGTTTGAGCTACGGCTTGCCTCCCTGCATGTTTCGCTTGGCCTGAGAACTGCAAATTGCCCCAGGACGGCCCAAGACAGCCCCAAGATGAGGCCACAGGGGTTCTAAGTCGGCGCCCAAGAACGCCCCAATAGTCCCAGGAGAGCAGCAGCGGCGCTTTCTGGCTCCAGATGGGGTGGGGCTACTTGTGGACACCGCTTCGTGAAATCGATCTCCAAGATGGCCTGAAGAGAGCCCCCAAAGACACCCAAGAGGGCCTCTAAAGCTCCCGAATTGGCTCCGAGAGGGCCCCCAAATGGCTCCAAGAGGCTCCTGGAGCGAAAGATCCGCGAAGACCATTACGGTTGACTTCTGTCGTCGTCGCCGCCTTCTTCTTCCCCCATCATCCTTCTGCTCTGCCTCCTCCGCCTCCGAATCATCTCTACCTCCTCATCCCCTTGTTCCTTCTTCGCTTCCCATGATTCGGTTCACATGGCATTCAATGGAAACTTGGTCCGTCAAACCATATTATGTCTCTTCCTTCTGCTCGTCATCTTCCGCTTCTTCCTCATTAAATCTTCATCCGCCATCCTCCTCATCCGCTTCCTCCTCCTCCTGCTGCGAAAGATCAGGGCTGCCCCCCTCGCTGTGCTCATGCATGATCTTACATTTCTCTGGTATTCGCCCGGACATCGTTTCTTGATGGGCTGGTGGGCGCGAAGCGTCAATCATTTCCACCGTGGTGGTCAGGAACAGCAACATCAATACATCACCAACAGAACTCTGCATCCGTGCCCTGTGTTTTTGCTGGGCCAGATCGATATGTGACGGTCCCAGAGCCCGAATCTCCCCGCACGTCGTTCTTGTTTCACGGCGCCCGGATGTGAAGGAATGCTGGGAAAGGAGTCGCCGATGCTGCAGGACGAGCCAGGAGGATCTAACTCCAAGCGGCAGACCGCTGTCAGCAACCTGTGGCTGCTCATGCTTGGCGGCCCAGATCAGCGAGTCCACCTGTTGAGGACGCGGTGGCGTGGCTCGCTGCAACATCCTGCTGATCCTGCTGCAGCTGCTACGCTGGCTGCCATCTCCCCTGAGGTGGGCGAACGTGTGATATCTTTCTGGCACATCATGGGGGGACTGATGGATACATGTCCGACAGATCGGCGATATGCCCCGACAACAGAACAATGCACGTTCCTGGGCAAGGTTGTGTACAGTCGGGGCGCAGAAGAAAGAACCCTTTCGTTGGGGAGGGGCTCCGTGTTCCTTAGTTGTTTCTCAGTTTGCATTACAACTTCCTTAGGTTTTCCATGGGAAATCGAGGTTCAGTTTGTGGAGAAAAGGGGCCTCGTTCCTTATTTAGGGTTCCTTAGGTCCACGCCCCGACTGTACCCAAGCCCAGACACGAGTCGCATTCGCCAGCGGTGGCCTTCGCCAGCGGTCGCCTTCGCTGGAGTAGTCTTCTGAAGGGGCCCATGGACACACACACACACACACATCAATACACACAAATCCCATGCGTCCAACATTTGCCCATATTTTCTGGGTGCTTGTTTTTTTTGAGTTCTCTCCCTCAGCGAACCAACATGTCACACTGTGCTCCGTCTCGCGACAGCAGCCTTTGAAGAGCAACCAACACGTGGTGCGCCTCGCGGCAGCAACCTTCGACGAGCTCCTCTGGACCGGAGAGCCATGCTTGACCACGTGCCCTCTAGTCGGCGGGAACGGAACGACGGCGATATCCCTTTAGAAGGGAGAAATGAACATAGTTCGGATGGCTGTGCCGTTATACCACCCACGGCCCCTCGGCCCATGGTATCCCATCTCATGCGGTCTACAGCAGGATAGCCTGGAGTACGAGGAACATCTGTTACAATTTCCTGAACGCCCAATGCTCGCGCACTTCGACAAGGAGGATATGGTAGAGGAGTGGGAGGAAGACGAGGATGGTGGAAGGAGCGGAGGGAGAGGTAGACTTCGGGACAGTCTGGTGGTAGTGTCGCTCTCGTGCAAAACGGTGCGACAGAAGAGTCCAATTACAAGAACGGCGCCGCGGCCGGTGGTGCCATGGCCAAAACCGATGCCATTTGGATGGCGGGGCCGAGGCAATCTGCACACTGAACACAATGCACGTCATGTAATTCATTCAACGTTGGGGTATTAGGGCCCATGGGAGCCGGGAGAAACATAACGTATATAAGCGGGGCGCAGCTCTGATCGGATCCGCGCTATCTCGGATCGACCTGCTAACACCCGAGGCCGTATTACACCACGAGGGTCAGACACGCGCGTCTCTGCAAAAGGTGGTGTTGAGGGAGGTTCCCATGACGGCCAGAGAAAGAGGACGAAGGGAGAAGGCAAGGGGGAGGAGGCAGAGCGAAAGGCGGAACGCTGTAAAGGTACAAACCAATGTTGCGAAAGGGCTTGCGGCTGGAAACCGTACTCCCGCACAAGGCATAAGTTGACGGTCGCTGCGCCGAACTGCGACGCAACCCACCATGCCAATCAAAACTGTCCTATGTAATTGGGCCAACGAACTGTTCAACTGTATGTAATTCGCAAGCTTTTCGCTTCGGCAATTAGTGTCCGCAAATTCGAGACTGCCGGTCGTTGCACCAAACTGTGCCCAAACGGCAGTCCTGTGAACCTAAATCAGTTCGTGCATCGCGATCGGCTCGCAGCCGCCATGCTAAGCAAAGCGGCGAACCGCTACCCTGCAGGTCACAATCAGTGTATGCACATAGCTCGGTACAAACGGATCTGAAAATGAGGGCGAGGATGCGAGATCGTCGAGCGACACCTTGCTACCCCCCCCACTGATTTCGACCAAATTATAATGGAAATGCGAGCCGTTGACGGCGACATTCGCCACGCACGGCTGGCCCAGCTTCTTGTTGTATTGCGCTGGCCGCCAAACTTAAATTACAGCAGCCAGGACGATGCGATGCCACAGGACTGGCCAAAGAAACCTGGACCAACTGCTAGACATCTGGAATAAAACGTGCGGCAGCCATACAGCTGCAAACTCCTCGGGTGCAGGAATGGCCAAGCTTCTGGAAGATGGAAGATACAACGCTGGCCCGGTAGAAAGAAAGGACACCTCTGGATCACCAGCGTGACCCAGTCACAGCCGGCTGGTGGAAGCCCAAGTCGTTTGGGCCGTCGCCTATTGGTATTGGCCGACGAGCAGAACCCTCGTCTCCACGAGTCGGTGTTTGTGTGCAAGCCTCCACCCCGCCTGCAGGCCTCACGCTTCCCCCTCCCCGTCCCGTCGCCGACTGCAGGGCACTGCCCCTGCAGCTTGGGAAGCACTGCCATATTTTCTGGGTGTTCGTCTTCCCCCCAGCTTCCCATAGTTTCCATGTGTTCATGGGAATCGACGATTAATTGTGTTGGTGTTTTTGTTCCCCTCCTGATCTTCGCTGGGGTCCGCATCGCCAGGGTTTGTCTCGCGTCTGGGCCAGGTTCGCCTTCGCAAGGATCGCCGTCGCCTTCGGCCTACTGCGCTGGCGCAACTCCTGCTGCTACTGCTTGTGCTCCTCCTCCTCCTCCTCCTCCTCCTCCTCCTCCTCCTCAGCGCAGGAGTGCGAGTGCAAATAGTCAGCTACAGCGCTGGGGTCAGCTCTTGCGAGAAGGGCGGCAGTGAGCAACCAAGATCTGCTACAACTCTGGGAGTCGTGCATGCGAGGAGGAGCTGTGGGCGAAGCTCGAGCTCCAGGTAAACAGAGGGCGACAGATCAGGTACAACGCTGGGAGTTGCTCATGCAAGAAGGGCACCAGTGAGCGAAGGATCACCTACAACGCTGGGAATGGTTCATGCGGCAAGGAACTGTGGGTGGAAACTCGAGTTCAAGACACGCCGTGGGCGACATAGCAGCTACAACGCTGAGAGTAGCCCAGGTTCACAGACAGGCAGCGAGCGGCGCATCAGCTATAAGGCGAGAAGCAGCTCACGCGAGAAGGGCGGCAGTGAGTGAAGTCTTAGCAGCAACGAGGGGGGTAGGTCATGCGAGAATGCAAACAATGGGCGACATATCGGCTACAACGCTGGGCAAGACTTTTCGGAGGCCGCCCCATGTCGCCTGGGATTACGGTGTCCCCGGGGGGAGGAGGAGGAGAGGGGAGGAGGAGGAGAAGGAGGAGGGGGAGGGGGGGAGGAGGAGTAGGAGGAGGGGAGGGGAGGGGGGAGGAGGGAGGGGGAGGAGGAGGAGGAGGAGAGAGGGAGGAGGAGGAGGAGGAGGGAGAGGAGGAGGAGGAGAGAAGGAGGAGGGAGGAGGAGGAGGAGGAGGAGGAGGAGGAGGAGGAGGAGGAGGAGGAGGAGGAGGAGAGAGGAGGAGAGAGGAGGAGGACGGGTCGCCTAAGCAGGAGAAACCCTCCCGATAGGCAACCTGGAGCGTGGTGACCGCTCATTTTCGTCGGCTCCACATGACCACGCAATGCGGAAAAGATCAGGCCAACAGAATCCAGCAAGGTCCTCCGAACGGGACGGGCAGGCCCTGGCATGTGGAACCGGCGGGCCGACCCTCACGGGCGCGTCGGGTGATCTGGACATTCGACTACACGCAAGAAAGACCCTGGGCTATGCTGCTCCCATCGTACTTAAAAACCGCATCCCCTAAATAATTCCGAGCACACGGAAAAGTGTTGAAACAGTGTCGAACCCGTGTCGAACGAGTGTCTCCCAGGGCCCGACACATGAACACCTTAGAGTTTCGGTGCTTTCTTGGTGCTCGAAATTCTTGCTGGTGATTCAGGCTAAAGTAGGTTGGAAAATCAGAAGCCCTGGGTAAGAAAGACCTTTGGTGCGCGGCTTTTTGGGGGCCGCGAGGGGACCAAACACGAGCGCGCAAAACGCTGCTACCGTATCGCGTTCGGCGATGGGGGAGTCCCTATTGGGCCCACACCAAAGGTCACTCCAACGAATGGTCACTCTCACGTGTAGCCGAGACATCCAAGCGGGCAGGCATGCTTTCCAGCAAGCGAGCGGGCAGACCCCAACGGGCGGGGCAAAGCGGACGGACCTCCACGGGCGGGCACGAACGGGCGGGTGGAAAGCGGGTGGGCAGGGTTTCGGGCAAGCGAGGGACGGGCCGACGGGCGGGTCGGGTGGACCCCAGCGGGCCAGGCGGGCGGCCTGGACGTCAAAGCGGGTGGTCGGACTCTCAAGCAGGCTCGAGGAAGGGCGGGTGACGACGACGGCCACCAGCGACGACTACAGTCAAACTGTCGCCACCAAGAACGCAACAGGAAGAACGAAGCCCCGCTTTAGGCACCAAAAACGCCCGGGTGAACGAGGGGGGCTAGAGGAACAGACACGGGACGACGCGAGGAACAGCAAGCCCCTTCCAAACCCGCAACGATCCTTCTTTCAATTTCAGCGTCTTGGCTGTACGACGAATGACGACCACTCTCCGGCGAGCCCAGGGGAAAATGCTAAGGGGCTGGCCTTCTCAGAAGGCTCGGAAGCCCCCCGGCCTTCTGAGGAGTTTTCTGAGCCTTCCACGAAAACGCTGGACATCTCTCAGAAGGCGCGAGGGCTTCTGAGAAGTCCCGCCGCCTTCTGAGAGGGCCTTCTCCTTTTCGCTTTCCCCCCCCTCGCTCGCCGAACCACGCCGCCGAGAACGACGATGGCGACGACGGCGACACCAGCGACAGCGCGACGAGGGCCGACAGGCGGGGCGGGCCCGCATGGGAGGAGCGGCAAGCGCGGCCGAGCAAGACCGACCGAGCGGGGACGGCCGAGCGAAAGCGACTGGGCGAAGGCGACAGGGCGACAACGACCTGGCGAAGCCGGCCGCGCAGGAGCGACCGGACGGAGACGACCCGGCGAGAACGACCGAGCGAGGACGAGGGGGCAAAAACGGCCGAGCGAAAACGACCGGGCGGACGCGAGCGGGTGAAAGAGAGACCCCCGCGGAAGCGGCCAGGCGATAGCGAGCGGTTGAAAGCGATGGCTGGCGAACGCAACCTGCGCGGCCCAGACTGGCGAGTACTGGGGGGCCACGTTCTCCCCCGCCACTTCGGGACTACTTACCCCTTTCGCTTTCGTCACCAATGATCCTCCTTTCTTTTCCTCTCCATCCTTGGCGCGAAGGTAAAGGATCCTGAGGGGCATGGGTCCTGGACCACAAGGCTTTCCTCGGGGTACTTATTCATCCATGGGGAATTGGTCGACGACCCCAGGGCGCTGGCAAGGGCCTCGTGGGGGCTGACAGCGGCGAACAACCTCAGATCGGCAGCGCGCCTAAGTGGGGAGGGGAAAGGGCGGGCCTTCTCAGAAGGCGGAAGCCCAGCCTCAGGAGTTCTAAGCCTTCCCCGAAGACGCAGAAAATTCTCAGAGGGCGCGAGGGCTTCTGAGAGGTTTCCTGTCTTCAGGGAAGGCTCCGAACACTCCTCAGAAGGCTGGGGGACTTCCGATCCTCATCTTCTGAGAAGGCCCGCCCCTTCTCACTTCCCCCCGGGCTCGCCGCCGACGCATCTCGTCTGCCACTCCCGTACCTCCATGAAGAATGGAACCCGTGGGTACACACACAGACCTGCACAAGACCATGTTTACCATTCTGCGCGCTTCGATCTCGGTCGGCTTCCAGGAGATCTGGGCCAGACAACTGCCCACCCACCCCCACACGGAATGGGCCGAGACGCCTGAGGCCCGCGGATGGAGCAGATCGATCCGTCGGAGGTCCGGGCGCGCGCGCGCGCGAGAAACATCCTGCCGTGTGGGAATCTAGGGGCAGGGGTCCGATGACGGCGGCGAGGAGAGAGGAGGGCAGAGGCGTCCAAAGCAGATGCGCCCCCTCTGCGCTCAGGCACGGAATCAAGTGCGAACCACTCCGATGTGGTCCCCCTGTCCATCTTGTTTTCCCATTCCTCCTCCCTCCTCCTCCCCCTCCCTCCCCCTCGCCGCCTCCCCCTGGCGGTGTCCCTCCACGACTGCGCCCCGGGAGGACTTCATAGGTCAAGCGCTGTAACACACTGCAAAGCCCTCGACCCTCGATCGTCGAACCTCGAAGAGGAACCCCCTCCACCGTCCCCTCGCCCAATTTCCGCCACCCTCGTCCACCCCCCATTCTCGCTGTCCGTCCCCATCCCCCGGCCCCCGCGATCACACAATGATCTATCATATTTGCCGATCCCACTGCGTACCGATATCTCCGTATATCGGTCTCACTAAATATACGCCGACTCCCATCATCCGTCTATAAATATGTATATATATACAGATCTAGATGTATACCTGTTCCTTATTCCTCCCAGCCCCCTCGGGGACGAGCAAGTTAGATACATGATCTCGGGGCCTCGTGCTGACTGGGGCGACACTGCTCAACGATACGGCGCTCACGTTACGGGGGTAGCCAGAAACCACTCAAGACAATCTTTCTGAGATCTGACCAGGGCCCCCTAGCGGCATCCACTGGTCAGCCCTCGGACAAGATGACCAGATCAACTTCGAACCACGAGCGCATGCTGGGCCATGCTCACACATGCCCTCTGGGGGCTGGCCAAATCAAGTTTTCCTTCACAAAACAACAGGGAACGGAACGATCGCACATGAACGAACACAACGCAGGGCGGCCTGCTAACTTGCAGAGACAGCCCAAAAACTCAAATGCACCTGAAGAACGAGTAGTTAACAATTAGCACGGGCGTCGAATATTCACACAGCCAAGGACAGTTGCGCTCCGGAGTCTCAGCGCAACCAAGTTACTCAAATAACGCATCCAGGCCCAACTGTCTCGCATTATGAATATCATCATGTTTTATTCTTGCCGCCCGTCTAGGTGGCTGGGCCGCCTCGGGGGGGGGCTTGCCTGGTCTGGCATTGAATTCCATCGCTTGCAAGATGGAAGCGAAACTGCGCGCATCTCCATTGTCTTGCACCCCAGTCAGACCCCCAGGCACTCCAGCGGCAAACTCTGGATGCCTGCCATGGTCTCGGACACTCTTTCGTCGGTCTCCTTTTTGGCGACCGCGGCTCAACATTCTTGCTGCTGCTTTGCCAACTCCAGCGCCTGCTCTGGACTCCTGGGCACCACCGCGACTCCCTGGGCGTCGAGCGTTACGCGGTGCACCTCGCTGCCGCGCGCCGGGAAGACCGTGCAGTCCTCGGCCCGCGTGCCCGCCGCATCCATGTCGTCGCTGTGAAGCGTCAGTAACAACGGGGCCTGGACGTGGCACGGACTGATCACCGACCTTTGTCGCGCTGACCCCGCGCCGCACCAGCGCTCTGAAACGTCCGGAACCTCTCCGAGGCGATGCCGCTGTTGAGGCTCCCGCTGGTGCGTGCTGCCCTCCGTCTTGATTGCTTCTAAGTACTCCTTGTGCGCGATGGCGCCTGTCTGGATCACCCCTGCGCTCTCGCCGCCACGCGCCGCAAGTTGACGCGCGCGCTCGAGGGTCCGCGCTCGCGCGTCTACTTGCTTGAGCAACTTCGTTTGGAGCGAGTCGCTGCCGCCCGGATGTCTACCATTCGCCCCCCGAGCGCGATCTAGATTCATGGTTTCGTCTCCGCCCATTGCCCTTCCCGTTGCCGACCAGCGGCGCGAACCGCGACGCGCGGGTTCGGATGAATGACGCGGCGCTGCTGGAACTCGGCCTTCCAGCGAACGCTGAGAATATGACGGCGGGTCGTCTAAACATCGCCTGCGCCGAACTCGCGCGTTGGACAGAGTCGCACATGCATTGCAATTGCGCCATCGTTCTGACACCTTCCGGATCTGCACTATTAGCGCTAGTGCCCATGGCCAAATGGCGCGCGGTGCTGAATTTCGCCACGAACGCGGTCTTGCAGAACAGGCGCCGCTTAGCAGCGCAATGCAGCCTCCCCAACAACCGTCTTCCATGGGTGCCTCACCTTCGCTTTGCGCCATGAACGGCCAACTCTGATGCGTCGGAAGCGCGCCCCGCGCTCCTCCCCGCCAAATCCCTGTGCTGCGCGCCTGTAGGGCCCCGTCTTTTCGATCTGACGCGCGCGCTGGGCGTGCGCGCAGAGGCGCGCCTGGCAGTGGGGCGTTGAGTCCCGCGCATCTACTGTCGGGAAGTCACCCAACCCACCCCCGTTCGCGATCGCGCGGGCGGGGGCCCCGCACCTCCTTAAGATGGCAGCGCCATCGTCGAGGGCCTGCGTCGCCTGAACATCCCTGAGAAGCTGCTCGGCGAAGGGATTCGCCGCGAAGCCGCCCGAGGCTCGAGCGAGCTCGGACCCCTGATCCGCGACGTCCCCGGAAACTATAAGCACTGAGCTGGCCGATCAAGGTTTCCGAGGCGCCGCTGCAGCCGCTCGCGCCCGCGCGCGCGCGGCTCGAAGTGGGTCGGCGCAAAGACTGACGGCGAGCGGCGCGCGAGCGTTACACTCCGACCCCACTTGCCCGCCATCTGCAAGGCTGGCCGCGCCCCTCAACGGAGCGCGAACATATTCTGCAAGCAGGGAATCCATCGGGGGCCAGGCAGCAGGATGGACTGGCGCCGACCCTTCCGCCAAGCACTCTGCACCCGACTGGGCGCGCGTTTACAGCGCGCCCCTGGGAAAGATAACCTCACCACTGAACAGGCATGCAGAGTTCCGCGCTCGCGCTGAATTTCAGCCAACGTGAAGCGCGACGCGCAACCTACGGCCCAAACCAAGCGTTTGTCGCGACTGCCCCCGCAACCCCCGCTGCCCCATCGGGGCCGTTTCGACGCCGAGGGGCCCGGGCCCAGGGGGATTTGTTGCTTCTCGTGAGTTCGCAGCAGGTCCACATGCGCGATCGGGGCATCGAGGATGCGATTTTGGCGAGCACCGATCACGAACACAGACGAAACCCCGCGCTCAACCGTGCACTCGTCGGCAACTTCGCCCGCGAAAATACTGATGAGGGCTTGCGCGCGCTGGTTGGGCCGCAGGCGCGCCGCGCTGCGCGCCTCCATGTCGCGAGCGACTTGCGGCCGTCGCGACGCTTCTGGGCGCGCGCGCGATGGGCCGCTCGCGCCAGACATGGATCGCTCGACAAGCCCACCTCGGGACAACGAGCGAGGTTGGCCCACGGGCATCTCAGATAACCTAGTCGCAGCCCAACTTATTCGAACTTGCGCGAGCTGTCGACTAGGGGGTTGAAGATATGCTTTCCAGCATCCTGCGAGCATGTTTGTGGAGTGCAGAGTAAGCATTGCGAGCGTAATGCGTCCTCTTTGCGCGACGTTGCTTGGCCTCGTGCAACAGCCGCCAAGAGATGCGCCGCTGGATTGCAATTGCAGCCTCTCGACGACGGCCAAGCAGTCCACCGTGCACGTGGGAGGGTTATTTGAATTTTGAGCTCGTCCGTTGTGCGCGCCCAGACGACAACGCGCTCGACGTGAACGCCGAGCTCTCCGTTCGCCTTGGTGAGACGCACTGCTTGAATGATTATCCGCTGCGCTGCTAGAGCCTGGGCCCAAGGAGTGCCGGGCGCCAACGATCTCAATGCATGTCTGGAGCGAGGGGCTCCCAGCTTTGGCCGATCCACCTGGGCACCGATGCCGACCACTGGTGTCGGGGCCTCTTGCTGATCCAGTTTGGGGCACGGGCGACTCGAAGCAGCTCGGCTCGCATAGGAGAAAATTGAGCCACTCAGCACAGCCGTAGTTTCCACGCCTGCTGCTGCATCGCTTCTAGGTCCTTGTCGGTATGATCAATCGCGTCGCTGTCCAGAGCCAGAGGGGACTAGCGCATCGTGATCAGATCGTCTAGGCCATCTCGAGAAATACTTTACGACCCCCCCCTACATGCTGACCAACGTCACTAGCTATCAACATCGCTATGTATGTACATCTCTCTATCTCTCTCTCCCTTTAACTCGACCTCACTCATGCAGGACGGCGCTTAATCCGCCACCGTGCCTCTGGGCGCGGAGTGGGTTTGCTGGCAGGCCCTTTCCCCTGTCAGGCCCCACTCCTGAAGAGTCGTTGAAAGGGCCCGAAGCCCCAATTGCGAAACCTCCCAGGCCGTAGCGCCGCTTGCAGGGCCCCGCGTCTTGTCGCATGGCGCGCTCGGAGCCGAAAGGGTCGAAGACTGGCCAAGATGGCCCCGAGAGGCCTCCAGGATGGTCCAAGGAGGGCCCCGAGATTACTAGAGATGGCTCCAAGACGCCCAGCATATCTCCAAACCAAAACATGAGGTCTCCATGACGCCCTAAGAAGCGTCTAAGCGCCCCCCCCCCGAAACAAAAAAAGCGCAGGCCAAACTCATTGATGTCATTTTGGTTTTCGAAGGTCTTTGGGGTCCTCGCCTTTTCGGCTTTCCGACGTTCCAGGACAACCTGAAACGGCCCCACGATCGTCCCGAGACGACTCGGAAAAACCTGCCAAGGCGGTCCCAGACCGGCCCAAGCGGGCCCCAAGACGACCCAAGAGGCGCCCAAGACGGCCCAGGAATGCCCCAAGACGGTCCCAAGAGGCGTCCAAGAGGGGGACCGCGAACAGACAGCTCGAGCTCTGCGCCCCAAGAGGGCCCCAGGAGGGTCCCAAGAGGCCCCCAGAGGTTCCCAGGCCCCCAAGAAGTCCAACAGGTTCCCAAGAGGCCTCGACAACGCCCCACAAAGCCCCGCGACCCCCTAGAGGCCTCCGAACGGCCCCCCAAGAGGTCCCCTCCTGCGACATCCCAACGAACACCCAAAACACTCAAAAGACCTATGACCCACAACCCAGGCACCGTGGCGGGATGGGCCGACGGCCACCTGATACATTTATTTGAGGCGACAGTTACAGAGAGAGAGAGAGAGAGAGAGAGAGAGAGAGAGAGAGAGAGAGAGAGAGAGAGACATCTCTCTCTCTATATATATAAGTGTATATATATATATATATATATATATATAGCGAACGCGCGAGGGTGCCTGGGACTGCGCTTGAATTCGCGCCATGCCCCTCGCACGTGGACCACCGCGACCAGGACCTGCAGTGCGAACGTAAGCTGGGGCGACCACTCGCAACAAATGTCGCCCGACAGTTCTTGTCGAGAACCTTTATCTCACCGGAGACGTCGACGCACACAGCGTAGCGCGACGAGGCGGAGTCGAACAACTTCACGACGCCGCACTTGCCAGCCAGATCTGGGCGAGACACCGGATCGCCGAATACCACCGCCTGACCCTCAGCGGAAAGTCGCAGCGCTTGCCAACATTAGGACCTCTGGAAGCGAAAACGAAAATGAAACTTAAGCTGGCGCGCGAACGCCGCGTAGAAAGCGTTCCCGAGAAGGCCTGGGGAGCCAAGACACGCGCCGGGCTGCCGGGAACAAACTCCGCAGCCAAAAGGGGCACTGCAAAAACAGAAAAACCCCGCGAAGCAACCTCTGGGACGCCACCGGCTGGCGGCGGCAACTCTGGACCACCGTCCGCACCCTCACAGCGCCGTCGCCAGCGACAGGAGCAAGAGTCACGCCGCGAGGAAATCCAAGCAGCGCCGCAACGGCCGCCCGCGCCATCGCCTCCGAAAAACGGAAAAGGCGCGCTGCCTTACGCACTACGGAGGCAGCGGCAAGGCTGGCGGCGGAGTGCGAAGAAAATGTAGCAGCACGAGCTGCTTCCGTGCATTGGGACTGCGCAAGCAATCTTGGCATCAGAAGTGTGAAGTCAAAACGAGCTCGACACAACTTGAGTCATCATGGCTCCATTCGATGAAGCATCATGGGGGGAATAGTTTTAAATAGAAAATAAAAAATGAACATGCGTTCCGATTCACGCTGGCACAGTCAAGGACACGGTTCAAACATGGTCCGACCATCTGAATCACAAACGTATTAGCAGTTTGATAGTTGGACCTGTTGAAATCCTCTTGGGTTCGTGAAGTCCGATTGGGGCCACCATGGAGCCCATTTGGAATCACACTGGAATGCTACAACGATTCCGTTTCACACCGTGGTCGAGCTCCTGATATGTCATGTCCTGATCAGCTCCCAGTGCACATCTCAGTACCACATGTTCTACAACGCAGCGTATTGTAATCTCAACCAGCTCCAATTACAGACCCTGGAGCAGCTCCCACGTATCTCTTGTCGCTACAGCACCTGTTACAGCTCATTCTGGACAGGCAAGGCGCCAACGGCATCTTCTACGACAACACTTCGTACGGCCCAGCGACAACTTGTGATGTTACGACTACCGCTGGGATCCTATGCCAATTTCAACTACAGCACCTATTAAATCTTCAAGTGCTCCTCCTCATCGTATATATCCTGATACTATAGATCCTACCCGCTCGCCATTTGTATTTGCATCCCGCTGCTGTTGGCTCCCTTTGTTTCCTCTGCACCCCCCTCCTCCTAACCCTCCACCTCGGCTGCGTCTTACCCGTCGGCCGTCCAAGCACGCGCCCGATGGCAAGAGGGGCACGATTCAAAACAATTTCCCGGCCCGGAATCATCAACCCAAGCGCCGCCCCGTGAGCACGACCCTCGGTAATTCCCTAATCATGAAGAAGCGGGAGAGACAGAGAGAGAGAGAGAGACACAAACAGAAAGACAGAAGAGCCCACGTACAGCTTCAACTGCGCGTCTGGCAACTGGAACAGCGCCTCGCCGGCCCAGGCGACTCCCCCTCTCTCCCTCCCTCCCGTCGTCCTGCCCCTGCGCCCTCCTGCCCACTTTCCCTCTGCGCTCTCCTCCTCATGCGCCCTCCTCCTCTTATTGTTACTCCTCCGTTCCTCCTCCTCCTCCTCCTCCTCCTCATCCGCTCCTGCCCCTTCTCCAAGTTCTCCGAAGAGGCTCCCCTTTTGCGCGGCTCCGCAGTGGGCCGTTGCCGCCGCCGTCGTCGTTGTCGTCGTCGTCGTGTCGTCGCCTGGGGGGGAAATTATGGACCCGCTACCAATCCGCTACGAGCAGCGGCGGGAACCGATCTTTAGAAATTTCGGAGTGGGCCTCGGTTCGTGAGCTTGGTATGTGGGAGGCTATCACAGCTTCTGATGGACGGGTGGAGGGCACTCACTCCCCCTCCGCGTCGCGCGGCCGTCCTCGCCTGCCTCGGCCGAGCATTTCGGACTGGGGCAAAGATCTGACGGGCGTGGCTGGATTGCAGATGTCGGCAACGACAGCTGGCCTCGTCCTCCACCTGCTACGACGCTTCTGGACCTCTCCAGCCTACCCCTGTACACCTTCTCCGACTCCTCCCCCTCCTCTGCCTTCGTCGTCGCCTGCTACTCCTCCAGCTCTCTTCTTAGAAATCCCGACGCGTCGAATGGCACAAGACGTATTTTGCTTCGGAACCGCACGAGCTTTCCGGGCCCGCGGGCATCATCGAGTCTGCCGTTGCCCCGAGTGCGAGCCAACGTACGTGGAGGCAGCGGAGGAGGGCCTTTAGCCTCCAGGAGATCGTGTATCGGGATGAGACTTCCTACTCGGAATCGCTCCTCTTCCTTCGCGGTGTTGCTGGGCATCTCCTGGAAGATGCGCCCCCTGACTTTAGCAGTCCCTGCCCGTGTCAGGCTGGGCCTACCCCATCGTCGCGGCGAAATGACCACACAGATTCAGGGCCCATGTGTGGGGGATTCCGTTTTTCTTGGGTAGGGCGGGCCGCTAGCCAAGGCCATGCTCGGCTCTCTCCCAAGGATCAAGGGCACCGCATCGGTCCGCCGGGCCGAGCCGCAAGGTTTAATCATGATGCCATGGTTGCATAATACCAGTCCTCCTCTCCATGGCTGCATCGGCAATATCACGGTTGTGCGAGGACGCCGCCGACGAAAAAATGACGCTACTCCCCGAACGCCCACGGTCATCTCTGGTACCATCTGTAGTGTAGCGCCCGATTGGCAAAAAACGGATGAGGATGTTCGGGTGTATGGTGAAGGTTCGGGCCTATGTTGGAGGTCCAGCTGACGATTCGCACTGTAACTTGCTCGATCTTCAAGGTAACCAGCGTGCCGATGCCTGGGCGATGCGTTCGCCATACCCTCGTTGGAGAACCAAGGCCTGCCTAGATCGCTCTCTCGGCGAAGTCCATGGTGCTCTCAATAGAGGGCCAGGAACACACCCTCATAATGAGCACCCCTGCGAGCGCCTTGGACTTTCGAAGACTGCATGCCCGCCACCTGCTCCACAGCGCGGTTCCTGCGTCAGCAAAACTGTTGCCAATGGTCGTTCGGCTCGCAACGAAACCGAAGCATCCACACGAGAAACTTGGATTGTTTTCTAAGTTAATTGACCTTTGCTGCCTGGCGTGGAGGCCGCGACGCAGCCCTGGTTCCGATGACGTCTCCAGAAACTTCGCTGAACTCCTGTAAATCTCTACGGGTAGGTCTACAACTGGTGGTCAAGAAACAGTTGCTCCATCAGAGGCGTGCGCCAATATTCTGCGCTTCAACCTTGGCATCTTCAGCGCAACATCCCGCACACATGACCGAACGCCTTCAAATCCCCACCATCAACTGGACATCAAACCCACCGTCAACTGGACGTCAAAACGAGACCCGCAAATACTCCAGAACACGTAAAACCCCAACGTGCCGTGGCGCGCTGTAAGCAGCTCCCGGCTGCCTGGCTTCACGATCAGGCGGTGCTAAATCCAGAGGGCTTGTTCCCCATCCGCAGCTGTGTGAGCTGATTTGCACACGGTGGGCGCGGAGCGGAACTGGTTGTCGCTCCAAGCGGAACAGAACGCTGATGCCGGCTCGAGATGAAAGCCACCTTGGCATGGCTTCAGTGGCCCATGCACGCGACAAACATATTCTCGATGGGATTTCAAACTTGCATGCCCGCCGTGATCGCCTACAAGTGCAAGACTTCCGACCTTTTGAGTTCAGGCGTCGTCGTCCACATGACCTCGATCTGGATAGCGGGGGCTCTGTGCAGGCGGATCGCAGCAGAAGCCAACTCACGGGAAACGTCGCGAGCGAGCAGACTTCTGGAAGCACACCTGTACCGAATATGGTGTTGGTGGGCCTTTACGTCCGCAGTGGCCACTGCAGCCTCGGGGGGGGAGAGAAAGAGAGAGAGAGAGAGAGAGAAACAAACAAATCAAACCAGCACCTCTGGGAACGGACAGAGACCGACACCATGTCCAACCATCCTGTGGTGTTGGGCCCTGGTTTTGAAGAGACACCGCCTCGTGTCCACTCCTCCCGCTGCTCTTTCCTGTTTCTTCTGCACATCCTTCACGCGCTTCGTGGCCCCACAGGGAGCTCCATCGAGGGCCTCAATGACAGGGTTCGCATGCGATAGCCGCCTCCATTTCGGCACATCCCTCAACACCTGAGGCCCAGTGGCGGGGATCACATGCGGTGCTCGCCTCCACTTTGGGACTGTTCTCGCTCGCTTCGTGGCCTCATATAGGGAACTCCACCGACGACCCCATTGGCGAGGATCGCATGTGGTACCCGCTTCCATTCGGGCACTCTCCTCGCGCTCGCTTCGTGGTCCCCTGGGGAGCTTCACCGACGGCCACCGCGGCAAGGCTCTCGCGCGCGGTATCCGCCTCCATTTCGGCACACCCGTCACACGCTTCCTTGCCCCACAGGGAATGATGTGTGTGGGGGCCGACACGCCGGGACCTGCCGCACCTCCCCTGCATTCTTGCTACCCCTCCCCCCCTCGCGGCGAGACATGGTTGCCGACGACGACGCCTCCGAGCGCTCTGACGGGGAGTAGGGCCGCCCGGAGGATGTTGATTTCGCGCCGTCCCCTTTTGGAGTTCCATCCCAGTTCATTCGCCCTCTCCATTCCTATCCCCCCCTCCTCCTTCTCTTCTTCTCCCCCCAAATCTCCCCCCACATGTTCCCCCCGCTTCCCACCTTCTTATCATCCTCTCCCTCCCTTACTCCCTTCCTCCCTGCACTCCTCCCTAATCCCTCTCACCCTCCTGTTGCTGATCCGCTGGGCGCTATTTGTGGGAAGGATGCCCCAATACTAACGACGCACTCTCTGGCGCGCGGGCGCGGGGGGCGCGTGACGCGCGCAGGCGCCTCGAAGCAGTGCGTGTTGATCGCCTCGTGGGGGGGGGGGCCGGGGACGGGGGCGGGCAGAGACGGCAGGCAGGCGCTGGGGAGGGGATGTTTTGTTGCAGTGCGGCCACCACCCTCCAGCGGCGTCGAACATCGATCGTCGACGGCCGTCGTCGTCGTCGCCGTCGAGGATCGAAGATCGAGGAGTTGACATTCGCCTTCGAGGGTCGAGGATCGAGGGCCTCGCCCACGAGATTCGTGGATCGACGGCCGTCGCCCTGCACAACAAACGATCGTCAATGGCCGAAGCCCGGAAAGGCAAGCCGGGGAGCCAGGGCGGCCCGAGAGGAAGACCCGAGCAGGGAGGAAGGCAGGGAAGAGGCAGAGAACGGCAGGCCCCTCAGACGCACGGCCGATCATCCACGCAGGCGCAGGCGACGGTGCCTGCGAGGGGGAGGGGGAGGAAGGCGAGAGAGAGAGAGAGGGATTGGCAGGCGAGAGAGCCAACACGTCGTGCCTGCCTATCCTCATATCTCGCAGCCCGCTCGTTCACTCACCCCTCTAGCCCTTCCCCTCCGACGCTTTTTCATCCTCCTGGACTTGCTGTCATCATGGTGCCGTCCTTCTTCGCACGGGCTCCGTAATATGATGGCTTCCGAGAAACCTAAAAAGAAAGAACGAGGTACGGTAACGGAACCTCCCTGCCACTCCTCTTCGCCTCTCGGCCCTTGACCCCCTCTCCCCTCTGCGCCCTCCGTCCCCCTTCTGCCCCCCTGACCCCCTTCTCACCATCACCCCGCCTGAAAGAAAATAGCCTTGTGATACCCATTGTGGGGATCACCTCCTTGTGATGAGAGGCTCCGAGGGAGGCCACCAGAAGAATGAAGGCACGCTGAACAACTTGCGCATGCGTTATCAAACCACATAGAAAGGCGTGAAGAAAATACTGCAATATGAAGGCAAGCCCGTTGCAGCAGACTAGGCGGGTCAGAACACAGTATGCACGCATGCTGCAAGGAAAGCAGAGGCACCATCTGCCGACACACTCAACTTCGACGTACGAGGCATTCAGGGACCAGCAACGCATACATGCAAGCTGGTTGCAGGCACGCGAGACAAGCCAAACCAACATCGCGCGACAGGATCGTATCACAGGCAAGCAGCAAGCAGCCCACTTGGAGGCCTTCCAGATGGGCTCCGAGCAGCTCGCCGCATCGTCAATACATCGACGATGCAGCGCCGATGCATCGCTGCAGTTGGCGATGCATCGACGACGTCGGCGTGGAGAACATCGGGCTTCACATCGAGCCACATCGCCAATGCATCAGCGATGCGGCGCGATCCTCTGACTCCGTTTGCGCGGCCTGGAACAGTGGTGTGCCAGAGGGGAGCCAAAAACAACCTCAACCTCATAGGCGAACGGCAATCTAGAAACCTGTCTGGCACGCCAGCAACGATCTACAGTCAAGTGAGATGCAAACGTAGACTGGTTGACGCAGGCCACCTGCAAACACAAGCTCAGCTCAGACAACAACAGAAAGGGCACAACACACAAGGCCGAACAACCGCACCGAACAACCACAAACACAAACACAAACACGCACACACACACGAACATGATACCGGATGGGAAAAAACAGAACACTCATAATATTGTTAGGGATATATGGCTACAGGGCTATGAGGCTATAAGGCTATCGGGTTATAGGGCTATAAGGCTATAGGGTTATAAGGCTACAGGGCGATACATATGTATATATACATATATACATATATATATAATAATAATAAGACTATAGGGCTATAGGGCTGTTGGGCTATAGGGCTATTAGGGCTATAGTGCTATTGGTCTATAGGGCTATAGGGCTATAGGCCTACAAAGCTATAAGGCTATAGGGCTATAGGGCTACTAGGGCTATTGGGGCTATTAGGGCTATAGGCTATTGGGCTAATAGAGCTATAGGGCTATAGGGTGATAGGGCTATAGGCCTATAAACTTATAAGGCTATAAAGCTATAGGGCTGTAGGGCTACCGGGCACCTGGGCGTGCCGCCGAAATCGGCGCGGCGCCGTACCTCACCTAACCATGTGAATCCGCTAGGGCCCATACAGAGGCAAGCTCTTCTTGGGAAACTTTTCAGCGGGGGATGTGGTATGCCCACGACACCTGGAGAGTGGCGCCTTGTCCAAACCAAGAATTAAATCGCCCTACTAGGAGGTACAATGTGCGACAAGTATCGTGCAATCGATCCCTCAAGCCACGACTTCTCTGGGAACACGTCCACGCGGACTCTGGCGGCTCGCACAAAGGCGCAAAACGGGGTGGGCTCTCTTCTCCGAGGAAGACATCCCCTCCCTCCCCAGAGAGTGCCGTCACACCTCCTCCTTGACGCCTTGACGCTGCGGGAGTCTCTGCTCAATGAACTGGAGCCTCAAGTGCCATGGGCTTGGCCCAGAGCGCAAGACTTTTTCAATCACATGGAGGCGACAAGGGAGAGATCAAGACGCAACATCCCCTCCCGATCATCCCCCCTCCTCATCCTCCGCCTCATCCTCCTCATCCCCCATCCTCTTCTCTCCCCCCGCCTCCTCCTCCCCCGATTCCTCCGACCCTTTTCCTTACACATAACTCCTCTCTGTGGCACCCCGTGACGTGTCCGTAGGGCTGGCCGAGCGTTTCGTCTGAGACTTCCTCGCCATTCATGGTCCTGAAACTTGAAATTGGCAACAGCTTCACGGATGAAGGACGCGTGGTTTTGAAATGTGTGTCTCTCCTCAGCGCCACGCACATTCATCTGGAAGTTTTCAACAACGCCATGGGTGGGTCGTCTTCAAACAAATATCTCTCGCCTCATTCGCGCCGCGCGCTTCGTCTTATGAGGCTGCATCAATTTAACGTGGGTGGTTTTCAAAATGTGGATCTCGCCTTGGCGTCGCGTACGCTCGTTATCAAATATTGGAACAAGCTGAAGGACTCGTATGGCGTATGGTCGTAGTCCCGGGAATGGTGGTCTGGCACGATTTAGGACTGCTAGGACGCGACCTTAACGTTGATGGGCGGTGTTGAAATCCCAGGAGGGCTCTTGTGGCGCGAACAAGGATTGTTATGACGCAGCATTATCCGCGGGGTTGAAGTCCCAAGAGCTGCGTTTTTGCACGGTTGAAGATTCTCAGACGGTTGCCTGCTCATGGGCAAGTTCCAGCACTGAGCAGAGCAGAAACTCTTTCTGGGAGATCTGACGAGGGAATTGGAAAGAGAGTTGATTGCAACATCGCTGATGCGCCTTGAGTTTGCACTGGTCCTCCTGGTCCTCCTCTTACTCCTCCTGTTCCCTCCTCCTCCTCCTCCTCCTCCTCCTCCTCCTCCTCCTCCTCTGGGGAAAACCAGAACGAACCGATAAAGCGGAAAACGAGGGAGGGGTAGCCGTATGGGTACCTTTTCCTCCTCTGGATCCTCCTCCTGCTCCTCCTCCTCCTCCTCGGCCCTGGGAGCTCCCTGCCGGGACAGGCACACCCGAGCGTGACCTCCAGGTCGGCCTGCAGAGCTCCCCCCCTCGCCAGCGCGCCGCCGCCCGGCCAGATTCCCGCCCGC